>JAJKFI010000096.1:0-130173 GCA_029204185.1 Lerista edwardsae
ATGCCAGTTTCAGCCAGTTCTGGACTGTGAGATGTGAAACTGCAACAAGTAGGTGAGGCTGAGAATGAGTGGCCCAAGGTCACTCTGGAAGCTTCGTGGATGAGCAGATATGAACCTGGATCTACCAGTCCAACTCCCAAACTACTGACTCATCTTGGCTTATCGAGATAGAGTGTACAGTAGAGAATACTCTACTATAGTCTCTATAGTAGAGTGGATTATTCAAAAATTAGTTGGTGATATATGGAGCATAGTACCAGCTATTCAAAAGAAAATAAACATTCTACTGGGCTATGGCAAGCCTCTACTATGAGCCTGCAGCTTTTTGAATCTTGGCCTTGGACCATTTTATCTACTTCAGACAAAAGAGAGTTCCTAAACACCTTATACCATGATGCATTAGTGCAAGTTTCTCTTTCCCCTTTTTGCCTACTTGTTCAGTTTTATTGTTTTTAATGTGAAGACTACCTTGTTCTGTGGCATCTTGGATATACAGAGCGCAATCCTAACCTTGAGTTAGTTCCCCTTTTTGCCTACTTGTTCAGTTTTATTGTTTTTAATGTGAAAACTACCTTGTTCTGTGGCATCTTGGATATACAGAGCGCAATCCTAACCTTGAGTTAGTCTGGCACAGTTAGGCCAGCAAAATTTGGCTGGCACAAGGGCCACCGTAAAGCGTGTTTGGACCACTCTCTGAGCCAGGGGATATGGTGCACATCTGTGTGTTGGCCTCTCTGATTCTGAGAGCGCAGTCCTAAACTAGAGTTAGGCCAGCATAAGCTAAGACATAAAACATGTTTGAACTACTCTGGGAGTCAGGGGGGATGGGTCATGTCTGTGTGCTGGCCACTCGGACTCCGAGAGTGGTCCAAACATACTTTATGATGTCCCTTGTGTGGCCAAACTTTGCTGGCCTAACTGTGCCAGCCTAACTCCAGGTTAGGATTGCGCTCACAGTTTTGTTAATGACTTTTGGCATTCTAAAGGTTCACCCTCTGTATTTGGTGTTGGTAGATATTAGCAAAATCAGTGTCTGTGAATCATGACTGAAATGAAACTGATTATTTTGGTACCTTTATATTTTCATTTAGGGGGACCATGTTATCTGCTAGCACGACATCTGTGGACAGTGGCGTAGCTAGGACATTTTGCACCCGGGGCTACTTAATTTTTGACACATTTTTTTTTGTTTTTTGTTTTGGCCATAACTTTTGCTAGCATTAAGGTATTACACTCCGGGGTGGTGGTGGTGGTTCATTGAATTCTTGGTGAAATTCCACATCCAACGGTATATAGTATGATGGTATTATTCCTTAAAACTGCGATTTTAAAAATCGCAATTTGTTCAAAATAAGTTTTATTTTCAGTTTTTACTTTTTTGGCCATAGGTTTTGACAGAATAGAGATATTACACTCTGGTTTTTTCATTGAATTCCAGGTGGAATTCTGCATCCAACAGTATACCATATAATGGTATTATTCCTTAAAACTGCAATTTTGAAAATCGTGATTTGTTCAAAAAGTTTTATATTTGGTTTTTACTTTTTTGGCCATAATCTTCGATAGAATTACACTTTGGTTTTTTTCATTGAATTCCGGGTGGAGTTCCACATCTAAACGGTATACAGCATGACCATTTTATTCCATAAACTCACGATTTTCAGAATTTGGGGTTCTGTGGTGACACCCACCCTGAAGATGGCACCTGGGGTGCTGCACCCCCACCCCATAGGTAGCTACGCCACTGTTTGTGGATTTTAGCATCCATAGATGCCGAGCAGGCCCCGCCTTAAGCCCTCTGAGCCTGGCTGGAGCTGAGGTCCTGTCAATTCCTGAAGCATTCTGAAGCCCGCAGAGGCCACTCAAATCTGCACACAGCTGATTAAAGGCAACTTCCAGTTTTGTGCAAAAACTGGAAGTTGCCTTTAAATGAGTCTGGGTGGCTTTCAGGGGCCCTGGGAGGTACCACAGAAAACTGCCCAGACCCATTTAAAGACAACTTACGGTTTTCAATGAAAACTGGAAGTCATTTTTAATCAGCTCCAGGCTTCATTCTGAAGCCTCCATGGGATATGGGTGGATGTGCGCAGCCTCTGTGGGATTCAGACTGTCTTTGGACCCAACCGGAGTTGAGCTCCAGTCATATTCAGAGGAGGAGAACTGTGGATTGAAAATCTGTGGTTTTCCTTATTCGTGCAGGTTCCTGGAACAGAAGCCCCATGGAAAATGAGGGCCCACAATATTAGGTGAAGCATATGCGGGGGGAAAAATGCTATATTTGTATTGGTACAATATAGTTCTTTTCCTTTTTATGCTGTTAGTTTCTTGTAGCTTTATTGTTCTGCTTTGTGTTTGTTGGTGGTAGTTGATGAACATTTTGTCTTTTGTATAGCCTCTTAATCATAAAATAGTGCAACATCAGTAAGTATTTGCAGATGGTGGTGGAGTGGAAAAATGGGGAGGGTAGGAGTGTGATGGTTTCTACATATGGATGTGGAAAAAGGCATCTAGAACAAAATTAATGAAGTAGATGGAGTAATGTGCTCCCCCCCCCCCCATTTCCATCCTATAAGTTTTTTGTGAAAGGGATATTGCCAGCTATTTTCCAGGACACACTCTTAAGGAATATGATTCTTTTTCTAAACTAGAAATGTAGTTATGGGACCACTATCACAACCTAAACACTTGTGGCTTTTTTCTCAGTGAGGAAGAATATTACTCTATGCAGGCTTTGTAAAGTTTGCTCTGTGTAGCCATTTTTTAAATAGGAGGAATGTAGTTGAAATCCCCAGCTAGGAATAGTCCCCATGACTACTTCTATACTAGGGGTGATTCTGTCATCAGCAAGAGTGTTCAGGTGCTGCCCTTGAAAAATCTTTCAAAGGACTTTTGAAACTCAGTGAGAGGCAAACTGAGAAATTTGCCTAGGGGAAAACAGCAATGTCTAGGCCACATGGTCGCCAAACTTTCAAGTTCTAGGGCCATTACTCAGTCTGAAGAAGGCATGTGGTGGTGGGCAAGGGTGGACGGAAAAGAAAAAAGCAGGAAAGAGGGTCCTGCACATACTTATAAAGTCACTGGGCTGATTAGAATGTGTCAGTGGACCAGATGGGGTCTGCTGCCATAATTTGAAGACCCCTGATTCAGGCAATTGCTTTCCCTAAGGGCTGCCTAATACCCAATATGTAATTCACTCAGGGCCCAATCCTAACCAACTTCCCAGCACTGGCATAGCTGTACCAATGGGGCATGTGCTGCATCCTGCAATTGCGGGGCAGTCACAAAGGCCTTCTCAAGGTTAGGGAATGTTTGTTCCCTTACCTCGGAGCTGCATTGCCCTTACTCTGGTGCTGGAACTTTGGTTAGGATTGTACCCCTAGTTACTGGATATAGTGCTCTAGCCAAAATACCGTTTTCTCTTTGTAGTGGAGATCCCACAACAAACAGCAAATTGATGGGCTGCCCAATCCTACCTAACTCCCTACACACCGATGTAACTGCACCAGTGGGGTGCGTGCTGCATCTCATGGGGGAATTTAAAGCCACAAAGGCCTCCTCAGGGTAAGAAAATTTGTTCCCTTGCCGTGGGGCAAGCCCTCACTATCCTGCTAATTCTACTTGGATCTGTATCCTGTATCTGCTGCAGCCAAAACCGCCCCCTTCCACCCTCCCCCCTGCCCCAGTCTCCTTCTAGTTCCTCCCCCTCACCTCCCCTTTCTGACCACCCCACCTTCCTCTAGCCCCCTGTGCTGACTCACCAGCACTGGAGGACATGGACGGACTGCTGGCATGCTAACACAACCACTCACCACAGTGGCCAGGCCATGCTGTATCGTGTGTTTTGAGACATCCATAAAGGATCTTATGCTGCCAGAATGCTAGTTCTGGCAGTATAAGGTCCTTAGTATTGGGCCGTTATCTTGTTTGTTTAAGCAAGTTAAATTTCTGAGTACAGACCAGTCATCCTAGAACAGGGAAAAATATGGAGTGTACTTTATGGCCTTATGAGCTCACCTTATGAATCAGTTCTCATTCTTGCTCTCTCCAGCTGGGGAGGGGATTTGTGATCATAGTCATGCTGTGCTTCAGAGGTGTTGCAAGCATCGGGCAGCCCAATCCTAATTCTGGTTTGGGCTGACGAACCCTGTACCAGCTCTGAGTGTCACAAACGTACCAACACTTGGCAGAGTGGTACAAAGACGTGTGCTGGCCTGCCGTTGCTGGATCCAGTCCCCACACTGGTTGGCACAGGTAAGTGTGAGCCAGGTGGTACGAGAGAGTTGTGGAACTGCATTCTGGAGGTGGGGAGGGAGCATTTCTGGGCAGAGGAGGACAGAACAGGAGCAGGATCATGCCTGTGAGGGAGATTGGATCGACGGTAGCAGTGCATGCCATATCCTAAGCCCCTCTCTTGGGCCTGGTAGCCCTACATGGGCTTTTTGGATGTGTACCAGCTAAATAGCTGGTGTATATCTGAATAGCCCCCTAGGGCAGGCAGGGGCATAACTCGGGGTAAGAGCTAAAATACTTCCTTATCCCAAGGAGAACTCCAGCCTGCTCTTATCCTGCTTTAGATACAGTTACCTGGCTATACCGGCACAGGTTAGGATTGCACCGTGAGAAACATCTAATTAAATGTATCAGTTTTCCTCCTGGAGTTGTGACTGGGATAGAGGATTATCCTAGTACTTGAGGTGTGTTTTGGAAGTGCTCCTCTGCAGCATATCACAAATATGGTTAAGATACCCCAACACTCTCTGATCCCAAGGTCCTGAACAGTTCTTTACAACCTTTTGTGGTACATCACAAGTATGGCAGGTGGTGCTCAGTCCCATTGCCATGGTGATTGAACAGCACTGCTCTAATTGGCCCAGCATCACTGGAATTGGGAGTTGCTGGGGAACTGGTGCATCAGTGATCAAGGTGTGGCTCTGCAGCTTCTTGGCCCTTCAAAAGAAGGACATTTTGGGGAAAGAGTGTGCAAAGCAAAGCCTCAACTGGGAGTTAAGCCACCCATTTGTGTGCATACTCACCATCTTAGTGGCGGTGTGTTGTCTTCATAGAATACATGCAAAAGGAGGTACTTGGAAAAATGGTTATACTTGTAGAAAAACCCAACAAACATGGAAAAATCCTTGTCAGGATGAAGATTGGGATTCATGAACCTCATCAAAGAGCAGTGAGCCATTGCTAAGGGGAATAGAACTGTGGCTCTGCTTATTTTTAAATGAGAATCAATCATTTTGTAATATTTATTGCTGTATTTTGTTCTGAGTGCTTGATCGTATCAAATGATGGATACTATCAATCATTTGGGAAACTTTTTGCTGTAATGAACTACTGTATTTTATTTTTGGATATTTTCAGTGGATTCAGATGTTTCATTGCATCCCATCTCAAGTACATCATCACAACTTTTTAATGAACACAGTCAATTTATTGTTATTTAATTATAGTAGCAAATTTTTGCCATCTTTCTACAAGATGATACTCTGCTTAAACTAACACATTATTTATGGGTCATTTTACTGTTTTACTTATCTGTTCATAAGCATGTAAGAAATGTAATGCAAAAATACATCATACAGTTCTTACTTATTTAAATTTAACTTTAGGATTGAAACTGACATGCATTGCATACAAGTAATACCATAATTTTTTTTTAAATTTCCAAACCATTTGTCTTCCAGGATCCAAACGGCATAATAGTAGATGTCTGGCAAAACTTTATTGGTAAAACATCTAATATAAATTTAAAGGTAGCATTATTAATGAAATTGCATATTCTTTCTTTAGTGTATCTTGCCGAATATGAAAGATATGCCACTTTTTGATATTGAACCAACAAAAATTCTTTTCAAAGCAGGTTGTTCAGCAAGACAGCAACATATTTAGCAGGTAGAAGACAGCTTATACCATCCATGTATTATAGCTTGAAGGCTAGATAGTAGAGTGGCTTGTCCAGCATAAAAAAATGTAATTAAAAAGTAAAAAGCCACTAGCAGACCAAACGTCAAGCCACCAATAACAGTGCAATCCTATGTATTGTCTGTCTCACTGAGTTCAGTGGGGCTTATTCCCAGAAAAGCAATATTGCAACCTAGGTTAATTTTAAGGTGGAGTGGAAAAAGTTGAAGGAAGGGTAGGGTTCTTAATTATGGAAATGTTCCTGCGTTTTACAAGGTTGCAGTTCAGGTCTTGTCACATTTGTGCAAACTGCCAGATGTTCAGATAGTACCACTTGCCAAAAGTGCTTGTTCTTACTTGTGTTGATGCAAGAATGCCTTCGCATTTTCTTTTGCACATTATTTCTGATATCAGTTCCTGCCATCTGCAATGGGTGTTGCTCTAAGCAGTGGTTCCCAAACGTTTTCAGTTGGCGCCTCCCTTGACCTAGTAAGCTATTGGCCGTGGCTCCCCATTAGATCCACAGTCCTATGTATAGGGTGGTGGGTTTTTCATGAGGATTCTGTGGCTTCCCTGTCTGGGTTCTGTGGCTCCCCACTTGGAAAGCACTGGCCTAAGGCTTCACCTTAACTGGTTGACTGCTTGATTCATTCCAACTTGTGCTGATGATCCTGAGCATAAAGCTTGCTGAGGACCCTGAGAAAAATGTTTAAAGGAAATGGGTGAGCAGAGTAATCAGCAAAAGCACCCCTTTCCGATGGTAAGATATCCCACTAGCTGGGTTAGTTGTTATCAATAAAACAAATACAGGTGCAGAGGCTCGGTTAAAGTTTCATAAGAAATACTTCACTCACAGTTCATAGTTCTATTTCGTGCATCTTATTACTTTGGAACAAAGAACCCTAGAACTGTTTCCTTTGTGTGGAAGTCTGATGAGTCAGTGACATTAGCACAGTGGAGTGAGTCTATTTGCATGCATGCATCCAGTGCCTTCCACACTACAGCGCTAGTGTATCAGTGTAGCCTAGATTTTGTTTGTATGGTGCAGGTGCTACATTAGTGTACTTGTGTAAGTGAGAAAGTGATGCCTGTTGTTCTTTCATAGCATAAAACCCCCATTTGTGAACCTTAGTTAGGCTGGAGGATCCAGCATTGGAAAAGGTCTTTTAATTGTTGAACAGCTTCTGTAAAACGCTGGCAGAAAGAATTATTATATTCTATTACCATTCTTTGCTGCAGTGACTTTCATCTGCTTTTTGCATAGCCATAATTCTTTTTAGCATGCAGAAAAGCCAGTGTAATGCTTCGACTCATCTCCCATGTTTTGTGTAGATAACAAATAAACAAACTGGATTATTAATGGCTAATACATTTTCTGTCTCTGACACTGAAGGTTGGTGCATACGCTCAGATTACGCCACATGATCATGGATTCATGACTGCAGAGAGAAAAGTTGGAGTGAATGTAATCATTCCCAGCTACTGGAAAAATTATAGGTATCAACAGGGAGATGAATGCCAGCACACTACAGTACCACCAGTTTTTCTATTAATTTTTCTTTAGGTGGTAAAGAATTTGCCTTTGCAATTTAGCGCATGAATCAACTATCATGAGTTATCTCAAAACATGTACTCATTCAATCAGACTTTTTCCTTAAAAGATTTTTGTTAAAGTATGAAAACAGCAGATGTTTTCAGAATTCTTCTATTAAAAGTGCCCATTTAAAAGTACAGATAGGTAACCAAGGCTTTCATGTGTTTATTTTTTCATATTTTTTTACCATCCTTCCTCCAAATAGCTCTGGAGTGGTCTATAATTCCTTATCTATGTATACATAGTTCTTTGTCCCTTTTTGTCCTCACAACAACCCTGTGAGGTAGGTGAGGCTGAGAGATAACGACTGGCCCGAGGTCACCCAGGTCATGGGCTGAATGGTGATTTGAACCTGGATCTTCCAGGTCTAACTTCCAGGGTGGTGTAGTGGCAGGAATTTATATGTACACAAATAGTGCTGTAAAACAATTTAATAGCTCATATGTGGCAATTCTAAGGCTCTAACTATCTCAATTTACAGATAAGTAACATGGCACCCATAATATTATAGGGTTGTTTACATCTCATTCATGCTTCTTGACCTGTTTATGGGTTGGTAGTATCTTGCCTCAAAACATGCAACCATATTCGGTTGTCCGTGAGATTACCACTCCAGTTTTATATCAGAACTGTTGTGACAGAGAGTAGTCTATGAAAACTGCCTATAGGGTTGGCAGTTTCTGCAGGAAAAACTAGTTTGATATATAAGGGCTGGGCTGACAGTATTGATAGCACCCAGAGTAGCTCAATTAAGGGAGTGCCTGCTTACATATCCCTTCTGGCTCCCTTATTTTTATGCAAGAGGAACATCTGTCCTTTGAAGAGAAGTTTTGAGAAAGGCATAGCAGAATGAGGCAATATAATCAAAGTTTATTCACATTACAGGGAATGTGTTTGCTTAAGCCCCACCCACACCCTCAAGGTTGTTTTGAAATTAGTGGAAGGAAGTGGAACCTCATTCTACTTGTTTAAAGCATGCTTTGACTTTACTTGGACTGAGCATACTTGGACTGAGGAGGAACTGCTGCTGCTGTTTGGTGGACAGAGGAACTCTGTGCTGTTTCTCCTCCACGTGTTTTTAGTGCCTCCCCAACTAAATGCTTGTACTGGGACACTGTCTTTCTGCCTCAATTTCTCATCTGTAAAATGGAAATAATAACAGAGGTATGTTGGGTGATCATGAGTTCAATGAAAAAATTGAACATTGTTTGGATGAACTTGCTTTTTGCTCCTTCTCCGTGGAAGCTGCGCACATGTGTATTGTGTTTATTTTATGAATCTGACATTAATTGAGAAATCCCTTAATAGTAAAAGGGGGGGAACGACTTGCTCATTGGCAGGACTCCTTCACAGGCTGTAAACAATTCTTAACATCAAAACTAGCCTTTCACATTTCCATTAGGGCAGGTGGAAGAGTTATTTATTCCTGGAAAATGGAGATCAAGATCATTTTACAGACACAGAATTGCATGGTGAAACTATCACAACCACAACTGACACATGCCACAGAAGGATGTCAATTAGAGATACATCATTTTTCCATTTCAGTATTTCTGAATGTAATACATACGAATGCACACAAGTCACCATGCAGGCATTCATACACATGATATTCTAACAAATGACACTCCTAAAAGCTGGGAGAATAATTTCCATTGTCAGAATGTGGAAGGATCATGCCATTGGTCTACTCTAGCCCTTTGTAACAGCTAAGAAAATGGCTCATTAGAAGCTGTTGCAGGTAATAAATACCCAGCAATTCCACTGCTTCCTCACCAGGGTGCACTGATTGCCACAGAATCAACAGACTGGTGGATCAACAGACTGGCAGAAAGAAGAGGAGGAAAATATTTTAGGTTGTCAAATAATACATGTTCTCTTTGAAGGTGTATAAACATGTGACGTTTGTCTCAGACCACTTCTAGGTGGATTTGAGGCCTGATTATCTTATAAGTCAAGATTAATAGAAAGTTGGTCTTATTGGTCATATCATGCACAGTTTCTTTTTGAAAGGATTGGATTTGCTGGCGAGTATTGAGGAATTTGTGCTTGATGACTACTAAACTCTTTTTGTGATGAATACAGTTGAAAGCTGAAATTGTATGATGTGGGAAGTCTGTGATAGGTCACCCGATTTATTTTAAATCACTTTAAAACATTTTCTCTTCTTTCTCTTCACATGCAGCTTTCTCTTTTGTAAGGGGAGTGCAGATTTTTGATTGAAATAGGGGTTCTGGGGGGAGTCAGTGGGTCTCTATTTCCTGGCCCATTGTCTGTTGAAGTAAAAACCTCAAGTAAACACATTTTTATTTTGTTTTATTGCTGCAAGTTTAATAGTACATGGGGTCAGTTTAATAGATTTAATAGATTTGGGTCAGTAAAATGACAATGCAGAGGTACATCCCACAATTTTCAGTAGGGCCTGATCCCAGGTAAGTGTGGATTATGTGTAAGTGTATATAGGTCTGCAGCCTTAAAGAGTTTTCTGCTTGCAATGTTTGAATTCTATCTGGACAAAACATGAACTTCCAGACGATGATTCAGAGGTAGAGAGCACATTTGTAGGGAACAATGTCAAACTTCCTAACTGAGGCTGGGAGTGTATGTTTATACCCTAATACAAAGTGTGTATACCCTAATACGGAACGTATTAGGGCAGTGCTTCCCAAACATTTTAGCACCGGAACCCACTTTTTAAAATGACAATCTATCTCAACCCACTAGACAAAAAAAGTAGAAAGAATTTTTTTAATTATTCATAATTAATTATTAATAATAATTGAGGTCCTGTGCTCACAAGGTGCTAGAGAGCTTACCTATAGTATGTGTGTGTAGACATTTGCTAGAACCTCCCTAGAAATGGAGTTCTATTCCCCCAAACCTTTACAGACATTCCAGGCTGCAGTCATTCCACTGTCTGAAGTGGAGAGCAAGGTGTGCAGTTAGAGACTTTCAGGCCAGAGGCTGAAACTGGGTTCACATGTGATCTACGGCTTAATTACTAGTATAGAGAAAATGTGACATTTTAATTTGGGGTATGAAGATTATATCATACAACAGATTAGCATTCCAGCTAACGATTTCCCTTTGCAAACCAGGCAAGAGTGCTTGCAAAGTGGTTTAAAAAAAATGTTTCAAAAACTTTTTGTGACCCACAAATAATCAGTTCACAACCCACTTGTGGGTCCCTACCCACAGTTTGGGAAGCAGAGTTTTAGGGTAATGCAGTGTGACAAGCTGGAACAAAACAAAGAAGATAGAAGTATTAATGTTTGATTTCCTTTTAGAAAAATAAAAATGGGCTCCGGCCCCTGGAGGCTATGTGGCAGTCCACTCGTTAGTCTACAAAGTACTACAGGACTTTTAATTTTGCTTTTTTTGGAGACAGACTAAGAGCCCAATGCAGAACTGCCCGACTGCCTGGGAACACAAAAGTAGCCAGGCGGCTACCGCTGCATCCTACAGCTGCCCCGATAAGCCCATAGTAAGTGCACAGGGCAGCTGACTGGTCTTCTCACTGCTGTATTGGGTATTTAGCTGGCACAGTAGTGAGGGCCTCTGAGTAAGGCCATGCGGCCTTACTCAGAGGCCGGGAACCAACGGTGAGAGTCACTGTTGGTCCCACTCCCACTCCATCCCTCCCCCCATTTCCTCCTCCCGTCCCACCCAGGATGGCCGAATGGCTGGTGAGCAGGGCTCCCTCCAGGATGCTCGTGGCTGCTGTCACCATGGCACCGCCCCAGTTACTGGCGGTAACGGCTTACTGCCAGTGTTGGATGCGCTTTATGGTGCCTTGCATGACACTTGCCCAGGTGGTACAAGTGTATTGGGTATGGGCCATTGGACTGGGCCCTAATACGGCCATCCCCTCTTAAATGCATGTTTACTACCAACATAGCTGAGAGATTTGATGAAGAGTTACATAAAATAGAGCATATTCATTCTGCACTTTTGTTTCTTATTTCTTGTAATCATACTTCTTTATTATAAAATAGCAGTTTCCTAGTCACATTTGGAAACATTGCCTTTCTTAGTTTTATACTATTTGGGCAAACATATCTTCCTGTATTCATCACAAGCATAAGAACGTATGTCAAAAGGATTGCCCAAATTGTGCCCTACACTTACTGATAACATGGCTTGCAGATGTCCAGCAAGTGATGCAATTGAAGTCGACGTGATCCTGCCCCTATCAATGATACATGCAAACTCAATTCAAGCACATACTATTAAATGATTGATTAAAATATACTACTTGAGTAATTGTAATCACTTTTTTTTTTGTAAAGGTACAACCTGAAAACATACGCTTAGCAGACACCTGGTGCTGGCTCCCAGAAAACAGCCATGAATGACGTTGCACAGAAGGCGGAGGTATGTATGAGATTTAAAGTAGGAGTGATGATTCTGGCTACTTTCTCATGACTGTAAAAATATTGTAAATCTACTGTCTATCTCTATAAACCTTATATTCTGTCTAATGACCGTCTCTTTATCTGCTTCTGCTTCTTTTCCCTTATCTTTTCCTTCTCTACCCCTTCACAAAGATTCTGCTTTCTTCGTCTAAACCTGTCCAAAAGTCCTATGTGCCCAAACTTCGAAAAGGTGATGTAAAGGATAAATTTGAAGCCATGCAGAAAGCAAGGGAAGAAAGAAATGAAAGACGATCTAGAGATGAGAAGCAAAGAAGAAAAGAACAATATGTTAGAGAGAGAGAATGGAACAGGCGAAAGCAGGAGGTCATTTCCTTTGCAAATGCTTGTTTATATTGCTTTAATTTCTTTTTTAAGCTTCTAAACTTTGTGTACATGGATTTTACACTTTATCAAAGTGTACTTCAATATTGGCATATAAAGTTATTTTATAACCTTGTACAAAATCTTCCTAGTATTTTTGTTTTCAATTCTGAAAGATTGTCAACATTAATATTTTCATTTTGTTATTCAGATGAAAGAAGTACTTGCTTCTGATGACGAAGAAGAAAAAGCTACTAAAGTAGAGAAAGCATATGTTCCAAAACTAACAGGTAAGAACTCGAGAGTTATAGCAGACATGGCCCAGACTGCTTAACATGTTGGATAGATGATCTAGATCCCTTAATTGAAAGCACACTAGCCACTGCCTGTATTGCTCCTCTTTCTCCTGCTCCTGAATTCAGTCTAGCAAACCTCTGTCCTCGCTTCCTGTTCCACTGCATTCCCCTCTTCCTTTTTTAATTCAGGGAGGCAGAGGAAGAGCAGTGGAGGAGTTGTGTAAGCAGAAAGAGGAGGGCGCTTCTCCAAATCCACTTTCTGAGGGAACTGCCACACAGCCCAATCCTAACCTGCACTGGAATAAAGAGGTCAGCCAACCTGCCCTATATCCAGTGCAGGGTTTTGGCTGCATGTGGCACAACCAGGGCCGTATTATCCATTAGGACGAGTAGGGGCTGAAGCAGGGTGGAAGCAGCAACTTGATCCCCAGGATCACGTCGCTGCCTGGGGCGATGAGCAGCACCTGCCTTACCTGTTGCAAAACCAGGCTCTGGGGGGAGTGCAGAGAGTTCTGCAGAAACCTCCACAGGGCTCCCAAACATCAAATGAGTAAAAAAAAGTGATTGCAACCCACTTCTGGGTTGCAATTGTGAAACCGAAAGTGGATCTCGATCCTCCTTTTTACTCACAGGACACAGGCTAGGACACAGGGAACATGCAAGTTCAATTGAGCCCAACTGCTCTAGCTGCCTACTTATTTATAACTTCAATTCAGAGAGCCATTATCTCTGCTAGCTGGGCAAGAGGCACTTTTTCAAGTGGTGTTCCTCTTATATTTAGCAGGGCGAGAGTAATTGTCCCTCTTCGCCCCTGCACAGTCTTTCTAGTGGCTGTTGCTGGTGGTCTGCCTTTTTTTTTAGTGAGCCCTTTGGGACAGGGAGCCATTTAACTTTATTATTATTACTACAGTATTTGCCTATAAACCGCTTTGTGGACTTCGTGTTGAAAAGCGATATATAAATACCTGTTGATTGATTGTTGATCAAATGCTCTTTGTGGTCTGTATACAGTACCTTCAGAGCCTTGCGTGTCTTTGAACAACACAGAACAGATAGTTTCGCTTTTTCCCTCTGGTGTTACATAGGGGAGATCTACAGGACATGGAATCATGCCTTCTTTATGGTGGTGCCTGGGCTCTATAATCTGCTGAAAGTGTGTGTCTGGCCACTTGTCTCTTTGTGGCATTTTAGTGATTGGGTAAATCTTGATAGTTAAGAAAGGCTTTCAATGCTGGCTGATAGCTTTTTGGACTTCGTTATGTACAGTGGTTTTTAATGTTTGTTTTAATGACATTAATGAGTTTTATGAGTTTTTAAATGTTGGCAATCTCTTTTGTTTTGTTTTTTGACCAACAAAGAATGGCAAAGTTGGAATAAAAATAAATTATTTTTATTTTTTACTGTCAAAAGAGAGTATATAATCCAGGAGACCTTTTCTTTTGTTCCTAGGGAAAATATTAAATTACACAATTCATTTTTGCTTTTCATAGGAACTGTCAAAGGAAAATTTGCGGAAATGGAAAAACAGAGGCAAGAAGAAGAAAGAAAAAGAATGGAAGAGGAAAGACAGCGAAGAATTGAACAGGACATGATTGAGAAAAGAAAAATTCAGAGAGAACTGGCAAAGAGAGCACAAGAGGTATGCTTACAGTAATCAACCAAAAAAAGATTTAGAAACAAGTCACGAAAATTACAAGTAGTAATTAATACACCAGCAATCACAGGTGCAGGTACAGGGACATTTCTGGGAGGGTGGGAGGGAGGGAGGGTGTTTCTGGGTGGGGGGTGGCTGCTCAGGAGGTCTGCTAGCCTGGGGAGGGGGGTGGAGTTGGGATGCGGCCACACGGCTTGCTCGGAACTGCACCTGCTAAACAACAGGTGCAGATCCATGCAAGCTCATCAGAGTGGCTGGCACCTACCCAGGGGTAAGGGCGCAAACGTACCCTTGCACCATGGATGTTCCAGCCAGCTCCTAATTTGTGCTGAATATGGCACAGCCACACTGGCTTTCTCCATCACAAGTTAGGATTGTGCCCTAAGTATGTTATATTTGAAACATATGTTGAAATCCTACTGCCTCACTGTATCAGTGTTATATTTGGTATAACTTAAATTAGGGTTTTATGTTTCCCCCATCATTAATTTATATTGTTCATTTGAAACACTTGCTCTTTGCCTATCAGTTAACAAAGGTGAAGTTTACAGCAGTGAAGGGGGCATTTTCTTATGTTTTAATTTGCTGATAATTTATAGTTTTTGTTGATACATTGCAAAAAATTTACATTTGTAAATTTTAAACGTTTCAGTAGAAAATGAGAGACAGCCTCTCAATATACCAGCATTCTGTGGAGGACAGGGTGGAAACATAGGCAAATTTCCAGTCTCTAGTATCTTAAAATGATACTGAAGAGCACATTGTAATTTGCGTGGACAATATATTCTTCTCTGGTAGTTGGAAATATCATATTTGTGGTGAGTTGATTGGGGCTGCATTTTGTTGTGAATCCTCTATAATGAACATGAGGATGCATGTGCAATGGTTTTCCTATGGGATGGGGGTAGAATGCTAAGTGTTGCAGGAGACTGAGCTACTCTGTAATGTGGCCCCTCCCCCTTGCCTCCAGAGCCATTCAGACTCTACAAGCAGTGAATCACTCTGGAGGCGAGGGGGAGGGGACAGGTTACACTGGAGCTCAGGCTTCTGCAACACTTAGCATTTTGCTCCCTCTGCCCCATAGCAATGCCACTGTGCATGTGAATTTTGAAGATTGACTTCTGGGCTCAAGCCCCTAGGCTTCCATTTTCTCAATAGAAGGGCAGGATTTTGTGTTTATAAACATTTTGTTATTATTAATGTGAATGTATCCTGTACCAATATATACCAATATGTCTCTGGAAGTCAAAGTAGCTCATATGTTACAGTATGATGCAAGAGACAGACAGAATAGTTATCATGCCCAGTAATCATAAGTCATAAAGAACATGAATGTTCAGAGAGCAACAAAAATGGTAGCAGCAATTGAATGGCTGTTGTCTACAAAATCAAAAAAGGAAAACACTTTTCTGTGGAAACATAGGCACTGAATGGCTTTAGTGTGGTATAAGGTAAATAAAATTTGAAGTGTCTGTATAGGATCTGAATGACTTAACTGAAGAGAAGGTTTCAAATTTTGCAGCAGAAAATCTGTCAGTTCAAAAATGTTTATTCTGACTTGAGATCTCGTCGCAAAATATCCTTTCTTTGTTTGAATGGGATGAAATGTTCACAGAGTGTGTTACGTTAACAGAGTAGGTTACATCCCAGTCCCCTACATTTCTCCTCACAAATAAGTTCCATTATAGTCAATGGGGCTTACTTCTAGGTAAGTGTGGATAGAATTACAGCCTGGCAGCCCAGTCCTAACTAACTCCCTGCACAGCAATGCAGCAGCACCAGTGTGGTGCCCTCTAGATTCCGCAGGGAGTTTTGGCCTCCAGAAGCTTCCTAAGGGAATAGTTGTTCCCTCAACCCAAGGTAAGCCCATGCCTAATCGCTGGGTCTACTTGGTCTACTATCACATGGACTATGAAGATAGATTGAAACCAGGAAGGGGGTTTCATTATGGTGAACACTGCTGCCCCCTTCCCAGTCCTGATCCACTCTCCTTCTCGACCCTATGGCTACCCTATTCAACCCACCCTGGGCCACATCACTCTCTCTGTGCAGATGTGCTGATGGGTGTCCAGAGCTCCCTACTGCTTGTGCTGGCAGCCAGACCCTGCACTCCGGCGTCTTGCGTTTTGCAACTCCTGGAAAGCACCTTAAACCACTGGAATACTAATTCCGTTGGTGTATGGTTCCAATAGGATTGGGCCATTAGTGTTATTAATATGCACTTGACTTAAATTTTGGGATTTTTGTGGCACAACTGATCACAGTTATATGTGTCTTTATATAGCGACTTATGGCTAATGACTAGATATTAAATAACTAGAAGTTCAAGTATCCCTTCTAACCATTCTTACTCAAGTTAGGTTGCTGTCTTGGACCTCCACCTCAGTAGCCAAGCCCCAGGTAGCTGTTTTGTTTACCCTGTCTGTTGTAAGCACTAGAGCTTCTTGCAGCAGACTGATTTGTGTATCCATATATTAACTATTGAAACATCCTGGTCAATTCCATGTTGGTTTCACTCTGAAGCACTAATGCAGTGGTTCCCCAACTTTTAAGCCTACCTTGCTTTAAAAGATTTTAAAGAACAGTTTCACCTTACCAGTCTCAGTTTTTATCCTTTTAGTATGTTGGGGGGGGGGGACCACCTTCTGCAGTATTTGTCAAATTCCGTGTGCATTCGATTAGGACCATGCATTCCCCTTCACCTGGCCTTCGGTAAGAGCCAAAGCATCATCACCTACTAATGAGTAATCAAACATTAGTTTGATCAGTCTCACTTTCCATAGAGCTCAATACATTTTCCTTGTCGGCTATCAGCTTATCTGTTTCAGTTTCATGACCCACCAACAATCAGGTTACAAACCACTGGTTGGGAAACACTGCACTAGTTTAAACATTACAACCAGCAAAGATCCTTTGGAGTGGTCCCTGCCAATTGGATTCAGTGTCAACAGGATTTCTATGCATTTCCCTGATTGTGGTTGTACTAGAGTGCAGATACTGCACGTGACTGGGGAGACATGGAATGCTGCCCTGACATTTTTCAGAAGGACTTTCTGATTACTTCCACATAGGTGCTGTAACACTTGAATTGGCCCTAGTTTTTAAAGGGAAAGCTACATTGGTACATGTCATTTTACATTGGTACATTGTATTTTACAATGTAACACACTCCCATTGTACTGTGTAACTAAGTAAGCTGCCTTAGAATGCTGGCTTGGGATTTCGTTGCTTGGTTATCATTATTGTCATAATGTAAAGGAATATGCGAGTAACTAATTATTGGCTAATGGAAATGTCAGCTTCCATTAATCTGTGGTCAGTGTCTGCGGTCAATTAAATCCAAGGGCATTGTAAAAGCTACAGAACAGCCCTTAGACTAGATTTCATACTACTGAGGGACTGTTTTAGTACAATGTATGCACACACACGCACAGACACAGACACTGTCACCCTCCAGTTTGAAGGGCACACATCTGTGAAATTCATGAGTGGCTCTTTGAGGACCAGAAACAGATCCTTTATTATCAACATTTCTGAGTATTTTTAAAGGAATGTGTGCCAAATTTTACATGGCTCTTGCTTAAGTGTGCAGACAGTGTGCATTCTGTATCTGCATGTCCATAACTGAATACAAACAAAGCACATGTACTATCATGCACATGAAGTCAGATTAAAGCCCTGGCCAGATATTACTATTCAGGAAGAAATCTGAAGAAATATCTGGACTATAAACATAGCTCTTTGAGTATGAGATCTTCCTATACTAATATAATCCAGATAGAAAACTTTTGTTTTTCATATCACTGAGTCTGATAGAACACACATTCCAATAAACATTATATAAACAACTCCCTTTTTTCTTGAGTTTCTGCACAAACTATGAGTCCCCAAGCTAAATACAGTTCAGCGACAACTTAGTAGACCTGATAAGCAACCTAGGACTGAAGAAAGAGGGATATTATCAAAACCTTGGTGTTGGTGGGCCACAGCTTGTATAAGCCTGTCCCATTTGGTACATTGTGGAGACAGGCCTGTTGAAGTCTGAGCCTTTTACAGGGTTGAGCTGTTTCTCAGAAGAGGTCTGTCTGACCAGGGCCTCAGGGACTTAACTGTAGGAATGCAGCATTGTGGCAATGGACAGTGTAAGTATAGGACACTACTTCTGCACGGCAGTTTGAGTTATGGTCCCTCATCCATTTGCACAATATTTTCATGTTATGTTTGAAAAGACAAGGCAAAGAGCCAAAGTAACATTATTATGTAAAATTCTTATTTAATAGATTGATGAACAATTAAACAATTCGGGAACTGAATCAGCATCGGAGGTAATCAGTCTTATTTACAATGCAACATTCACCTATTTTTGATTCACTGTTGTTACTATAGTACTGGCTGGGTTAAAAAAAAACCTACTCTGAATATTATATAACATTTTGGGAAATGCACAGAATCACACATTTATAGCATTTACTCACCATCAGAATTGTTAGTATTCTGTATTAGTATTCTATTAGTATTAGTATACTAACACAGTATTCTGTGTTAGTATTGTTAGTGACTTTTCTCTGACTCTTTGCCATTGGTTGTCATCTCCTGTGGTAATCAGGAGCAGGCTGTACTTTTGCATATGAAAAGGCCTTATTTCCAGTTTCTGTCTCTTCATCTCACTTATCGGAGTGCAATGTGTATCTACTTCAGATCAGTTATCTACTGTTCTGGGGTAATATTCAGGGCATTCTCAAGTGCCATCTTTGGGAAACAGCATATTGCTTAGAATTTTGTCACTGGATTGACTAAATTGCTACCAGGGAATAGCTGAAACATTATGGGCTCTACTGGACACAGTGAGACTTCCTTCTGAATAGTCTTGCATAGGATTAGGCTTTCAAAGCTGTTGGATGTACGTGTCCCCAGAAACTACTTTGTGAAGTCAATAAGGGCCAAATCCTATCCAATTTTCTGGCCCTGGTGTAGCTGTCCCAGTGGTTGTGTGTGTGTGCTGCATTCTGTGGTGGTGGGCACAGTCATGGAGACCTCAAGGTAAGGGAATATATGCTCACTTACTTCAGGGCTGCATTGGCGCTGCATCAGTGCCAGAAAGTTGGCTAGGATTGGGCCCTAAGAGACCTTTCAAATCCTCATATTAAAAACAATTTCCCATTGCAGAGTGTTTGATATTTTAGGACCACTCAAGCAACTAGCTACTTGTCAAATGACTAAGGGTCAAACTACATGTAATGGTAAGTCTGTCATTAACTGAAGGGTTTAAAGTAGGAGGTGGACTTAAGGTATCCTTAAAATGGTTGTCTTTAATTCAAACAAAACAAAAACTAGCCCTGAGGAATCTAATCAGGACCACAGCAGTGGGTGGGTGATTTAGCTCTTTCCCTTGTGCTGTTTCCTAGCTGAAAGTTGTTCTCCCACCATCACCAACATAGTTATTTGCAACAGCTTAATGCTGCAGTTCGAAGCAATTAATGACAGGCCTAGTATGACATGTTGTTTGGCCTGGACATTGTAAAGGTCTTAGAGTAAAGGCCCACAGTAATGTGACTGAAGATAAGCAGGTCTGGGGTTTGGTAAGTACCTGGATGAGAAATTGCCCAGCAATTTCTCCATATAGAAATATATGTATACTGCCTTGAGTATATGTATACCGCCTTGAGCTCTATAATGGGGGTCTGGAAAGGCAAAATACGAACATAGCATTCAACTTTTAATGCACTTAAGTAGCAATATGTTATGAATTTTACTTCAGCTTGCATGATGTTTAGACTTGGACATGGTTAATGAGATGCACACCAACAACTTAGTTTGTTAAGCTGAGGTGCCCTTTAAAAAGCTGATCTACAGACTGTAGTCCTAAATGAATATAAGACATCTTTTCAAGGCATCTTACCTTGATTCAGTAACTGCTTCTCATGTGCAGTTTTCTGGAGAGCAGCTGTGGTATGAAAATCAAGTCCACTGTGCTGTGGCCATGGCACATGAGACTGGATAGAAAGATCTCTGCAATCAGCTGCACCAGCCAGGCCACCTGGCCATGTTCCTGTCCTTACACAAGTTTGTTGAGACAGGCCTCTGGCACACAGTGTGGTTGGTATTTTGTGCAGTTACCCCCCCCCCCCCCGGTAAAATCCTTTTACAGAGAAGATTTGAAGCAAGAACTGAGATGTGATGAGAAGGAAGATGACACCAGCAGCTGTACAGACATAAGGAAAGTGGAAGTAATGTCGCCATCCTAGCAACAGTGTGATAAAATGGGAATTTCTTACCTGAGAATTCCTCTTACTGGGAAGAGAAAGGGGAGAGCATTCCTGATCCTTCAGGAGATCTTTGGGAGATCTATTAACTTCTGTGTTTGAGAAGCATCTTTCAGACTTCATACACTGTGCCCAGATCAGCATTTGGAGAAAATGGCTACCAAATTTAGGGCTAATTTTTAATGTTTGAAATAGTACAGGTAATTTAAGAGATCTCAAGAATATTATCCTTCAGTATATAGGCTGAACTTCTGAGAAGAAATACCTTAGGAGTCACTTTAAAAAAAAACTTGTTTTCATGCTAACGTTATTCCTCATATGTAAACAAATGCTTTTGGGCTGCAAGAATTGTAACTACTATTTTCTAAAGAGGGATATTTTGGATCAGCGTTTCTCAAACATTTTAGCAACAGGATCCACTTTTTAGAGTGACAGTCTGTCCAGGATCCACCAGAGGGGATGTCATGGCCGGAAGTGCCATCATTGTGATGCCAGAGCCTGCTGCTTTCCTGAAAATGCAGCAGTAAGTTATTTCTCAGCCATTTTCTAATAGGAAAGTGAATCAGAAAGGAAAAAAGGCTATTTACAACCTTGACACAAGCAAAATAACCACACAGCCCTCCCCCTTTCCAAGTGCCCCATCTTCCCATATTTGCTCCACTACCCACCTGAAATTGGCTCTCAACCCAACTGGTGGATCCTGACCCAAAGTTTGAAAAACACAATTTTAGATAATTGCAGTAATCACAGTTAGCTGGTTTTGTATAGTGGCTAGCAGATTGTGTTACAAACTGGGAGGTCCTGGTTTGAACATCTCCGTCTTGAACTTAGTATTTTAGTATTCGTAATTTTAGACAAGCCATTCTCTCTTGGCTCAGCAACCCGATCAGCAATTTGGGGGTGATAATAGTGGTGTTGTAAGAATCACAAGATAATATATTTCATTCTTTTGAAAGCTTGGAAATGTTATACAAATATGCAATATTATTGAAGTTCTTACAGATGTCTTGCCTGGCAGTACCCTAGTTGCAACATCTACTCCTGATATCTTTTTTGCTGTCTAAAGGCTATTGGTACCACTGGAAGGTACCACTGGTGTTTACTATGACAACAGATTGTTACCCTCCTCTTTTTTTAAAAAGGAGAAAAGTGAACATCTTGGTGGAAGTGCAATTATTCATAGACAAATGGCCAAATGTTCATGGTCACATTGTTTTTAACAACAGGAAGGTGATGATTCATTACTAGTGACAGTCATTCCCGTAAAACCTAGCAACACACCTGGGAAGATGAAAATAAGTTTTGAGGACTTAGAGAAAGAGAGAGAAGAACAAGAAAGACGAAAGCATGAGGAAGAAAAACGGCTGAGATATGAACAGGAAAAGCAGGCTCTCAGGGAAGTCAAATATTTTTCACCAGATGTGGTAAGCAAAATGGGAAGAAACCCTTGTCCTAAGCATGCTTACTTTAAAGTGGAGCTTTCTTCTAGGTAAGAGGGCTCAGGACTATAGGCCAAACTAAGCTGCATGCATTAATAATACATAGATTGCATGTATTAATATTATATCTTTCATGAGGATTTAAATTTTGGAAATAAACTGGGTACATAGGATGAAGATGAAGACCAAGAGAGTGAAGAAAAAGAATTGCTTTCGCCTGGAAAAGTGAAATTAACGTTTGAAGAACTGGAAAGACAGAGGCAACAAAATCAGAGGAGACAAGCAGAAGAAGAGGCAAGACAACGCTTGGAAGATGAGAAACGCGCCTTTGAAGAAGCAAGGCAACAAATGGTAAGCATGCTTCAACATACAGGGATAGAACAATGGTCTTTACAGAGGAGGGTATAGTAAAATCATTCATGGTTTGTGTGTTGCTGCTTTTCTGGGAAGCGTGTTGCAGAGCTCTTACCATATTGCTAACAAAACCAAAGCTAAGTAACTGAGGCTGCAGTCCTATACTCCGAGGTAAGTGTGTAAGCCCCATTGAACTTAATGATGCTTACTTCTAAGTAGATCTGCATTGGATATGCTGTAAGACCCTGATGTACACTCTTTCCCATTCATTAGACTGACGAAACACAAAAAATTGTACTTGTTCCAATTCTGCCTAATTGGAGACAGAAACATTTATGAACGGTCACTTTTGTTGCAATTTCCCTTCCAACAAGGGCATGTATCCAAAGTGTGTAATGCTCCAATCCTATCCCACCATCCTATGTGATGCAGCTGAACTGTCCAAGCACACGCTCTGTGTGTGTGTGTGTGTGTGTGTGTGTGTTCGACCAGACAGCCTGGGAAACGCAAGCAAGTGCTCGGCGTGGTTTTGGGAGCCAGTGGGCCACCCGCAGGGCCTCCAGCCATAGCACAGCACAGCAGCATGCCTTTTATAATACTGTAAGCCCTAAGTGAGATTGGGCTGGCTGTGTAGGTTGGAGCCCTGTCATTTTATTGGTCATGGCATGGTCAGCTTATATCACTTAAGTTCTCATTCTGTGAAATTTTATTTGTTATGATTACCATGGGTTATACCACAAATGGTTTTGTAGTGGGAGGAGATTTTCACCAATCTTCTTTTGTCTCTGCAGTTCCCAGTGCCCGTGAATATCTACTTTTGAGGTTCTTGCAACTCTCAGAAGTGAATTCTACGGGGCAGAGAAAAAGAGGCTGCAGAGGGAAGGAGAGATAGGTGAAAATAACCCCCTCCCCTGCACAAACAGAGCTTCTTCAGTCCCTGCAGAAGAACTTAGAACAGTGCTTCCCAAACTTTTAGCACCAGGATCCACTTTTAAAAATGACTATCTATTGTCATTGTCACTAGACAAAAAAAAAAAGAAGAGATCTAGAAAGAAATGATTATGTATTTATTAATAGTTGATAAATTATGAACTAATAATTGGGATTCTGTGCTCCCGAGGCTGCTAGAGACCATACATATAGTATGAATGTGTAGACATTTGCTATACTCTCCCTAAAAACGGAGTTCAAGGATTGTTACCCTTTAATTACAGGGTACCTAGAAAGCTGAGAACAAGATGTACAGTTAGGGACTTCCAGGCTAGAGAAAAGGCTGAAACTGGGGTCACACATGATCTACAACATGCCAATTGCTTGAGAAAATCATTGTATGTTTGGGGGTATGAAGATTAGCTCCTACCACAGGTTGGCATTCCAGCTAACAATTTTCCTTTGCAAACTGGGCAAGGGTCCTGGCAAAGTTTTTTTTTTAATGTTTTAATGACCCACCAAAAATGGGGCTTTTTCTCCCACTCCTTCAGATCCTTCCTAAAAACTGATCCTGAGGGGTCAGGGGACCCCTAGGGAATAGTGTGGGGTATGGCATGAAGGTTTTAAAATAGATATATGGGTAGATTTATTGATTAGTGAATACCAAAGTTCATGAAGGGCAACGAAGTTACCAGAAAAGATAACTATTCTCAGTGTTTCCCAAACTGGGTCAAGACCCACCAATTCTGCTTGTGGGTCTCAAGATCCAAATCTTAAACTAGCTGTATATTTGAATTTAAGGGCGCAATCCTAGCCCTGATGTACTGTAGTGCCGATGCAACATCGTTGCATCGGCACTACGTTACTAGTCTCGACATGGAGGCACCGACTGGCACCCCCACTTCGGTTCTAGAGCTCCCAGGTCAACACTAGCAGTACTGTCAGCCTGGGAGCGTGGGTACCGAGCCACCCCTGCAGCAGCCTAACTCGGCTGGCGCGGGGGAAGTTCTGGGTGGGCGGGTGGTGGGTGGACCAGCCCAGGGAGGGGTGGGTGGGTTTGAGATGCGGCTGTTAGGCCGCATCCAAGGGTTTGTCCCTAGGCCTCACGACCCCAATTTGGGCCACAAACTTGTGCCCGTGATTTCCCAGATGCAGATCTGAGGAACCCCTAGGGGAGGCTGGAGCCTCCGCTGGTGGAAGGGCACAAATGTGCCCTTGTGCTGGGGAGGCTCCAGTGGCCTCCCAAGCTGCGCTGGATACAGTGCAGGCCCACCGGCCTGCCCGCTCCAGCGCAGCTTAGCATTGGGCTGCCAAAGATCTAAAACATTTTTTTTTATGTTTTTTCTAAAGGCAAACAAAGATGATGATGATGATAGTGAAACTGAAAATTCTGTCAAAGAATTCCGTCCTGGGAAACTGATACTTAGCTTTGAGGAATTAGAAAGACAGAGGCAAGAAGAAGAAAAAAGGAGGACAGAAGAGGAAGCCAGAAGGCGTATAGAAGAGGAGAAAAGGGCATTTGCTGAGGCAAGAAAAAGCATGGTAAGAACTGTAGTTCAGCCACCACATTGAGTTTGTTTATAATATTTGCTTTCTGTATTCTTCCAGGAGACAGTTGGGGTCATATATAGGCAATTCAGGATAAACTGTAGATATGCAGAAGAATGAGACCTTCAGATTATCAGAGTTAGCATTTATTGAATTTTAAGTATGCCCACTTGAAGTAAAGCTACACGTATTCCATGCACGTGACAGAAATGGCTGATCATTTTGAGTGGAAAGGAGCAGGAAAGATAAATCTGGCACGATTGTAGCTGCCTCCGATACAGGATCTGGTGACAACAGCCTGATGAAAGCCGAAAGTCAGGGAAAGGCAAGCTATGTACCTGAATTGTGTGCCCCCAGTTTTGCAAAGCAGTTGACTTGAAGGCCAGAGTGCAGGCAGGACACAAACTTGGGGAGTAATCAAAAGCTGGAAGTGTCAATAGCCATTTAATTGTTGCCTTACCTCTTGGATACAAATAATTTTGATAAACAAAATTAGTAATTTAGCCTTCAAACAAGATTTCTCCTACAAAACTGGTCTCTGGTACATTGCAACCATGTTACAGGAAGAGTCACACTGATTCATGATTAATTAGCATGAGATCTTCTGAGACAGTAAAAACCTGCAAGAACTGCTCTCCAGTGTAATTAGTAGAATTAATTAGACTGAACATTTTTATTATCCTTTTGCTTCATTGTAGCATTAGGGCCCTGCCACTATTAATGTGTAAAACGGGCTTTAGTAAGTATACATGAACTACAGGAAGTTGCATCTGGTCAGGAAATGGACTCTGTGGTTTTTGTTTAGAAAACAGGACATTAAACCCGAATGTTCAATGACATTGCCAGTTTGTTGTTAGTGAGAAGTGCCCAATTTCTGTATGTGGATTCAGTTGTTTGCCTTCTTAAAGGTGGTTTAATTTACAATTATTATTCATTCTACACCTTCCCTCCTCCTCTCTAGATGTACATGAGTGTCCTGAGGAGACTTCCATTTATGTTTTGTGGGCCAGTAACGTTGTTTAAGTAAAGACTGGTTCCTTAGTGGCATTAAGTACTAGCAGATGGCCTGCTGAGTTCTTAGCTTAACCCAGAGAGCTCCAAAAGTGAACTGACCAGCTAGCATTTCATCTTGTAAATGCAGTTGATCTAGTATTGAAATCTACTTCATAACTTTGTGACAATATCTTTTACTGTGATACACCGCCTCTGTGGAACTTTTAGTCCAAGACATTATGGATGAGAGCGACAAAAATGATTACGGGGCTGGGGCACCTCCCTTATGAAGAAAGACTGCAGCGTTTGGGGCTCTTCAGTCTAGAAAAAAGGCGCCTGAGGGGGGATATGATTGAGACATACAAAATTATGCACGGAAGGGATAGAGTCAATAGAGGGATGTTCTTTTCTCTCTCTCAAAACAACAGAACCAGGGGGCATCCGCTAAAACTGAGGGTTGGGAGAGTTAACACAGATAAAAGCAAGTACTTTTTTACCCAGCAGTAGTTAATCTGTGGAACTCTTTGCCACAGGTGGTGATGACAACTGGCCTAGATGCCTTCAAGAGGGGATTGGGCAGATTTCTGGAAGAAAAGTCCATCGTTGGACAAAAGGCCATGATGGATTGTGCAACTTCCTTACATTAGTAGTAGGCTACTTCAGAGTACCAGGTGCAAGGGAGTGGCAACAGGATGCAAGCGTCTTGTCATCTCATGCCTCCCTGGGGCAGCTGGTGGGCCGCTGTGAGATACAGGAAGTTGAACTAGATGGGCCTTTGGCCTGATCCAGCGGGGCTCTTCTTATGTTCTTATGGATTTCAGTGGAACTTAAAAAAATACGTATACAATAAAGTATATGTACATTATGTGCAGTAATAATTACTACTACTAAAGTAATCAGTATACTATATAATACACAAATTTTTCCAAGAAATAATACTTGGGAACAAAGCTTTAGTGTAGAATTAGCACTGAGGAAACCTATCATAACTATCATTAACTATAGCTGTTCACAGAAAGGGAGCTTTGTACAGTAGATCACAAGGCCATGTAATTTTATCATTAAATTACAGATAAAAAGTTACTTCAGGTAAGAATACTTAATTTAATTATATATTAAGCACACAAGTATCCATATAATTAGTGAGATGATATTTTTTTTCCTAACAGGCTTCAGATGATGAGTTCGCACAGTTATCAAAAACTGCATCTCAAGAATCTCTCACACCTGGAAAACTGGAAATTAACTTTGAAGAGTTACTGAGACAAAAAATGAAAGAAGAAAAGCGGCGAACAGAAGAAGAACGCAGACAAAAAATGGAAATGGAAAAGCAAGAATTTGAACAGCTCAGACAAGAAATGGGCGAGGTCTGTAATTTATTTACAAAAGTTGCTTTTTTGCTTTCATTTGGAGTTGTCCACTTCATGAATGAGAAAAGCATGATAAGGGTTCAGAAGCTTGGGGTTAGAGGCTGAAAATCGCATTTAGGTTAGCTAGACTTGAAAACTAAACAGACTGAGGTAGCTGTAGACCCATGCAACTTAGTGCTCCCGCTCAGATTAAATGCAGTGCATGACAAGTATCTCAGTTAAGGCACAAAAATTTTGTTCCATTGTTTAGCAATTGCATTTGTTTGACAGTATTCTTGTGGCATGTTTCCTTTTTTATCAGGAGGAGGAGGAGTGTGAAACCTTTGAGCTTAGCCGGGAATATGAGGAACTAATAAGATTAAAAAGAAGTGGCTCCATTCAAGCAAAGAACTTGAAGAAAAAGTTTGAAAAAATTGGTCAGCTGTCTGAGCAAGAAATACAGAAAAAAATTGATGAAGAAAGAGCAAAGAGGAGAGCTCTGGATCAGGAAATAAAAGAAAGGGAAGCAGAGAAATTTCAAGAGGTTAGTAGTTTTGTAGCATTTGTGCCATAGTATGTAATAAACCTGATGTGGACAGCAAGCTGAAGTTTGCCACAGGGTATTGCAGTTTCATTGAAGCTGTTTATATTTCTCTCCAGACATTAGCTGTAGGAACGCCAGAAACAAATTTATAGGCAAAAGAAGTCCTAGCAATGGTCTTGTTTATGTAATAGCATTGTAAGAACATAAAAGCCCCCCTGGATCAGGTCAAAGGCCCATCTAGTCCAGATTCCTGTATCTCACAATGGTACACAAGATGCCTCAGAGAGCACACCAGACAACAAGATGCCTGTACTGCATCCTGTTGCACTCCCTTGCACCTGATATTCTGTGGTAGCATACTTGTAAAATCAGGAGGTTGCATGTATTCATCACAGCCTGTAATCTGTGATGGACTTTTCTTCTAAGGCCACATGCCATCACCACATCCTATGGCAAGGAGTTTCAAAACCTAAGTGGGTAAAAAAGATGTTATCTATTCTAACTCTCCCAACAGTCAAATTTGGTGGATGTCCCCTGGTCCTGGTGTTGTGTGAGGGAAAAGAGCAGCCTATGGAAGTACTGCTCACGAAGCCTACTATAACCTCCTTTATCTTCCTTCCTGTTTAGCGAATCAATCAGTATTTCCAAAGCGGTTTACAGGCAAATAATAAAGTTAAATGGTTCCCTGTCCCAAAAGGGCTCACAATCTAAAAAATGCAGAACCCCACCAGCAACAGCCATTAGAAAAGACACTGCGTAGGGGTGAAGAGGGACAATTACTCTGCCCCTGCTAAATATAAGAGGAACACCACTTGGAAAAGTGCCACTTCTATCCACCCCCTGCATAATTTTGTATGTCTCAATCATGCCTCTCCTCAGACGCTTTAATGCTGTAGTCTTTCCTCATCATGGAGGTGCCTCAGCCCAATAATCATTTTGGTTGCTGTCCTTTGCATCTTCTCCAGCTCCAGTATGTCTTTTTTGAGATGTGACGACAGGTTTACAGCTGTCATTGTTCCTTCTTATATAACTTTTGTGCAAGCAAGCAAGCAATATTTGTGTATGGCTTCTCAACAATAAGTTCACCAAGTGGTTTACAGCAAAAAAATAAAGTTGAATGGCTGCCTGTCCCAAAAGGGCTCACAATCTAAAAAAAGGCAAACACCAGCAGCAGCAGCCACTAGAAAAGACACTCTGCTGGGGTGAAGAGGGACTGTTACCCTCCCCCTGCTAAATATAAGTGGAACACTACTTGAAAAAACAGTCTAGATAAAAATAAATTGCAAGTACTTCAGGAGTAAACAGCACACTTAAAATTGAGAAACTTTCATAGTCTTGTGAGACTTTTTGGGACAGGAAGTTTTTGATTTCCCATTAACTGCTTTGTGAACTTTTTTTGTTTGAAAAGCAGTATATTATTATTATTATTTATTTGAAGAGTGTATACCCCTTCTTTCCCCTGCTGAAGCATTTAGTATTAGGGAGACTAATAATTCTTTCACTTTCAAGTACTACTCTATACTTGATTCCCATATAATTGAATCAAGTAGACTCAAGTTAGTCTTGCTCTCTGTGCTGTCCATCTGACAGTGGTATATAAATAATAAAAAAGGGCCAGGATCATTTTCAATAGTTAATTCAGGGGCGTGATGGTAGATTCAGTTTCACCATTTTGGAATCAAAATTTTGGTACATCAGTGTTTAATTTTCCTTCCATTCAATTTCACAAACTATTGGTACGGATTGCATGCTCAGTAGTAGGAACCTTTATTAGCATAATCATGTTAGATAGCTTTGAAGGACTGCAGTGGATTTTTGTAGAGAAAAGGGAACCAGTGAATGCTACTTTATGACAAAAGGCCCTACATGATGTGCTACCTTTGCATCCACAGTGTAAGTCCCTCTTTAGGCCTTTATATAGGCCGATGCCAATACAAGGGTGTGGTTACCTGTATATGTACACAGATTCCCCTCATCTTGTGCTGCATCTCCAAAATTAAAGTGGCCAACTTTGCCCTTGAAGCCAGTACAACCACTATCATGTTGGGTCTGTTAGATTTGGAAGGATGGCCCATGGTGGTTTCTTGTTTTCCTAATAGTTTGGAATGCTTGCAAGCATTTGTTGTAGTATTTGTGTAAATAATAGCAGAGTTGGAGGCTCGGATACCCATTCCAGCGCTTGCCTTAGCGCTCCGGAGCGAAGTAACGAAGCGTACGCTACATCTCAATAACAAAAGTCTCTTTATTGGTTTCAGTAGCGAAAGTGAGATAGGTGAAAAGTTCAGTCTGCCGGTTAAGAAAGCCGGCGAAGTCTTTGCCGCTCGCAGGCGGCGTTTCAGTGCAGCTTTTACATCTTAGTGCACACACAGTGAAATATTCCTTCTACACAAGAACAAAGGGATGCACCCAGAGTATATCTGGTAGGTGGATACCTAAAGACCCCTTGTGCCCCATCTTACCCAATGGGGTGACCCTTAGAACACTATGATCTAATGGGATAGTAAAGTGTTTACTAGCTAGCTTTTCCCGTGAGAGTTTTGCCTGCTTATGTTCCACTATCAGAAAGGGGGTTAGTGTCTGGTAGCGAATGGCACTAACAAGCTGGGATGCTGATTAGCCAAGGACAAGCAGGTGCTCTATCTGATTCTTGAGACGAAGAGACGGAATGCCAGTTTCAGCCCACTCTGGACTGTCTGATGTGAAACTGCAACACCCCCCCATTGCGTCTCGGAAGTCTTCCTTTGGCGCCAGGTCCAGCATTTGAACTGCCTGTTTGAAGTGTGGCGCAGGAAGTGCTTTTGTTAGGACGTCCGCGATGTTCTCTTGTGATGGACAGTAAAGCACATCTATGTCCCCGTTTTGAACGGCTTCTCTGACATGTTTGTGCTTTATGTCCACATGCTTGGAGTGCATCCGGACTCGTTCTGACCCAGCAATCTGGATTGCGGACTGGTTGTCTATCCAGATTCGAATTGGATTTGTTTGTGGGGCATCCAAATCCAACATCAATTGCCTGAGCGTGTGTAGGTAGTTGGTCACATGACTTAGAGCTGTGTACTCACTCTCTAGAGTCGAACATGCAATAGTCTTTTGCTTTTGTGAACCCCAATCTATCACGCAATTCCCAAGACGTATGGCATAGCCTGTGGTAGATCTCCTTGTGTCATCCCCCCCAAAGTCACTGTCAGCAAAAACGTCCAATTGCAGTGCTCCTTTTGGGGTGATGTGGTACCTGTGGGTGCTTGTCCCTTTCAAGTACCGGAGAATACGGTACAAATGGACAAATGAATGTAGTTGAGTTCACATACAGTGGGTGATAGACTCCCGAGTTAGTCAATTTCAGCTGTAGTTAATAGTAGTTGAGCAGTTATACAAAAGCGCTAATTTTACTGCAATAAATTAAGTTTAAATGCTGTTTTAAATTTTGCTTTTGATAAACCTTTCCAGGAAGATGAAGTAGATGTGAAGGCAGCCACAAAATCTGAAGCTCCATTCACACACAAGGTTGACATGAAGGCTCGATTTGAACAAATGGCAAAGGCAAGAGAAGAGGAACAACAGAGAAGAATTGAAGAACAAAAATTGCTACGCATGCAATTTGAACAGAAGGAAATTGATGCAGCATTACAAAAGGTATCAGTGAGCTTAATTGTTGGCTTTTTAAGACCACTGAGTTTCCACAGGCAGGCCCCTGTGTCTGTGGATTCAGTTATCTATTGGGGGGGGGGGTTTGTTGCACCGATTAACATTGTTTCAATCCTTACCAGGGCAAAAATGATTTTCCTTTTACAGGTTGCTATAAGCATTCAAGCTTATAGCAATGTGCAGGTAGGCTGCTGGCAGCATGAATGCTTGAAAAAACTAGATCAATGCTAACAGGAAGTTAACCACTTCCTGTTAGCACTGATCTAGGGTTTTTTTCAGGCTGCTGGCACCCTGCCTGCACATTGCTATAAGCTTGAGTGATTATAGCAACCTGTAAAAGGAAGATCATTTTCACCCGGATAAGGATCTAACCTATGTGGGGGGGGGGGAGATGCAAGGACTGCAGAGACAGGGTCCCCCCATATCCATGATTTCTGGATCTGCATAGGGGGCAGTGTCCCTACCGATAGAGGTCCGTATGTGTTCTAACAAACATGCCTTTGATGGGTATTTAATTATTGTGCAGAGAATTTAGTTTTTACAACATAAATGTGCACACGCACCCCTACCCCGGAGTGTGTCAGTTCTGAGACTTGAAATGTGCTCCAGAATCCAGTGCCTCTAGAGGGATTGGTGCCATTTCATACAAACATAGCCGATAAATACTACAAAGCACCAGTCTCGAGGTCTTTGCAAGGCTGGTCCATTGATGCAGGTCCACCCCATTTCCATCACCTAAAACTGAGATACAGAATAAATTTGGAGATATCATTTGGGTGGTCCCTAATGATCCAAACAATTGCTTAAGCAGTTCTCATTTCCATATAACTTGCAGCAGTGCCAGTATATTTTTATGTGATGTACAGTGAAATACATTCATTCTAAAAAAAAACCCTATTCTAACACAGAAAAAAGAAGAGGAAGAAGAAGAGGATGGGAGCATTGTTAATGGCTCAGTTTATGAAGATGAAGAACAGCAAGCACGGTCCGGTGCTCCATGGTTCAAGAAACCTCTCAAAAATGTGTCTGTTGTGGACAGTGAACCAGTAAGGTTTACTGTTAAAATAACTGGAGAACCCAAGCCAGAGGTTACATGGTGGTTTGAGGGGGAAATGTTACAGGACTGTGAGGACTACCAGTATATTGAGAGAGGAGAAACATACTGTCTTTACTTACCAGAAACTTTCCCAGAGGATGAAGGAGAGTATATGTGTAAAGCAGTAAACAGTAGAGGAACAGCAGCTAGCACCTGTATTCTCACAATTGAAAGTAAGAGTTAGCATTTTTATAAGTTCTCAATCTTCGATTCGTCCAAAGCCTACTGTTCTTTTCTTAACTCTCTTTTCTTTTTTCTTCTAGCTGATGACTATTAAATATCCTTCTTTCTGGAGTCTTCCTTAAATTTACTGCATCCATCTCTTTCCCTCTTTCTGTGGTGGGGCCAACAAGAAGGTGTGTGTCATTCCTGAAATACAATACCCAATTTCCTGAGTGTTCACGCTGTAATTTGGCAACAGAAGCTTGACTCACTAAAGCACAGTGGGTCCGCCCATGGCATGCCTGCTTATACCACTTTGTTGCTTCAAGGGGCAAGGCTACTCTATCTAGAAACCTGAAGCAGCTTTCTATGCGTTTTCATGGAAATGTCAACAAAAAACTACATCAGTGTTGTAAAAACTAACAACTGTATGGTGAGCTACTTCATATGAATAGCATGCTTCATGGAACACTATAACTGCTACTGTGGCCTTCATACCACTATTTAGGCCAAAGACATGAAAAACAATTTCACCTTTCCCCATAGCTAAAGACCAATTTACATACAAGCTGATATCAATTTCTTTGGTTCTGGAAGCTGTGAGTGGGCTACAAGTATGTTTTTGGTAAAAGGATTAAGTAGCCAAAATAGATAATCATGGGTTAGTTAAAAAAAGTTTACCTTAACTTAAAAACTTAAGGTTTTGTTTAAAACTGCTTTAACAAAAATACATGCAGTTGTAAGTCAAAGTTCTTTGAAATAAAACATTTTGCATTTATTAGAAGGTAGACATGGTCCAGCATTTTGCTTCTGGTTACTGAACCAAACTTGCAGCATTCAGCAGTCTTGAAGGTGTTAGGATTGTGGGTGGCCTTTCAGCATACTCATCTATTGAATCATCTCACTATTGTTATTTACAAAAAAATGGTTTTTATATATAACTTAGGACAAATAGATATTACAGCTTTGCTTTCTGCTATCAAAAGCAGCCAGCTACACTCCAATACATACTATATAATATGCACTGGAAGGCAGAGAAGAGAATCCGTGACTAGATTTTGGCTTGTGTTTAATTGTCCAGGATGACTCATATTTATATTTTAATGCAGAATAACTGGCTTTTTTAATCTGACCATGTACAACTTTATCTATTCTGTAGTAATCGGAAGGCTAATAAATCTTACGTTGAATTTGAATTTTTTGCTTGATTGTGTGTAAAGCAGTGGCCATTCATCCCGTTATCACAGGAAACATTTCATTTTCCATCCAAAAAGTTAAGAACAACAGAAGGCACAAATTATTACCCATTAGTTTACATTTATTGAGAACTCATACAAAAACATTACAATTAAATGTGTATTCATGAATACATACAATGTCAATATTGCAAGCTCAACACAACATACTGTAAAGCATTTGATTTACCTCATGTCCAAGCTGCATCTCCCTAAGATACTTCCCATCACAGAGCCTTTTAAAGACAATCTTCTTTTTAAACACGGGTAGTTTCTGTAGAGAACACTATCTCAGGACGAAAATGCATCTTGCATGCATATAAGGTCAAGTTTGCATAAAGACAAATTTTATAGGGTACTACCAACAGGAAAACTGGATCTGTTTAATGCATTCTGCAGGGCCCAGCATTTTGCTTTATGAACTGCTAGTACACAAAGAAAACCCAGAAGTTCAACAATCTTAACTTATGAAAAGAAAGGTTTACCAGCAGCTGATAATATGTTTTCAGGAAAGAGGTTCATTAGTGAATGGTACAGCCTACCCGGTTACTAAAACTACTGAAGTGGAATTTACACAATGATTTTTTTTTAAACTAGCAGAGCATATATCAAGGGTGATCTGTAAACATTACTATGAGTTGAAATTTGAAGATGCTCTTTTAAAGCATTCTTTACTCTCACTTCTGATTCTAGTCATGGTACTCTAGTATCCCCTGTTGCAGATCTGCAATTATTTTTTCCAGCCACAGCACAAGAATTGCTCAAGGAAAATTAATGTTTCTAAAAGAAATATGAGACGGAAACTGAACAGCAAAACTACACTTAGTGCAAGAAGATGCCTATAGATATACCAGGAAACTCAAAATGAAAAGTTACTGGTTTAATAATCTTTATAATAAGCATTATTATCGCCTAAGCCAACAACTTCATTTTTTCGCTTACATCTACTTCCCTTAACGTTAACTTCAATTTAAACTAGAGATCATAAAAATGGAGTAGCAAAAATAAGCTTTGTTTAAAAACGCTGAAACAAAACCCAACCCAGATAAAGCTTGTCAGCACATACCTAGTTCTCATATAAAAACAAAATCTGACATGTCAAACTACAACAAAAAATGAAGTGGCTTGAGGGAATTCAAGTACAACTATTAATTTAGTTGTGAAATGCAAAACATATCTATGCTTGACTATTTAGCAAAGTGTAAACTGAGAGATGGTTTGTATTATTACCACATAACAAATTATGGAACATTTATGGTCAAGCAAATAGCACTTTAAAGAATGAGAAGCGATTAAAACAGGCAAATTATACCCTACACCATTAAGTATGGGATACATTTAAAATCGGTATTGTTTTGCCAATTTTACCTTCTACATGGAGCCCTTCTATGGTCCATGCTCATCGGCTCACCATGGCCATACACTCAAAGGAATCCTCTTTATTGGAAGTAACTATCTCAGGACCTGATTTTATGAGCTATGATTTGGTGCTTGCAGCATCTTCAGCACTGTGTGTGAAAATGAAGGCAGTGTTTTTGAATATTTTTCTTCGATGCAGAGAAAAGCAGGATTTTTGATAAAATCAAAACATTTTATTAAGTGAGAAACAAACTGATGGTTCTGCCTTATCCTGTCTAGTTAAGCTGAAAAATTGTACCAGTTAAGCTATCTAGATAAGCCATACACAAAACATTTAAACTGGCAAAAGGAAGTAGAAAATTTGCTATACAAAGGAAAGATTTGCCGAACCGTTAACATTTCACTGACACATGCCTTCTAACACTATTCTGCAAAATTCAAATCTAAATTTTCTTTCTTTATTAAATCAATTAAGCAAACTAGATTAATTTGTGTTTTACTTATATTTTGGTGCATAACTCAGTTATCAGTCTAGGGAATGAGAGAAACATACAGTATGCTTGAGTAAGTAGTATTGGGTATAACATCCTTTACATTATAAAAGCATTTGTGAAGGCTGTTGAAGTTCTGACCAAGAATTTCCTGTATCTTGGAAAAAATATTTTATATTCATGTAACAACTCAGCTATTGAGGGAAAAAATGATAAAAGTGATTTACTCAAAAAATATTGCAGCAATCCACTTATCTTTTAAAAATAAAGGTACACAATTACCCAGAAAAGTAAATAATTGTTTCAGACTTTCCACTGGACATGGAACCATGAATAGCAGAATACATTTGGGGAAAAGTATTTGCAGATTGCTTTTGAATACACAACCACAAAAAAATCTCACAGGGACAACATTAATATACTGAAATATGTATTTATACACTTCCTTAGGTTGTGCTTACCTGTGCTTTTTGCAGCAGAACCTAAGGTGGAAGGTCTGGGAAGGCACTGTGAAGTATAAATAATTGCACTGTTTGCAATTAATAAAGATTTTATACTTTAAATGAATCAAAATCAACAGCCTCCATTTGGTGAATGGTAAAGAATCTGGTGAATTTTTGACTGTTTAGTTAGTAACACCATTCTCCAATAAGCTACAGATGAATCATGCAAAATATTTGATCTAGAAACTTTATAGCCTACTCTAAATATATTTAATAGCTTCCTAGTAGTCTCGTCAAAATTTCTACTTTAAATCCTAACCTAAATTGGGATAAAAATATTTCCCCCCTGATTCTACAGTACAACAAAATGCATTTCTAACTGTGCAGTAAAACTATTTCATTTGAGCCTCATTTTATCCTTCTCTTGCAGCCACCCTACATGTATTCTCAAAGCAAAAATGTTTTCCAAAAGGTAAGGCTAATACAGGTTTATAAAATTAGCATATACCTATATCACCAAATATATGCAGACAAACCAAAGACAAAACAACTTCCTCCTGACAAGCATTTTAAACTTCATTTGTTTAACAATGCACAGGTTTATCTGAATATCTCATTTCTGAAACCCTAACAAATAAATGACAATTTCTTTAGCTAAGGCTGAATGTCTCAAGAATACTTACCCATAAAGCTCAATACACACACACACATACATATATATATGCACACCTAGGTTTCTGAATTAAGCAGTTATAATTTTCTAAGATATCAGCACTGTATTTATTCCAACATAATATTCACACAGGTATGGCATTTGCATTATGTGGAACACTGACAAAAAGATACTGTTGCAGTTCATCATTTTGTCATTCTGATGTACTTACAGTGCAATGCTCCTTGAAGGAACAATCAAGGATGATAACACAGCACAGTCCTCCTCACCCCTACACAGCTAGTTCTATACTGGCTGGATCAAACCTGCACTTCAACAGACAATGGCAAGACAGACTGTATTGCATGTAATCTAATATATGCAAAAAAAAAAAAAAAAGCAAACAGTGGATTTTAACAGAATACCAGTTTTCAGTATGAATTATTACAAGCAAATGTTTTATGGAAATTTTTTTTTTCAAAATATTAACTTAATGACTAGTCTTTAGCATTCACAAATAGACCTTAGCTGTAAAATGTTTTTCTGTAAGCACTCCAGGACTCCAATGTTTCTACAACAAAAGCAGTTTTGGTAACTAAAAATGCATACCATCCTTACTACACTGAATTCTGAAGCACAGTGCTGCAAACTGCTTGCTTAGCACATTGTGATTTCTAGAGTATTTGAACTTAACATGCCTGAAAAATATACTAAAGAATTAAATCATGTATAAAAACAAAGGTTAACTATAGCAGCTATATGGGTCTGAGACAGTGGTCATGAATAAAAAGAAATTTCAACTGTTAATGCAGAAGTATGTCAAGAAACACCTTCACATACATGCAAATTTTAATCAAGTAGAAAGAGGAGGATACCAAGATGCTGAACAGCAAAATACAATCACGAAAGAGATCCTTCTATTAACTATTCTGCAAGGGGAGAATACCAGTAACAAGCTCAAACTTTCAAGGAAAAAAATCTTACTTGTGTACATGTACAGCATTGCTAACAAATCCTTTAATTTCTTGAGTACCACATATCCAACTTACCGACACAGGAGGTTTCATATTATTTATTGTAAAGCACAAAACAGGCATTTAAAAGTGATCAAGTATACATTGAAAAAGTACATTTATATCACAAAGCATTGACCACATAATAGTTGCAAATACATTTGCTGGAATGTGTACATCTACACTAATGTACTAAAAACAAACCAATTTCCATTTCTACACAGAAATATTACCTCCTATCAGTAGTGATAGATATTTTGTACATTTTCAAAAACACTATTTTTAAACCAAACAAAATTATGATCTTCATCAAGGCGTCTGCATCCATACATTTAACAAAGGTTTTTTCCCCCACATAATGAAACTGTATTGTCCACTTCTTATTATTGGCCCTGTGCGAAGAAATACATAAAAGATACACAAAAAGTTAAAGAAAATCTTTAAAAAATTGTGCTAACTCAGGAGTGAAGCCTTTAAGAAAGAAAAATTGGTTAATGTAATGGTGGTGGCTTCCTGCATGGCTTTCAAAAACCCTGGGAGGAGAAATTTTTTAATCAAAAACACTGAATGTATGCAATAACAGACAGAATTTCAGTTAACTGAGAGCATGAATTCATTTACTAATTAATCCTTTGCCAGGAAGAAGAATGCATACTCCAGAAACGTTATCAAGGTGGGAGACATGCAAAAAAGCAAAAACCCCAAGACTTAAAAAAAATCACAGAAATATCAGCCAAATAATTTAAGATTTTATACCTGTGGTGCTGGAGGATGTTGCGGCATTCCTTGGGGACTTGTCTGGGCATAATAGGCTGCCTGCTGTCTATAGTATTCAGCCCACGCTGCACTATAATCTGGCTGACCTGCTGGTGGGGCCCCGGCTGGAGCTGGAACTGCCTGACCTAGAACAAACGTAGATTACACAACTCTGGTGCCATAACAGGAACAAAAGAAGCTCAAAATAATCTCATTTCTAACAAACATTACCTTGCTTCTTGTAATATTCCTCCCAAGCCTTTGAATAATCTTGTGGCTGCCCTTGTTGACCTGAAAAACCCCCCACATTTTAATGTAAACACAGCTCCCAGGTACACCAACATTACAGACAAGAATACAGTGGAAGAGTTCTTTGCTGCTTCATTTGAAGCTTAGCACAATAAGAGAATGACACTATTAAATCAAACGTTTATGCAATATTTTTCTTGTTGTACACATTCTTTCAATATTCAAAAGAAAAAAGATTTTTGTGGCTTGACATCTTGTCTCAATTTGAGCTCAGTGTTTGTAGCATGGTTCACCCCTTCAGAGGGTGAATCTCTTGTGAAATATGAAAACATCTGTAGAAAACACATTAAGATAATAATGCACTGACTTATACAGAAACTTCTGGAGAAGTACTACCATGATGAAACGAGATCTGCTTGTGCATATCAATCATGCAAGGTATTCTATATACAGTGTTGGTGTACTCCAAAGCCTCCACTGGAATACACTGGGGGGTGTTTTTTGTTTTGCAAAGAACTGCATGAAGCAGCCCGGAGGTATGTAGCAAGTGTGTACATGACCACTCTCTCAAAGCTACGTAAAATAGTTTGGAGTATCTTTTCCATGCATATTCTGTATGCGCACTGAATGAAGCAAGATTATGGTTTTACAGCAAAATAGGCAGCATCTAGCACAGTGATGGTGAACCTTCTGGGCCTGGTGTGTCAAAACGTTGGAAAATGCTTCGCTTGACTCTGTTGGCGTGTCAACCACCCCTCCCAACAAAAGAGAAACTATCATTTATACTCATTCATTTAAACTAAAAATACAGTCCAATCATTTGTGGTACTATATACAGTATTATATAAAGAAATAACAAATAATCACAAAAAATGAGTAGAAAAATCCTCAATTTTTTCAGGTATTGGTGAATCATCTCAAAAGTTGTGGTGTGTCACCTTTGACACGCGTGTCATAGGTTCACCATCACTGATCTAGCGCATAGTATTTGGGGATGCTAAAAGTCACCTTCCCATGCCGCCCTCTGTACTGAAGCTTGAGCCTCGCCACAATACAAGGCATTGCTAAGGATTAGGGGACCCTCAGAAAGTGGTGTGATATGCAGCTTGGGGAGTATAGAAGGATGGAAGAACTGCCAGAAGCTGGGAGCGAACACTTGTGGTTCTCGTCCCAACTTCCAGGTATTCCCGACTCCCTGTTATTCCGCATATCATCCTGCTGCCTAGAATACCCCAATCTTTAGCTATGGCTTTTCAGGAGAGACTTCAGGGACTTCCATATGGAGGAGAGAACGGGCAAGGTAGCTTCTATCAATGTAACTTTCACAAATGCTCTGAATGCTATACAACGTAAACACCTGAATTATAAGAAAAATGAAATATAATACCTACACCATAAAGTTCAAGGCACATTAGAAACTAAAATTATCAAGTAAATTCTGAAAATCTGCCTTTATTTCTCCCCAATTTCTTTTATCTGAGAATCAGCTATGGAAACTATTCATTTACCAGCGAGGATTTTGAACACAATGTTGACAAAAGAAATCCAAGGACTGTGAAAACATCACATGTGTATTCTGTTTTCTTCAAAGAGCTTAGAATATGCTTATATACTCAGCATTTGCTTATACACATGGAGTACTCTTTATCCTCACAACCATGCCACATTCTTTTCTATGCTTTATAATTGTTTCAGGAGGGGCGAATTTGACTGAGGGAGCAAAGGGCCCAACCCTGCTGCTGCTTTAAAAGAAAGTTAAAAAGACATGGCAAGTTCCAATCATGGAATTTCCACATAACATCTAGACCATCTCTGAACTGAAGCAGGCAGTTGAGTCTGCTCGAGAACCCTTTTTGTAATAGTCACACCTCAGGCCACAATATCAATTCAACAGAAATTCCATGTCAGCTAATTTCTAATTATAGTGAAAAGTGTTGCTTAATGCTTCCAAAGGCCAAAAATAGTGTCTTCCAGTTTTGGGCAAAAAAACTGGAAGTGACATTTTTTGACCCTTAGAACACCCTCCGGGCGCAACCAAGCACAGCTCCAGTTGTGTTCCGTTGGGGGTTGGCTGTGAATGAGGGCTGGACCCGGGCAGCCACAACAATTACGCAACTGAGCCAAGTCACAGGTACTTATTCCAGCTTGCTTCCTGGAATTTGCAGCAGTGGATATTTTTGTGTAAAGGTCCTCACTTGACTATATGAAACACTGAGTTGTTGCAATCAGAAATACAGATTATATACATTTTTGGAAATGGCTCATTGTAGTGTTATGTAGTGAGCCCTCAATTTAAAGGACTACTGTGGGGAAGGGTGTCAGTTAATGCCAAAAGTATGTTTAATTCAGACATTTAATATAGGGCTTTAACAATCTAATAAAAAGCTCCCTTCATGCTCCTGCTCTATGGGAACGAAGGTGTGAGAGGGGGCTCAGGGGCAGCTTATTTTCAAGGCTTCCTTGGTGTGGGTGCTACTGCTCTCCTGCCCACCCTTGATCATGGCACTCTAAGAAGAGACATTTTTCCCCCCATTTCTCAGACTGCTCTGGGAATGAAGATGCGCCTCCACTTCCACATCTCCATTCCTAGTGCACCCTGGCTGAGGGCACAGAAGAAATGTGGCAGGACCAAGGGCACTCACAGAAAGCAAAGTATGCCTGCCCCCAAGCCCCTTCTAACCTTTACTTATCTTACAGAGCTCACTCAGTTATGAAGGAGTTTAACAGACTTCCATGGACAACGGAAAACTGGCAGTGCCCATTATTTCTGGTCTGCTCAATAGAGGTGTTAAATTGAGGGCTCAATATATTTTACAAACAAAACCTTGCACATCCATGAAATAAAAATGTTAAATTAAAAAAAATGATTCTTCCCTTGTCTATTATGTAACAAGTTTGTATCTTGTTAGTTTGGTATCTTTTAAATCCCTTTGACTGAAAAAGCTGTATATTCCCCTTTTCATATGTTCCTTGCTACAGCCTTGATGTATTTCCATTCATAAGCCTCCTTCAGATATTACATTGTGGATGCTGTACAGAGTCCCCAACAGTGAAACTCACTGCTCTACTTCTCGCCACTGATCACAGTTACATGTTTTGTCTGCACAACGAACACTGTACTCGTGGAGAAATCCCCATTATGATAGGATTGAAAATAGTATCAGTTCAACCAATCTGAAGAAAATATGGTTTTACCAGAAGACCAGAGTACTTGGAAATGTTGTCCTGTCTCTTCCCCCACACAAAGAACAATTTTAAGACGTAGCATTAGTGTATGCACAATCAAGTACACCAGTACTTGGAAATTACAAAAGAAACTACTACTTTACTTCTCTTCGGTAAGATTAGTTTATGGCCAATGAAATTCTACACGCAGGGGAAGGACTCTTCAAGAGTCAGTACGTTGAAGATTTTGAATTGGTAAGCAAAATTTGAAATAATTATGGTACATACATTTTGGGGATTCTATTCTCCATATATTCTATTCTCCTTGCAAACCATTTCTTGATTACAGCCATCTTACTTCAAGAGGCTGGGTTCAAACAAAACGTTTACAACCACAGTTCACAAACTGTGGGTCTGCAGCCCACCAATGGGTCATGACTCATTTTTGGTGGTTGGCAAAACTGACAGTATAGATTACGCTATGTACATCAAGGGTTAAACAACCTGCCACTTTGGGGGAGAGGGAAGCATATTATAGCCACAGAGCCATGAGCAGCTGGTGAGGTTTCTTTTTAGGTGGGTCCCAATACTAAAACGGTTAGGAACCACTGGTTTAGAATATTTTTGGAGGCAGAAAAGTCTTAGATTTCCCAAATGAATAGAGAAATGACACATTGCACCGTGTTGTTTATATTGGGCTGTGCTGTTAAACCACTTCTAATGAAATATTAAGCTGTCTTTCTTGCAGCATAAAGGAGGTTTAAATATTTTAAATTAATTTTTGTTTTCAAATTATTTTAAAAACAGAGTTTTAAAGCTTTGCATATAAAACATTTAAAAACTACATTATAATTTAAGACAAGATAAAATTTAACACATACCCATTTTTTTATAATATTCTTCCCATGCCTTGGTGTAATCTACCTGCCCCGCTGGTGCTGGATTGGGTTGATCTCCTAATTGAACAGGAAATGAAAGAAAACGTTGTGCGTGTTAACACACACACTTGCACAAAGCATGCCACAGATTTTATATCCATTATGCAAAATTTCAAATTCCCAGCCAAAAAGTGAAAGCAGACTAAAAATTCCAGAATTCAACTGCACAGCATTTCATAGAACAAAATACACACTACTTTAATCATTTATATGAAATCCTTGGGTGAAAAAAGCTTTATTTTCTTAAGAGGTCAATATTTGAATAGATATTTCTATGCATAAACCTACAACTAGTACTATGTAGCTCACAGCTTTATCCTTAAACCATCACAACAAAGCATTCAGTTTTTTCAAGAAATCTGGGTTGCTATATTTTTATGAAAGGCTGAGATTTATGTTTTGGCAAGAATCTTTCAAGATAACACGTGTCTTGCACTATTTTTAACCCTTTGGTCAATACAATGCATATACAATGACATCAAAAGCTAACAGATGAAAATCTAATTTTCATTATGTATAGTGTATTATGAGCTTGGTTGTTTCACTATAAATATAGTACAATTTATTTTTGTATGAGTGTCAAGGTTTATAAAGTAGATATTAAGGAGTCACGACACACTAGGATAAGAAGTAATGTTTTATATAAATTGTTGTACCTTGTCCGTTGGTCTGAGTGGCTGGTGGTGCACTAGGAGGAGCCGCAGGTGGGGGCTGTGCCTGCTGCTGATAGTAGTGAGCATAGTAGGCTGCCCATGCTGCTGAATTAGGATCGGTTGGCTTACCTGCAAAATTCAACATGACTTTCAGCTAAACAAGTAAGCATTAATTATATCTCTGATCTTTCATTACATGACATTAGCACAGACTACAATAGCTCTACAGTGTACTTTTTCCATCTCCTACAGAAAAAACACTTCAACAAAAGAAAAACATGCAACGACACTGAATATCTTTGCCCCGACGAATTATTGGCCCTGGTTCATCTAAACTAGGTTACAACTGCATTTCCACTTGCTTTCTTTTTCTTTTCTAGTAACAGCATTTTGCAGATCAGAACATGCACCACCCAAACTTGGAGCCAGCAGTTCCACTACAACTACTTACACAGGGTGTCAAATTCAGTAAGCTCACTTATAACAACTGCTACCCCATTCAATACAGTTAGGAGAGCACAATGGAGCCACCAGAAGACATTAAGGCCAGCTTTCACTTTCTTACAGTGAAAGCTTCTGTCATATATGAAACACTGAGCTCAAATGGGAGCTGAACAGAACTCTGGAGTGGAGGCTTAAAATACACTTAATGGTAAAATGCAAAAAGCTTTTAATTCATTAGATTGCCCAACTGGCTGTATCAATGTATACACATACACTACATCAAGAAAAACACAATGTGTTAAAGGCTTCAGGCACGTTTAGGAAATAACTGTAGATAACTTAATAACTGTAAATAACTTAATATTAAGAAATAACTATATAACTAATTATATATCAAGTGCAATGTTATGTACTTCCTACATATTTTTTTTCCATATCTACCCCTTTCAAAACATTCTTAAGAGCAATCTATGCTTCAAGTACTTTCCATACTTGGCTCCTTTATCTGAACTGCTTTTGTGCCATCTTGGTAAAAAATATATCTGCTGTCAGATTTGTCATAGCACCTGTGCCCAAAACCTACTAGATGAAGTACATTGAGCAAGGAATTCGATTTAATAGATTTACAAGATTTAATCAATTGGCAGCTACCTAAATTGAGAGTTTTAATAAGTAGGCTATTAATCAGTACAAGAATGAACACTTACTGTGCAAACCGTATATAACAAAAAAATCAGACAAAAACCTAGGTCAATTGTTAATCTGAATAGCTCCAGTCTGAAAAACTGAACACGGCATCAATAATTAAAGTAAATAATGAAACACAGCGGTGTACGAACACTCAGCAAAGGCCTCCTTTATAAGCAGAAGGTCCTAGTTCAATCCCTGGCATTTTTAGGTATGGCTGGGAAAGACCAGAACTGCTACTATTCAAAGGAGACAATAAAGAGGCCGATGAACCAAGCACTTGATTCAGTATAAGACAGCTACCTCTATTCCTATGAAATGAGTTTACAATTTAACGTTTTCTTCCTCCTGCAAAAGGATTCCTTCCACAGGTGAAAGGAAATTTTCTGATACAGCCCAATGTTTATAAAATGCTAGAGCAAACTATGCTATTCATGCTTAGTATAGCCCAGGCTGTTACGAATCAAGTCATAGAAAGCAAGTGAGAATCTTGACATTCACAGTTGGTCCAAGAGTTTCAACAACAAATTAATATGGAATTCTTTTTTAAGTTCCATTTGCAGAACGCTGCAATTCATAACCATCTATCTGGAAAGAGAACCTTACAATGAAATACATGTACAGACAATATATTAAAAATGTTTTTCCTTGCCTGGATCTGGAGGATTTGGTGGCTGCCAGTGTGGATATGCATTACCCCATCCTTGTGGAGCATATGGTGCTGGAGGGCCACTAAAAAGAAATATCAACTGTAGTTACTTATCATGAACAAGCTGTTGAGAGGTCATTGGGAACTTAAAGTTACTGATTTACAATACATTCAAAACAAGAATCTAACCCTTCAGAACACAAAATTGATTTCCATGTAGGTCTTATCAATGTCTGAGCATCTATTAAGCCATCTATGATTTGAGTTCTATCAACTCAGGAATCACATTAGAAATGATTACTATGTGCAGTTGTTTGTAAATAGGTACTAGTTTGAGCAAACAAAATTTTTTTCTTTAGACGATTAGAATTTATGAAGGGGTAGTGGTGGAAGGCTCCTATGCTCACATTTTTCCTTTACAGTCCTTTGTGCTTCCTATACAGTCCTTTGTGATGTAACTTTAAAATCAAAACAACTTTTAAAAAATTCAAAGTATCACCTCTTCATAGGTTTCCCTTAAGGTGAAAATATTTAATAGCAGTGTCTGCAAAGGTCTTAATTCACATATGCATTGATTAACAAGTGACGAACTTTTATGAGTGTATTTGCAATGGTGAGTTACTTACTGAGGCGCAGGACCAGGAGGGCCAGGTGTGTAAGGAGCTGGATTGTAAGGTCCCATAGGGGCACCAGGTGGTGGCCCAGGAGGCCCATGTGGACCAGGAACAACACCATGCGGTCCATGTGGCACTGGTGGACCCAACGGATTCACTGGACCCTGTTGGAGAACATAACACTAAGAATGGAGTTGATTTCAAACAAATGGAAGAACAACCATGCAACAATTTTCATGCAGAGGGATGAACAGCATTCAGGGTATCTGTTGAGGGAGCAGAAGTGAAGTCATTAAGCAGGACATAACCTGAAATACGCACTTTGATATCACCAAAGAAGGCATATCTTCTAGTTTCCATTAATTATTCGGACTACTTTCCAATTTTAGCAAGCCACCTTGGGCTATATTGGAAGATTCTTGTTAGGCCCCTCTTTTGAAATTGATGGTGCTAAGATTTGCATGGGTAAAAACAGACAGAGCTTGAAACTTCAGTGAGATATTTGAGAACCACAATTTCTAGGAAGTATAAATTTGATCCATTTAATGCCAGCAATTTGGCCAGTACAAGGGACACCGTAAAGTACGTTTGGACCACTCTTGGAGTCAGAGAGGCCAGCACAGAGGCGTGACCCATCCCTGACTCTGAAAACAGTCCGAACACACTTTATGTGCTGGCCAAGAACACTCTTGTGCTGGCCAAACTTTGCTGGCTTAGCTTATGCCAGCCTAATTCCAGTTTAGAATTGAACTCTCTGTCAAAACACGCCTGAGATTTTTATGAAATTTGGATTACTTGTTTGTAATATCAATTTTTAACAGCCTATGTTGATTGTATGAAATTTTATAGCTATGTAAATTTTTAAAATTTTCTCAAAAAATGGCATGCTAGTGATATTTTCGCTAGCTGTACATCGGACACTGGCTGAAGCATAGTTAGGAGTGATCTCGTTTTAAATTTCTTTTCATAAGCTTTCACGTAATACACAGGGTTTAATAATTTAAAAAAATTCAATTTAAAATTTTAAAATCAATTCTCAAAAACAGACATTTTTAAAATTTTGAAAACAAATCCCATAAGTAGCATTGTTTAGGCATATGTTTTGGTATAGCAATACAACGTTTTTGGGTGGAGGTTATTAGTTGTACTCATCAAGTATTAAAATTGTTGTGGATATGTATATTCTCTTGAATTTATCTGCCTAATGTATTGAAGCTATCTGAAGGACAACAGAAATAGACTTGCTCTGCCCTTACTGTAGCTAATACTCTCATACTGAAATATTGGAAAAAACAAGTTCTCTCCCACTATTTTTCAATGAATCGAGGACCTTTTAGCTCTGTCAATAGTTGAATCTATGGCTTATGGAAGGCAATACCATATGGATAACGTCGCATAATACAAAGTATTACAAAAGCATGGAACAAATAACTGGAATGTCCTACCTTATATAGACAATGGAAAACAGTGTTATATATACACATTACACAGACACAGACACACATATATGGAAGCACTTTTGAGAAATTTTTGTATATTCTTTAACATCCATTTTAAATGAGTTTATTTGCATGTTTACTGAATTTATATATATTATATTCCTTTTTAATTTTTTCTTTGTATATTTGATTTTTTCTATAGCAATTGTATTTTTGTTTTATCATCCACTAATAAAGGAAATTAAAAAAATATGTTTGACACCTCTGACATTTCCTCTTTTGTGGTCTAAATCAGCACTCAGTTCCCCCAGAGCGCTACTTCCATGGAAAGATGTATCTACAAACTATCCAATCACTCAATTCTTATCAAATCAATAAAGGAAAGCCTTCTAACTGAAGATAACAAGAGATAGAATATGTTGGCTTTCAACTGTAATAAATCAGCCACGTGTTCATTTGCCCAGAAAAAGCAACAATTCTTTCATGAAAAACAGCCTGCCATGCTTGTTACTCATGTGCTCCTGGCATCCAAGGACATGAAGATATCTGTTGCGCACACATGGTCAAGGCTGTTAATGGTTTACATCAGACAAGGTATTTTGCATCCAAATAATCTCAAAACCTAATTCTGTTTTCTCCTCACTCACTTGCCCCAGTATGTATTTTATAAAAGATGAAATAGTTAATTTCCCCCCTCCCAGAATACTTACACCAATCTTCTCTTCTATAAGTTGCCGAGCATAATCAATTTGCTGGGGTGTTCCCCGGATAGTAAACAATTTCATGTTTGGATCTGCATTTGGTGGAGGGTTTCTCTGAAGTTCTATTCTAGCACCAGACTGTTGGCTAATGCTCTTTATAGTTTCACCACCTGAAATAATTGGAATAGAAATTATTGCTATAAAGGTAAAAAACTACACCACCAATATTGCATCGGTGAAAGTGAGTGTAAAGGAAGGTTTTTCCAAACTACTGGTGCATCCCTGAAGAAACGTTGTCGTAGCTACAAACAAATCACACTTGTAAACAAAAATTTTTTTGCACCTAATTACTATACTTATGTTTGGGACAGAACCTTCTGTGTTCATCCTGTTTTACTGACTCTACCCTAAGGTGTGAAGAGCAGCAAGCAAAGACAAATTCTATTAGTCCTGAAAGGGAAATGACAAGCTACTTTTGCCTCACTGCTTAAGGGACCACTAGATACATCCATACATCATTCAAGATTACCGACCACTGCTTCACTTACGAAGATCTCACTGGGCTGTATCCTAAGTTTGGACAGAGTACGCATTCAGCAAATGAAAGAAGCTGCCAATTATGACAGACTGCTATGTGCAAAGTTAGGTTACAATCCAGTCACCTCCTTCAGGACTATAATGGATAAAAATAGTGTTATGCATAAAAATAGTGTTATGCAACATATAGAAATTAAGTCATTTTACAGTCAATAACTTCTTACCTTTCCCAATAATTAATCCAGTTTTTCCAGTGGGTACAATAAAATTGAATTCTTGCAGCCCTCCAGGTGGCCCCATATTCCAATTACCCTGACCTCTACCTCTTCCACGACCACCAGGCCCTGGACCACCAGGATTGCCAGCCTAGATCGAACAGGAAATCACTACCGTTAGCAATCATAAAGTTATTAATAATTTGCAAAAGAGGAACTGTGTTCCTTTTTTAAAAAATGTCAATGGGCAAATATCTACCTAAACAGGGGAACATATTATATGTTCACAAAAGCCAAATAATTCCTGCTACCTTCTTATAACCTTCCAATCATAGCAGTAAGTTGGGCTAGGAGAGAAGTGTGTTAGATATGGGCCCATAAGATAAAAGGGGAATAGGTCCAGCTCTTCTCACCCATCTGGCCCTTTTTATATACTGTAACACAGTTGATTATTTTTATCTTCTAGGTCAGAATGTAAGCTGGTGGCCCTGTAAACATTTTCACAGACTTGCATATAAGGCTGGAATTCTATTGACACAAGAATCTCACAAAGCAATCTAAAGAACTATAACAAATGTCAAAATTATGAACTAATCCTCGATGTTCCCCTTTGGACAAATCTGAGCACTTTATCAAATAATTGTTGCTACTAGGAAAATTTCTTTTAACATAGTTTTTTTAACATAGTTTTTTAAATTTAATACTTCACTTCTTCCCTCCAACAAAAGATGGTTCCAAAATAAAATCATATCCAATAAAACAGTAAACAAACTATGTAACAAATGTCCATGAAAATATGCAATTTAAAAACATAGCCAGCCTTTTTGATAAGACTTTTATACAACAGCTGTTTATTCAATTTAATTGAAAGTATTCTTTTTAGCAGCTAACCTGAACACTTCGAAGAAGATCTGTAATAATTTCTGCTGCATGTTGACATCTGTCTGGAGGACCTGTTATTTGGGCTATTCTGTCTGGAGTTGTCCCATCATCTGGAAGAGGAATGGAATATTTAAACAAGCTGTTCTAAAAAATAGCCAAATTAATTGAACTGTTTGTTTTGTACATATATGTGGGCCCACCTGGCTTAAACTGGATCCTCACTCCAGCATCATTCTGAATCTTTTTGATCATTTCTCCATTTCTTCCAATTACAATACCAACAGCAAATCGTGGTATTGGGACCTTAAGAAACAAGATGTACAGTCAGCAAACTTACCTATTTGGATGTTTAAAACCAAATTGAATAGTATTAGTTATGTAACTTTACAGAATAAGCAATTAATCTTATAGGTCAAACTTAACAGCAACCCACATAAAGAAGGCAGAAAATTGATTTGCAAATGGTTAGGAAGAGCAAGCAATTCACTGTCCTACAGCCACACTGATTCTGGTCTTATAAAATGACACTTTTAAACCAATTTTTTAAAAGACTGCAACAAAGTTAACAGAGATTTGAGCAAATCTGTGACATTATCAGAAATGAATGTATCCTGGCCAAGATTTTAAAATAGGAAAATAGCTCCCCAGTTACCAAGCAGCATTTTGCTTCCTGACAGTTATGAAGCCCAATAAAATATTTATTGGCTTTTGCACTTTCATTATATTCTTACAAGTACTGAAATAAGTATTGTAATAAAAGGGCCTCCAAAAGACATAGTGTACACAATATTCTTATACTTACATCTAGCCCTTCATTGCCTCCTATTCTTGATCCATATTCGTTGCGTACTTCTCTAAAACCACCTTGATCACGAATTAGATCTAAAACCATTTCCTTGGCTTGCTAAAATAGAATGAAGTACAATTTATATGCAGTACTCTTGTTCATATATGGGTTTTTTTTTTAACTTTTCAAGTCTCTTCTTACTTGAACTTTGTACGGATCTCCTGTGATCCTAAGGGGTTTGTCTGCACCAGTATTCTGTGGTCCATCTTGAATCATGACCATCTTAACACCTGCCCGCTCCTATATAATGAAATTAAATTGTATTAATTATGCAAATTTGGCATTTTCATGCTTTTAGACCAGTGGTTCCCAAGGTGTTTGGGGCCATGCCCCACCGAAGCATCTCTAAAATCCTGATGCCCTCCCCATGACATATAATTCTTATTATTCAAAAAGTAAACTCCTATTCACATGGAGGAAGCCTAAAAAGCCATTAACTTGGTTTAAACAAGGTTCCAAAGAACATCATCCATGAAAGAGAAAAATAAAAGATGGTGCGGAAAGAGGGAAATTTAAAAAAATATTCTTAGCTTAATGTATGAATAATAAGATATAAGAACAATTAGCGGGCTTTCAAATTCACTGTTAGTCGCTCATTCTCAAATTGCCCACCTTAAAAATTAAATTGCTCCCCTGTGGGACATGTGCCCCACTTTGGGAACCACTATTCTGGACTCAAACAAAAGTCATTTGACTTACCTGAAGCTGTTTTATTGTCTCTCCACCTTTTCCAATAACTAATCCTGCTTTGCTTGCTGGAATCATAATTTCCTGGACCGCATTTCCTGGACCATCACCATGATGAAATCCTGGTGTAGGTCTTCCTTTTTCAACTATCTGGTCAAGTAATCTCTTTGCAGATCTTGAAAAAATGTACAAATACACAGGACTGAAAAATGCATGTTTCGAACAGAAAGTTCAAATGGGCAATCTTTTGAAAGACGTCACTTTTGTTCTGAACTAAGTTCTATTACAGTATTACTGTAATACTGGGCTGAAATACACCATACAAAAGGTAATAGCTCACTAGGTTTTCACCATTTAAAAATACAGTTCTTTAATCACTAACAAAAATCTTGTGGAAATCTCACTCATGAAAAGGATTAACAATTTAAGGCATCAACACTTGCATTTCTTGATTAACACAGAGTGGCAAGAAATCTCACTGCAAAACATTAGAGTGGGTAAGCCTATAAATTAAAAGCATTAAGACCAGTTTCCCTGAGGCTTTAGTACTGACTACTATTTATATAAATTGATATAAAATTCAAGAACTGCATTGTACAAATCTTACAGTGCAATCCTACAGTGCATTGTACAAAAGAGTCAGTGCAATCCTAACTCTTTGTTGAGCTGGCAAAGCCATTCCGGCACTGGCCCAACAGTTTGCACTTGCTTTGGCCAGAACAAGTAAGGTTGTACAGCAGCATGGGGAATGGAGAGGATGGCGAGAGGGCAGGATGGGGTGTTTCTGGGCAGGGGAGGGCAGAACAAGGGGAAGTTCAGGCCTGGAAAGGGGGAGGGATCAGGGGTGCACACTGCAACCAAATGCCCTTCCCACGCTGGGCAACCCTACATGGGAATTCCTGGATTTGTGCCAGTGATATAGCTAAAATGGATCTGAGATGCCCCATGGCTTTTCCCAGAGTAAGAGGAAAGTTTGGTTAGAAAAAAACAAACCTCAAAATGTCACAAAACAGTAATACCTGTAATAACACTACACAGAAAGAAGTTTAATAAGGATAGGGTCCCACTTGCAGCTTTAATTGTGGGCACACCCAGGTAGGGCTGGAATTTCTGATGGCGCTGATTTAGAGTCTAAGGCTGCAATTCTATACACTCTTTCCTGGGAGTAAGTATTAGGAATAAGTAAGAACAATGAGATTTTTGAGAAGTCATGCATAGGTTCATGCTGTAAATTTGTGTTTTCAGAGGATCCGTTTAAGCAGAATACCTAGCATTCACTAGATGGAGGCAATACAGTATTTTACTGTGCACATGAATAGGGTTTTCAGCAAACACTTACTGTACTGACTCAGGACTTCCAGTTAACATACAAGATCTTTCAGGCAGGCCACCACTATCTATAAAATGGGAAAGGAACATAATACATATTAGCAAAGAGGCAATGAAGCAGTAATTAGCAATTCATTATTTAAAATTTAATCACATTTCTGAAAGATATAAAAATTTGATTGCCCAAAGTTTGTTCAAAATTTGTTCAAATATTAACTAATTGATTTATACCTATATATAGGTATATAAAGACAACCTTATACTGTGTAACAACTGGTGAATTTAAAACATCAGTTCGATTGTTTGCAACTTTAATTGCTAACAGTTCGTATTGGCCATTAACAGTAATATGTGCAATCAAAAAAATTACCAGGCGCAATTTGTATTTTGCATCCAGATTCTTGCTGTATGCGGGATATCTGTTCTCCTCCTCTGCCAATTACTTGAGAAATAGAAAAACAAACTAGCATTATTGCACTAATAACCTCTGCTACAGTTTTTATTTTATTGTGGTAAGTTCACACTACTTACTGAATCCAACCATTCCATCAGGAACTTTGTATTCTTCTGTCATTACAGACCTGAACAAAATACAATAAAAACTAACATTTGCACCTAGCTTGGAATCCAATCACCTCTAAAACTAGTTAAATGCTTCTATTAATTTTAACAAAGCTAAATTAATGCTTTCTCCTTGAAGATTTGCTATTTTTTAAACCAAAGCTACAAAGAAGCAAATGACTGAAATACACTTGGTATTAACACCAACAGCAGCAACATAACGTTCTGAAGTAGCAATCAAAATGTTTTAATATTGGATACCCACAACACAACGGGACACTAAAGGAATGCGTAGCAATAAGTGTCCATGCAAGGCAACAGGAAGGTTTTTCGGGGAGGGGATGAAACTGGGGTGGGGGAAGCAAGCCGAAGTGAGTTCAGGCCCTAGGAGGTGGGGACAGTAGCAGAGACCGCCACAGGATCCTATTCCCTGGAAGAGGAAGGATTGGGAATCCCTCAGGCCAGTTGCAAGGTAGGGTTGACAGTTTAATAATGGCCTCTTCTCCATTTATATTAAGGGTTTCCCAGTTTGGCCTTACCTCACTGAGAGACAGGACCTTGACTGTTGGGCTCTCAGCCAACCGTCAAGTTTTTTCATCTTTTTTGATTGGATTTTGAAGCTCCTCAGCGTTTTTCTTTTTCCCTGTTTTTTCTGGCTGCTCTTATGACATCTAACATTTTTTGCAGAGCTGTGTCTGCCAGACCCCTTAAAGGGGAAGACGTCCGTTGACACTGCCAATGGACATATTTTTAAAACGGACCTTTTTTTATGGAGGAAACCAGCATGATTGCTAGACACTGGGGCCATTTTCTTCCGCTAATTGAGGTAAGCTGAGCCTGACTGGGCTGGTCCGTTACTGCTTTAAAGTCATCCCAGTTGCCAGACTGAGGTGTACAGGAGCAGTGATTCTTGGCAGGTGGCTCCCACACGCCTTTAGCATCGCCCCAGTTTGAAATTCTGGTGAACAGGAATTCACCCGGTAAGTAAAATTTCCTTTCCCCCCTTCCAAGCCTGAGTCCAAAACAGATCTTCTCTGTTGTGCATCAGCTAACTAGCTGGCACAGATCTAAGCTCATTTGGGCCTAAGAAGTTCTATACAGAGCAAGGGAAACAACGTTGCCTTTTCCTGAGGAGACCCCTGGCTGCTTCTCCGGCCCCACAGAATACAGTGGTGGCCATTTTGGTGCCACTGTACTGTGTGCATCAGACAAGCACAGGACCAGGCCCTAAATTTTATCAATGCCCAATTGGTTGGAGCAGCTGCAATGGCTAAACCCTGCACACTGTTAATGGCGGCTAAACCCTGCACACTGTTAATGGCGGACCTTGAGTTCAGTTTATAACTGAGCAATATATTTTTATTATTTTTAATACAAATGTACTTTTTCCTCATCTGCTTTTGTTTACAGTATGAAGTGCATTGGCGAAAGATCTTTCTCTGCTGACAGATGGAAGTAATTCCTTTGCATGTCAGTGAACTGACTGGCATCTTGTTTTCTAGAGTTGTGAAACTAACTGAACCCTGGAGCTTCAAGTGAATGCAATGCAAAATGTCTCCTGCTTATCTCTTAAGGTATTGTAAACCTATACACACTTACCTATGAGCATGGTTCCAATAGTTGAACATATAAGTTTGGTTGGTTGTTCTTAAAATGTTTCAGATATGCCCTTCATTCAAATACATGGCATTCTTTTGTTTAAAATTTGATTACATTGAACGCTAACAGGTGCCTTTTTGCATAAATATCCCAATCATAAAGCCTCAAATTATCCAAATTATTGCACTGCATATCCAAACCAACAATCCTTTCCTTTAAACCAGTTTTTTTGGAATCCTTAGTGCTTTTTAAGCAAGAGACTAAACCCACAATCTTATAATTTCAACATTTTGGACCCACTCCTGTTGGTTATTATTTCTATTATATATACATTTTCTACAATGTTTTATAAATTTCAAGGAGAATCCAATAAAATCAAGTTTTTTCTACAAGAGCCAATTTTTTTTTTTAAAAAAAAATACAGAACTTACCTCTGTTGCTGATGCATGGGTGGTAACTGACTTCCAAAAGCTAAAATGCAATATTAAATTTTTACCATTAGTTTTACCAAATGCGCTACATTAAAAAGGATGCAACATGAAAAATCAACTCAGACCAGTTTGCCATTTAGTACATGAGCTACTGCAAGTCTTGGGCTCACTGGCACCTCTCCCCCCCTCCTTCGTGTATACAGTATATCAGAAATTACATTTGCAGAATGAAATTGAAACTACAATCTTCCAATTTCTTCCCCCTTTGCACAAACCAGAGATTAAAAAAAGGTAAGAGTGCACAAAATCAAGGCCTGTCATGGCTCATGAATGTTAATATGCCATTTCTATCTTTCTGTTTCAAGCAGGCCGAAACCTACCTCAAGGGCATATACATATATTTTTACATAAAGACGTTTGCCTATATAACTTCAAGCAGTTCTCCTACTCATGTCACCTCCTCCCAAATGACCACAAAACATAATGATATCGAGCGCGATCCAGAAGGACTGTTAGGCTGGTGCATGTCACTTGTGCTGGCTTGCGAGTGTCACATAAAGCATATCTGCGCTGCTCCAGAGCAGGCTAGGCCGGTGAGGACACGCACCTCCCTGCCTGTGCTAAGAACCAGCCACAGGTAAGGCAGCCCAAGTTGACTGGCAAAGAGGGTTGGGGAGGGCAGGGGAAGACGGATCAGGGAAAAGGGAAGGCAGGCCTGTGGGAAGGAGGGGGGGAAGACAGGATCTACCACTTATGCAGCATCCTAACTACTGTCCCGGTCAGCCCTGCATGGATTGCTTGGAACTGCCCCATTGTTTTTGCTGTTGCAGGAGCCCCACTGGGGCTTGTCTCAAGGTAAAGGGAAATATCCCCTTACCTCGAGACAACTTCCTCCGGCCTGCCTGTTCCAGTGCAATATAGAACTGAGCTGTAAATCTCTCATATGGTATTATAACACTGGAGAATTGACTATAGAAATGGTACTGTTGAGGCTATTATGAAACAGCACTACAAGAATGAGAAAAAGGATGTATGTTTTCCTTTTCTCAAGCAGTAAAGCTTCATTCCAATTGGTGGCAAACCATAGCTATCAGGATTGGAAATGGTTTGTGCTTGTTTTGCAAACTGAACAAAAATCTAGTTTGCAGCCTAAAAATATGACATCATTCACTGGTTCAAATGTAATGGCAAACTAGTTTGTCAAGAATGAAGAAATGAATTAAACTGTGCATACAGATTTAAGCAGCTTCACTTAAAGAGTATTCAAACTAGACTTTCCCACATTCTAGGAAAAAAAGTATAATTGTTTACTATTGTACAGACACAGTTTCACAAATTGTAGTTGAAATATTCGCTTCATCGTCTTTACCAGAAAGAACTTCTGTCTCTCTCTCCAGCTTAGAGCTGGGAAGGAAGGAGGACAATTGTGTTGACAGGGAAAGATTTCTGCCTACTTCTTCAGCTTCAGTCAGAGATGATAAATGTTGGTACTGACTATTCTGGAACTGAATAAGTCAATGAATTCTGATAGCATTGCCTGCTCAGTATCAAAAGGTTCTCGTCTTTTTGCCCCAGGCAGAGAAAGTGGGCCGGCAAGGGTGATTCTCACAGGCACAGTGGACCTCACCAGCGCAACTGTTATGTAGGGGTCGTCCTCATCTTCTTTCTCTAGCTCCAAACAGACAGATTTCCTGCCTGGCACTGTGCAGAGGAACAGCACAATAGCACTCCGGGAATAAGCCAGAGGTTCCCAAAGTGCATGTCACAATGTCCCAGCACACTCACAAGAGCATCATGTGGACATTTCTAAAGTAAGTCTAATCCTATGCACACTTACCTGAAGAGTCCCATGTAACACAGAGGGGTTAACTTCTGAGTAAACATGCACAGACCTGTGCTGAAGAAAAAAAGGGCAGGGTCCCGCTACCTGAAGCTTTGCTACCTAGGCCAGCTTGAAACTATTTAACAGCCAGCACCCAAGCTGCTATGTAGCTAACCTTCTTACAATCCCTCGACATTCTAAGAGAATATCACTATAAATTCACAATAGGTTACATGGTTACCTAATTAATATTAGCAGTCCTAATATTTGGTATTTTCAATAATGCCAGTTTCTCTTAACACTGTCATCTTCAGATTCTATACTTAGGTTGTGATCTTTGAAAATTAAGGATTTGCATGAACTGGAACAAGTTTCTCAGCTTTCCATGCTAGACTGCTTTCTGATTTTGTTAAGCTGGAGAAGACGGCATAATTTGAAACTAGAATCAATGATAGCAATGTTGTCATATGTATGGCAAACAAAAGTCATACATTTGTCAGACTTTGATACTGTATTCCTCAACAAAAAAACCAAATGAGTTCTATATGATACAATATTTACATACTGGATAAACCCAAATAATTGTGAACAGAGGAAAAATAGCTACGAGGGCTATTCTGTGACACTGCCTTCACAGTGCTATAACAGTTAGGCTCTAATAGTTCACATGCTTGTATAAGAAGATGAATCTTTCAATTTAGTTTTACTTTTCTTATACAACACATACGTTAGAAGAAAGTATAATGAAGTCATTCTGTGAGCAGAACATCTGTAGAATCAACCCTGTATTCCCAATTTCAAGTTCAAATCTTTCCCAAATTCTCAATTCTGTGTCTGAAAAAAACAGAATTATAATCTGTTTTTGTGGAGTCCCCCCAACCCTCAGGAACATATTTTCAATGTCTGTGAATGTACAGAACTACACAGGGAAGGAAAAGTGGCAAAAATCCACCTGTTCCTCTTTGAACAAAGCTCCTTCCACAATCAGAAAAAGAACTTAGGAAGACTGGAAAGGTCAGCCTTTCTATAGCCTAACTCTTAATGTAGGAGACCTACAGTACATAGAGGAACAACATAAAACCTTAATGCACATAAGCATGACTCAAGTTCACACAATCATGCTCTGTCTGTTTCCTATTTCAACCACAAGTGGATTTTAATACTTATGTTGGGAAACTAATATCTGGCTCCAAGTGATTATAGAACCTACTGTAGCTGATCAATGAGCTTTATTCCATCCCACCATTGTAAAAGACATACAAAGGAAAGGGATAGGATTAAATGGTTGATAGCAACATGACAGCATTGACCACATTGCCATGTAACTGGAGTGTACTGCTAGCCAGATTCATTGAACAATAACTTACAACGCATTTGGGAAGCAAACAATTCTAAAATTTAATGCTTAAAATGATCTTACCCTATATTAATCCATAATCAGTTATTTCATTGTATTTACTGGATAATTAAACTACGAACAACTAAGGATTGATTCCACAAACCATTGATGGCTAACTACATTGATAACATTACTACTTGGCACTGATGTTGCTAATGAAAGTTTAGCCCAGTGCAGATGGCAAAATGATGCCCTGGAAGTGACGTTGCAACAGGAAGTGACTTCACAGTTGTATTTTCATTTTCTTGTGGGGTTTTTTGCCGTAACTTTTGATAGAATGAAGATGATACACTTCGGTTTGTTTCACTGCATTTTGCATGAAATTCTACATCAAATATATAACATGACAGTATTATTACTAAAAACGGCTATTTTAACAAACCACTATTTTTACACGACAGCTGTGTTTTCTTTTTCTCTTTTTGGCCATAATGTTTGATAAAGATATTGTACTTCCATTTGTTTCATTGCATTCTGCATTAAATTCCACATTGAATGGTATATAACATGATGATATTGTTCATACATACCAAGGTTTTCACAATTTTGACCACTAGAGTCAAGCTCAGCTTGCTGCCTGGTGCAATTGCACCCTCCTGAACTTCTTTAGCTATGCCCCTGCTATGTGGACATTTTACTTTGTTACCATTTTCAGCAGCATTTTTTATGCGTAATGTTTTCTTTTCCATTCAGAGAGATAACTTGTTTAAAATACATGTCCCTCTCAAATCCAGGTAATCAACCATAGACATGAAACTATCAACATACGTAAATTCAACCATAATCTTTTTTTTAACCTGAAGATAGTGAAATTCAGTTAGGTATAAATGGTGAATAAAACAATTTCCGGGTCAAGAACATAGAACCCAAAGGAAGAATAAGGTTGGCAAGCCTCCTCAGTAAAACTATAGAACAGTGGTTCTATAGTTCCCAAACTTGTTAGCATCAGGACCACTTTTTAAAATGGCAATCATGACGCACTAGACAAAAAAAATCTAGAAAGAAACATTTTCCTTATTAACAATAATAATACATTATTAGAGTCCTGTGACCTCGAAGCTGCTAGAGACCTTACATATAGTATACATGTGTAGACATTTGTTACTCTGCAAAAATGGAGTTCAAGGACTGCTCCCAAGTTGAAACTGGGTTCACATATATTTATATAATAGCACAACATTTACTAGAGAAAATAGGAAAATGTGACATTTTAATTTGGGGACATAAAGATAATGTAATTGCTACAAGAATCAAGTATTGCATCAGCTACCACATACACACACAAGGCACCATAGTAATTGCCCTTGTAGTTCTTTTAGACACCTTTCTATTTTAAGAGGTACTACTTAAAAAGAACTAGAAAGGAAACAAAGTGATTCATATGCTTAGCCTCTACAGTGCACCAATGTGCTATGAAGGCTACATCTGAGAACTGCCTCCCAGTTGTAGCATATCAACTGATAACTACGCACTAGAAAGAAGAAACTGCCTGCAGCACTTGTAGGGCATTCCATCCTAAATAGGACAACACTTTGAAAGTAGCACTTGTGGCCGCCAGTGTTCTACTAGCCTAATATAAGACTATAATCCTATAAACATTTCCTTGGAATAAGTCCAATGAATACAAGACTTGCTTCTGAGAAGACATGTCTAGGATTCTGCAAAAGCCTTACTTCCAAGAGTTGCCCATGCACAACTTCACAATGCTACAAGTGAAATCTGCACTACCGAATTTGATTAAAAACCTTTCTTGAGCCCTTTGAAGGCCATTTCAATGCTCAGCTGTGCACCCAGATCCTACAATTAAAAAAACATGCACTGGGCCCACTTCTTTCACTTCTGCAGCATGAACCCGGGTTCATTTCACACTTACTAAGAACTCTGAGCATGGGTAAAAATTGTGAGACAGTACTCAGTGACATGAAATAAAGATTCTACCTTTGAAAAGCAGGAATTAAATCTGTTACATAAAACACTATGTAGTAAGTTCCATGCATACATGGATCTAGGTGTTTTCCCCACACCCCCAAAAAGGATCCTTGAACACAACTCAACAACTATAATATAGTTGGGTTCAGAACTGATCTGTAATGCAAAGACAATGACTGCTGCTAAGAAGGAAGAGGAGAAAACATTCAGCAGCTCTGGTGTGTGCATGCATCTCCTATATACAAATGCAGTGGTGTGCAGACTAGGGTTATAAACACTGGCTTTGAAAAGTATGGTAAAGAATTTACAATGTATACTCACAATCATTATTTGGAGGAGCAACTTTCTTAGGCTCTGGTTGATCTGCAAAATTAAGATGTTTTTTAAATGTTTTTGATAATGAAGATAAGCAACTTAAATAAATGGCTGTTCCAGCAGTGCAAAATGCAACTTGTCCAATGCATTTTAGCATGTTTTTGAAATTTCAGGGCATAGATCATCTAAACAAGGAAAAATCTTGTGTGTTTAGCACTTGGTTAGTATAGTCAAGGGGAAAAAATACATACTTCCATTTATCAGATAATATGATCAATGGTTTAATAAGGCACACAGGTTTAAACACACTATTACAGATATCCAACACTAAACATAACTAACGAACATGGAATTGCATTATTAGTAATTTAACATTAAAGCTAATGATGCTTCTGTAACAAAAACTGAAAAGACCACCATTGTGAGAAATAATCATTTAACAATTATGTCTGACAACAACCACAATACTAAATAGAAAATCAAAATTTAAGGTTCAACCAACACATAGGAATACAATCTCATCTGGGAACTATCGTAGAGACTTCCTAGCCATATACTGAAAACTTCATGGCATAAGACTTCAAAACAGCAGATTCAACACCACTACCATCCAAATCCGTTTAGTATGAGTGAAAGTCGTAGATAACTGATATCTGATAAAAATTACTTCAAATGTTTCCTTCCCACCCCATATTCAGGAATCTATGATGAACCACCATGATTAAGTGCAGCAAAAGTCAGACACATATTCCAAGAAATATTTGTGTCATCAATTTCAAAAGATTGACTAGTTCATTTCACGTTTACATACTAAACACAGGTAATAAATAAAAATTCCTGCCTTTAAAAGGAGAGGGCATTCCCTCCCAGTGTGTTGTACTGCTCGGACTTGTCCAAGAGCCATCTACACATAAAATAAAAAGAATACATTACATACATCATTTGAAGCATCATTAGCTCATTTTTGAATATTAAAAACCTCACTATTAATAAAAAGGCACTTTAATAAAGTACACGAGTACTTCTTGTAAAGAGCCTTAGAAATTCTCTGTAAACTAAATCATAATCCTGCAAAACCTACACACTTCTCCAAGATCACTTTCTTCATGAATTTTAAAATTATTACAGTACTTTTAGAAGATAAATATATCAAACCTGGTTAAGCCTACAAAAGTGGTTTTAAAAAACACAACTTGCTACACATTTCAGTAACAGGTTTGAGAACTATAAAGATTATAGCATGATTTTTCACAGTTCAAGCAAGTTAAAATAAGACTTTTCTCCAAATTTAATGCTTCTTTTCATAAAATTCATTGCGTTTAAAAATACGATGCACTTGCAAGATGCAAGTTGTATATTCTATATATGACACACCATCTTGTTTGAAAATGATAAATATGAATATAAGCATAATCTGAATAGTAAAGTAGTTAATCCTAGAATACAAAACAAGTATCAACAACATTCTTATTAAGAAGCATTCTAAAATATCTTTCACCTACCTTAGCACTGATTTTTAAAAATTTAAAAATTACTGCTATCTGCTCAAGAGCAAATGTGGTCTCATAAGCTACTAACTTTATCACAGTTGTATCTAAAGGTCATGTTGTTCAGATTTAATTAAGATGGACTATTCCGTTTTGTAATCAGAAATCATGAAAGTAAGTACTTGAGAAAATCTAACGCCCTTTTCACACATACTCTTTACCAATGTCCATAATGTTGAGAATGGGATATATTATGTACAGATTAACAGCATACCTCCATCTTCAAGAGGTCTTTTTTGTCCTCCATAACTGTAATCATTTGAATTCACCGATGTCCCCGATTCGTTTCCGATTTTTGCTGCAATCTGAAACAAAGACAAAGAGTAATATTTCATTGCATATAAAAATAAAAGTAATTGTAGAAGTTATTGCTTTTACTGGAAGAATTACTTAACCCATCCTTAATTTGATACAAGGTTACAAATGTAACTGTTTACACAATCTTCAACAATTTATGCACAAACATTCATCAGGCTTAACGAATACAATGCTGGTGGGCCCCCATACCTATGGATTCAATTATCCATTGGGAATGCGCGCCCACTAGTTTAGCTCCTTAGTGGGGCAAAAAATGTTCTTCCTTAAATAGTTATTCACTGTCTGCATTCAAGAAGTAAGTTTCCTGTGTTAATGGGCGAGGCGTGTGGAAACAGATTTACCCAGTAACTCTGGCTGGCTTCTGTATCCGCAGAGTGGGACCTAGAACGAATCTCCTGTGTATACAGGGCCAGGCTGTCTATACTTATTTCTTTCTGTGTGTGTATGCGCGCGCACGCACGCACACACACAGAATCCCATTACACAGCAAAGCAGGGGACAGCAAACTACCAATTACACAGGCGCAAAAACATTTTGCTGCCTTTAGACCTACTATTGGGTATATTTAGGGTACTGAATCTGAAACTGACAACAGTTTTGTTCAACTGGCTCTAGCTGTGGAGGTAGAGAATAGCCATCTTATATGCTGATTCAAGCAGCTCCATCGTGAGGAAGCCATAGCATTGGATTCAGGACTTCAAAAATATCCTGAAGTTGCTCAAACATCCTTGGCAAATAAAAAAGGTGTTTTTTGTTTTTGTTTTGTTATTCTTCCCAAACAATTAGATAAAAAAACTAATTTGCCCCCTGACCCTCCCCACATCCACTGACTCCAGATGTCAGTCATCTGCCACTGAAAGTACTAGGTTAGCTGTCTTGTAAGTTACTATTATCAGTTTTCCTGGGCCATGGGGGGGGGGAGGAGGAGGGGAAATCATACCAGTCAGGCAACAACTAAATGCAGTCAAAACTCACAATATCCTCAGATACCATTACAAGTGGACAAAAAACTTGTGCGCAAATCTATTCGCTAGATATGTTGCACTGTACTTTCAAAAAGTAGCAACTAATTTAATTTCAAGGAACTTTCACGATTATCCACTCCCACTTTAAAAACAGAACCCTAAAGCATATTTATTCAGAAGAAAATCTTGCTTTTAGTGGAAACTACAAGGCATTGTACCCAGTAATTTCTAATTATGTTTTGGGATGCAATCTTTAACATCAGTCAGTCAACGTAAAATACAACCCGAATGGCTCAAAGAGCTATCTGAACACCATCAAAACCATGGCTTCACATTATGCAGGCAAGTCTTAGGGTTGCATGTGCTTTGCAGAAGATGTTAATACAAAATTTTCAAATTCATATTAAAAAACTAGTTTGTCTCAAACCATAAAGAGGAGGGAGCAGGGGGATAAAATGTATGAACCCAAGGATTTAGTTATATTTAAGATTAGCAGAAAAGAGCTACATACCCAACCCCATGCCCAATGCAGCCTTAATCCTCACTGGTCCCTGTTCAATTATTGTTATTTAACTTAAAAATACACCACTGCCAAACACAAAAAGATTTTTGCCTTACAGATGATAAATTTAAGGAAAAAATGCTGCTGGCACCTGCATGAGCCATTTGTCCAAGCCATTTGTCAGTGAAATTCCCAGTGTGAATTATTTTGCCCCTTCTCAGTCCAATTTCACAACCCACTGTATTCAGACCTATTTTTGTTTTCACTCAAATATAAGGAGAGCATTATGCTCCCTATACTGCTAGATGAGATCTTTTTTAATTGGTATGAAGCATTTATCAAAAAACTCTACAGTACTTTTCACAGGAGTCGACTTCAACTATTTAACTATTTAAGGTATTCTTAACAAAGGTTATCATAACTTTGAGTTTTAAAAGCAAAAAGTTAAGTTACATCACGTGACATTATATGCAAAGTCTTTTCATTGAGGGCATCTCTAACTGGTCTAAACAGGTTACTAGGAGACCAGGCTTCAGGCAACAAAATACAAGGATGAATAGCTTTACTTCTAATGGCAGCAATTATTTCAACAGGCAGCTCATGTTCCAAACCAGGGTCAAACAGAATAGGGACCATGAAGATACAAACATATTTATGCCAGAACCAGCTGTAAACTAGTGTCTGTATACAAACAGAAAAGAGTGATACACATTGTGATTTGGAAACTGCTGTTACCTGTCACCAACTCAGATGCTGAAAAAGAGATTTAAGAACCATTTGAAAAGGTACACCATACCCATGGGAACGTATAAAGTATAACAGAAACAAGAGCAGAGGATAGAAGAGGCAAGCCTGTTCAGGGAAGATCAGCAGACCATAAGAATCTATTTTACTTCTGTTACAGCGCACCAACAGATGCTACAGAGCTCCTGCTGTGAGGAGATCAGGAAAATCTTTTATTTTGAGTCAAATAGGGCTATAGATTTTCAGTAGCGAAGTAAAGAGCTTCAAGCATAATGGGGCTACAATCGCAATGCTAGCCATCAGAATAATCTGCCTCGCTATAACACGCTTTTCATTTAGCAGTGATAAGAAACAGCTCTCACTGTCCTGGGGGTGTGGAAAGGAGCGGGGAATAAGACACAGGAACTGTATTCACAAAAGCTGGTTGTATTGGTAACTGGCTGACTTATAAACGGGGTGGGAGAGAAGAACCAAAAACACTGACACCCCCTCACCTCTATTACTTCAGCTTGTACACGTAGGAAGGGCATCGCCATTACGTAAAGGCTGAGAGAAAGGATGCTGGGGAAGGGCAGGTAGCGGGAAACTCTCGGAACAACGTGCGAAATGAAGAGGGAGAGAACTACACAAGAGCTACACAGAGCAGTCCTAATCACGGGTACCCAGAAATCTCATTATTGAGTTAAATGAGATTAACCCCCTAACAGGCTAAAATGCCTGAAATCTCGGCCGCTTCCTTCCTTCCTTCCCCCGCCATTTCCAGCGAATGTAATGGAGGCGCCCGCGAAGCCTTCCTCTCAAAGTCTTTGTACGCGGTGAGGCGACTCGACAGGAACTGAACAGGCCCCAAGTACGAAACCCGCCTCAGCCTCCGGCGAGGGCAACGGGAGTGCGTGTGGCGGCGGAGGGGCGTGCCCGGATCGTCCTTGCGTGGGGCGCTGAGGGAATGGACTGAGGGCCGGCCCGGCCCGCGAAACGGCATCAGCCGCGGGCTACCCATAATACACACCTGCCTGGCCCGTTGCAGCGCGTCTTTAAAGGCGTCATTTACTGCTCCGCCGCCTCCCCCGGGCGCGCCCGATGAAGGAGGGGGCACCGTGGAGTAATCCGCCATGTCCGCCTCGCCACTTCCTACCGCGCTCCCTTCCTACCAAGAAAGAAAGAAAATGGCGGCGGGCGGGAGGCTTTCACATTCCTGCGTCGCATCGTGTTCCACGAGAGGGGCGGGGGGAGAGGCCGAGGGCCACCCTCGCGAGATTTCGATGAAAAGGCCGCGGGATTTCAGGGAAAAACCTTTTAAGGTGGGGGAAAGCAAGGGGGAAAGCATGAAGGGAGAATGATTGGAGGTGGCATGACGTCATTTTCTTGAAGCCACCTCGGGTCAACTAATACGGTTGACTCAGATCATTGCCGCGAAGGAGGATTGCCGCGAATTCACGAATAAAAATCTCCCTGCACCTTAATTAATCTCAACCTCTTTAATCATGCCTGCGTGTTCTGCATACGGGTGTGCGAATCGCTGTACGAAAAATGGGATTTAATTTCCACGGAAAGATTCATGTATTCACATTACATTGGTTCAATAAAACTACAGTTCACTGAAACAGTGAGTGCATTATTTTTTGAAGCTATGTAATTTCTTGTTGTTCCTAGCAGTCTTATTCACCATTTTCTGACACCCACTGTTAATGGTCTAGAAGGAAAAAAAAATATTTCCCCCCTCCTTTTCCCCCCTTCCCGTTTACACTTTTTTCCCCACCTTCCATTTTCTACTGTAATATTTTCGAAATTCTGAACATTAACAGAATTTGTTTTATTGGGGGGGTGAGTGTAGACGTTTTTAAAAAAAACTCTTAATAGTCTAGAAGTAAAAAAGAATTACTCTCATATTGACAACTACTTGAGTTATGAAGAGATTTTAATGTGATTTTCCTATATATTTATCTAATTTTTGCCCACCCTCCCTTTTTTTCCCCTTCCCGTTCACACTTTATTTTTCCGCCTTTCATTTTCTACTGTAATATTTATGAAATTCTGAACATTATCAGAATTTTTTTTATGGGGCATGACCTTTTTATTTTTGCGTGTGTAGATTTCAATAAAGTCTGTCAAAATAGTGCAATCTGAGTTTAAATAGACAGCAAGTAGCATTTTGTCAGGTATGTTCAGTAATATAATTATGAGGAATTTAACCTTGTAATTGCATATAAATCATAATAAGGTTACCAATAATGTGTCTACATGATCACATGTAAGGACTTAGCAGATTAGGTTCTTATCAAGTTATTACATTAAAGAACTCTATCTTCATTTATTTTTTAAGTTGTCAGAGACTGGCATTTTTTAATATTTAGTTTCCACGGAAAGATTCATGTATTCACATTACATCGGTTCCATAAAACTACAATTCACTGAAATAGTGAGTGCATTATTTTTGAAGCTGTGTAATTTCTTGTTGTTCCTAATGTTCCTGAACATTATCAGAATTTTTTTTATGGGGCATGACCGTTTTACTTTTGCTTGTGTAGATTTAAATAAAGTCTGTCAAAACAGTGCAATCTGAGTTTAAATAGACAGCAAGTAGCATTTCATCAGGTATGTTCAGAAATATAATTGCGAGGAATTTAACCTTGTAATTGCATATTAAATCATAATAAGGTTACCAATAATGTTTCTACACAATCACGTTTTTATTTTCGCAAGTTTTTATTTAAGGAGTAAACTATTCAGTCCTAAACAGTACGAGCAAAGCAATCTGAAATGCTTGGAAATGAGGATTGTTTTGAGTCAACTAACATGGCTGCTAAGCCCGCCCCCTGGCTTCACTTAGCCAGCATTAATTCTTAAGCAAGAAGGTTAGATTAACCTTCTTGTTCTTAAGGGACGCCGCCTCCAGTCATTCTACCTCTATGGGGGAAAGGGGAAAGGCATGGGGAAAGGGATTTCATGGAAGGTCTCGCGAGTGGCGCCCCAGCAGAGGAGCGCGAGATTTCCTGGAGGTGCGGAAGCGCGGGACGAGTGTGATTTATGAAAAGTGCGTCTCGCGAGAGGTCGTTGAGTCGATCCCTGCTTGTGTAGAGTGGTAGACGGTTCTTCAATCGCAGGGTTCGGACGGCAGCAGAGGGCGGTGATTTGTGGCAGTTGCTGTCGCTCCAGGGAGCCGCCGTAGATGCGGCATTAGCCTCTCGCCTTGTGAGTGAGTCCGTTGCAAGGGATGAAGAGAGAAGGAGGCGCGTGCTTGCATCGCCTTTCTCTCCCGGGCAGAGAAGCGTTTATGGGTTCGGGCTTTGGGTGCTGTTGGCACTCGCTGCAGCTTCACAGTGTCGCCACCTCTTCCTCTGCCCCATTGGGTCAGAGTACGACCTGCGGCTCCCTGCGCAGTGTGCTTATTATACGCTGCTCCCACATTGGTTTAAGCAGTTCGGTATTGCCTACTGCTGCACTAACCGGCAGCAACTCTCCCAGGGGTCCAAGCAACTGGTCTCGCCCAAGCACCCCTACCAGGGATTGAACCTCGGACCTTTTGCATGCAGAGCTGTACTGCGGCACATCGAAAGAAGCATGTAAAGGGAGGGGGGAGACTGTCATATTCTGCTTGCTAGGCTTAAACTGTGTAAGGTGCCTTTCTGAAAGCTTGCTTGTACTGAGGCTACCTCACAAAATTCACTGACCGTATAATAAAAGCATGCTGTGTGTGTACTGGCCGATGTTGTTATTGCACGTAATTTGTTACTTCTAGAGAGGGAAGCACGAAGCAGTTTATATAGCAAAATAAGTGAAAAGACGATTCCTTGTCCCCAAGAGCTTGCCCAAAAAGTGATGCTAGCAAATGGCGAGTGGGAAAGATGCTATGCTTGGAGGAATTTAAATTCTAAAAATGTCCTTTATTTTAATGAACAGCTGTTCCTGTGAACTGATAAATGTTAGCTAGTGGATATAATTTTTTAGGTAGATATTGATGGAAGGTAATGATTTTCAGCTTCGTGACAGGCATTTTATCACCATTTGCCACCACAATTGATATTATTTTCCTTTATGCATATGTTTATCTGCCACCCAAAGAATACTAGGCGTCTGCTGGAATGTAAGCCACAAAAACTTATGCTACAATAAATTTGTATGCCTTTAAGTGCCACATGCTATTTTCTCCCCAAGTACAGGAGAGCACTTTTAACAAGTTACTAGCTTGAAGCTGCTGTATGTCCTATGCCAGTCGTTTTCAGACTGCATTTTAGTAGTCTAGTTTCTTTGGAAAATTCCTAAATAAGAACATAAGAAGAGCTTTGCTGGATCAGGCCAAGGGCTTATCTAGTCCACCTTCCTATATCTCACAGAGGCCCACCAGGTGTGCAGTAATAGACAGGTTATTGTGAAAGACAGTTTGTCTACCATTACTGCTATTCTTCTGCAATGCAGGATACAGGGGAGTATTCTCTGTTTGTAAGGTTACACCAGTGATTGCCAAACTGCGCTGTAATAAGCTTCCAGAGATGTCATGGGATGTTCCCAGTGGCCTCTTCTCTTGGGTGCTGCCATTTTGGATTGCATGAGATCTTGCAAGAATTGTACGATCCAAGATTGTGGTACTTGGGAGCTCTGGGAAGAAGAGGCTACCATGACCATGGTAACTTTGGGAAGCGCTGGGTTATGCTCTTGGTTCCTGCTGGTCAACAGTGGGACTCAACAAGCCTGGTAAACATCTCCATCCCCTTGAGTGAATGTTTTGAAATAACTCTCAGAATCCTCTCTACACTTTGGGTTTACATGGTAAATTTGCAGGGCTTCCTAAACTGACAAATGTATATGGAAAGGGTTTGTTCAGTGTAAAAGTTCTTGGAAACCAACCAGGACCACTTGAAATCAAGACTTTCTTGTAAATGTGTGTAAGATGGACTGTAGGTTAAACAGAGTTCAACATGGCCAGAAGAACTGTGAGCCCCTTATATCAAATGAAATTGTGAGAATTCTTAGATTTATAATTTTAGATTAGAAAAAAATGAAAATTTCTTTGTATTGCACCATCAATGGGTATGATGATTGATTTACAGTAAAAGAGAAGACAAATCAATGCCCTGAGAGGCTTGCAAACTAGAAATGAACAGAAAGATGACAACAGAGGTAAATGGGTAAATGCCGGGGTGAATAATATATTTCATGTACATGTATTTACAGCGAAATCCTAGGCATGCTTTCTTGGGTCACACTCTCTTCAGTGAAGCAATTCCCTACACACTTACCTGGGAGTAAGCAACTCTAGGCTTAGTTGAAAGTAGGTTAGACAATCTAGGGAGGGTAGTGCCAAAGGCTTTACAGAAAAGGTGGATTATGAGGGGGACTAGAAGCATGTAAAAGAAGAGGCATACACATGATTTGCAAGATGTCATAATTTTTATTAAAAGGATGTATGTGGTATTATAGGGTGCTTTAATTGAAGTAGTGAATATATGAAATAGTGTCCTGTCTTCTGCATGTATGTTAACCCCTGCTAACTGCAAGAGGCACTTTTTCAAGTGGTGTCCTCTTATATTTAGCAGGGGGAGAGCAATTGTCCCTCTTCACCCCAACACAGTGTCTTTCTCGTGGCTGTTGCTGGTGGTGTTCTCCATTGTTTTAGATTGTGAGCCCTTTTGGGACAGGGAGCCATTTAACTTTAATGTTATTATTTGCCTGTAAACCGCTTTGTGAACTTTATGTTGAAAAGCGGTATATAAATACTAGTGATTGATTGATTGATAATTAGCAGGGGGAGAGTAATTGTCCCTATTCACCCCTGCACAGTGTCTTTTCTAGTGGCTGTTTGCTGGTGGTGTTTTGCATTTTTTTGATTGTGAGCCCTTTAGGGACAGGCAGTTATTTAACTTCATTATTAGTATTAGTATTGGTGGTGGTGGTGGTAGTAGTAGCAGCCTGTAACTATTGATTGATGTATGTAACATCTGGTCTTCTATTGTAATTGAAATTACTAGTCTAGGATTATAGATTAGGACTTCCAGATCAGAAGGCATGACTTCAATGAAGGTTTATTGCAGGCCCTGCTTTTATTAGGCATTAACCATCAGAAAACTGTCTTATAAGAACTGAAGAGAACTGGGACAACTTCTTGTGATGGTTGAAACAGGAAAATAACTCAGCAAGCCTGTTGGTCCAAGTGCATAGGGAAGCACTTGCTTATTTCCTGTCTTTGTTTTCCACAATTGCAGAAGTGCAAGAAATATGGCTAGAGTAACAGCTTCTCACACTGCTGTTTGTGTTAGAACATGAACTCAGATAGGTTCAAGGAGTCAAAGCCTTGAGAGAGAGAGAGAGAGAGAGAGAGCTCACACGCACACACGTAAAATGGGAAGAGAATTGTGCATCGAAGTTGCAGACCTTCTTGGTTCTGATAAAAGTAGGAAGCGCAAAAGTGGGGGAGTTTGTTTTATATTTAGGAATTCTTGTAAACCTTGCAATGCTGCTGATGTTGCTAAACTGATTCATACTGATTCATACTGATTAAAAGTCTATACTGGAAAATATGTAAACTGTAATAGTAGATAAACTAATTTTTACCTGTGTTATAAATAAAGGTAAATGGTTGTTAGTGTTGAATAAGGATCAAAGAGATATCAGTTCAAATCCACACTTAGCCCTAAGATTCACTGGATGATCCTGGACCTAATCAGTATCACTCAGCCAACCAAGCTTACAAAATTTTTGGATAAAATAGTAAGGGGACTGCATAGAAACCACCCAGAGCTCTGTGGAAGAGGTAACTGCTGGGTTGTGCAGTGAACTTAGAGACTATAGGCTCATCCACTGATTCTAGCCATAATTGATATCTTGGAATACAGTAATAGCTTTCCAGTACTGGTGAAGATTGGTTTCTGTTTAGTAAAGTGACCTCTAGTGGTGTTAGTCAAGTGATGCTGCACTTATAGCCAAAGCTTTAAAATGTTTTTTTAAGTACAAAACCAATTAACCCAAATTGTTAGCTACCATGTTTCTTGCTTTTTGTACAGCACTCTCTAAAGCATAAACATTGGGAAGCTCAGGATAGTCTTAATAGGGTCCACTTCCTTTTGGATGGGAGAGAGCTCTTGAGAGTGACAAACTGCAAGCTGTGTGGCTCTGCAGGTTTGTTCCCCCACCAGAACCACTAAGGAAAAAGCAGGGAAAGTAAAAGGTGGGTCTTGGTTTTGTTTTTTTTAACCCATTCCTAGTCAATGGTTTATCTACTCACAATTGTCTCCACTCTGCTTTTCTCCCATGGGGAGAAAATACTCAATGATATCTACCAGTTCTCTTTTCAAGATTCCCTTGTTTTGTAGGGCTTTGATTAAGGGTAGGGGAGAACCCCACCATCATTCTTTACTTAAAAGGCAAAAGAAGCTTTCATGCGTTATGAGGTGACCAATATCATTTTCTTTCCCTTTTCTTGTTTCCAAAACTTCAAGCGTACTATTGAGTATATCAATATGAGACAAAATACTGTTATGCGTATGAAGATAAATAGTTTCTGTTTCTCTGAGTTGCTGCTGAAAGATCAATTGTGACCTTTGGAATGCTTCAAAAATGAAAGCAAACAGCATTACATAGTTTGATCTTCATTACAATTCTAAATAGAAAAGACATTTTTTGTTGCTTCTGTTGTGTGGCCAGGTGGGGCAGGGGAGAGTATTTCAAAATCTCTGCTTTATTAACAGTATTGTACCATGATTCCATCAGTCAGCTTTCAACAGCCAAATCCAGCTTTCTCTTATTGAGTTTTGTAGCATAAAAGAATCTGTCCTCTGTAAGCTTTAGCATTGTGAGTCATATTCCAAACGTGTGGGTGGAGAAAAGACCTTGGGAGTAAGTATCTATCACGGATACTTGGAAACATGCTCCACCTTCTGAAATACATCACATGTCCGCAGCTAAAATTTGTGCTATTCCTTTTTTGGTAAAGTATTGATAGCATTAATTTTGTTCCACTCTACTTGCGGGCGAAAAGTGGCTGGGTCAGTATGCACTGTTGCTTGTAAAGTATTTTAATGTGAGTACTTCAGTGTAAGAAATACATCTTGTGGAATCTTATATTTGAATATTTTAGACAGTATCACTAACTGATGTTACTGATTATGTTAGTTACTGATGTAACTCCCTATGGCATATAGCCCTATTACAAGTAATTTTGACATAGCGTGTACGAATCATATGTATTTGATACATATTCAACATATGTATTCCCAATGTATTTTTTTTTCAAATATTGGTTATCTTCTTAAAAGTACTTGTCAAATGCTAGAGCACTAGAGTTTTTTTTCAGAGAGCTGCTGGTGAAACAAGGAGAAATTCTTTATTTTCAGGACACAATGTTTATACTCTGATCATGGATTCTGTGCAGTTGTTGTGTCATGTTAACGGTCAGCTGTTGAGTGTTCAATATCCTTTGTGTGACATTGGATTCAATGGCTGCATAAAATTCTTTGCTTGCGTACAGGTCACAAATAGCATGAGCAGCAACACTTTGGATACTTTTTCTATAAATCACAGTTGTATATATTAATTCTCTTGTACTCATTGGTGGTTTTTTTTTTAAACTTTCTATGAAAAGGCTGTTGAAAGAGACTGACAACTTGTGCTTGGCAACTGAATATGAGAGAAGCTGTTTACATAACCTTTTTCCACCTTATCACAGAACATAATATCCTGTTTCCCCCCTTGTAATTAAACTTAGCACCTCAGATTTGGAATTAGCTGGTTGTTTGCTTGTGGTGAGGAAATGTGATGGCCTGGTTTGATCCTATTCTTTTTTTTGTCATTGCTTAAACTACTACTTCTTTAAGGTTAAATGGATAACAAATAGTCCCTAATAGCCCAATCCTATGGGGCCAGGCCCCTGTAGAAGCAGTGGTGCCAAAACTGCTACTGCTGCATCCTGTGGGCATTGCGGCAGCCCTAGCAGGCACCTTGCGAGGAGTGGACATTGGTCCCCTTCCCCCAGGTAAGGGCACTGGACCACCAATGGGCCGCCAAATCTGTGGGGGTTACCGCCGGTCCCAACCTTGCTCTGCCCCTCCTCCTGCCCAGTTCTGCCCTCTCCCAACCCCAAAATAGCTCAGTACCAATGGCAATGAGAATTAGCGTTGGCCAGCTCTGCATTGGGTCCTCCTGGCGCCGGCTCCTAAGCCTTTATCATTGGCACTAGAAGTGCCTTATGGCACTTTTGCAACACCAGTGCCGGCAGTAACAGCTTACTGCTGACCCCAGGCTGCTTAGGATTGGGCCCTAAATATGCTGTCTCTGTAGCACAGCCAGTGCTGAAATTAGAAGGGAGGCTTTGTGAATAGGATTGCCAATCCCTCAGACCTGGCTTGGAGTCTCCAGGAATCAACATCAATCTCCAAGTGACTACTGAAAGAAAGATTTCCTTAATGATATCGTGCCATATTATGAAAAAAAAATTTCCAGGTGTAACATCAGTCAGAGAAAATAGCTCTGTGTTAAAAGATTGGAGGGTCAGCAATCGTTAGCATTGTGGTATGGAAACTGTCCATCCCAGTTCCACCAATAAGCACTGGTGCGTGTGGAGCACTGAAGGGGCATATGGAACAAGGCTCACCAGTGAAATTGTTGGGTTGGGTTGTAAGAAAATTATCGTATATACTTGAGTATAAGTTGATCTCATGGATAAGTCAAGGATAAGTTTTAAGCCAAAAATCATGGAATTTGCCATGCCCCATGGATAAGTTGAGGGGAAAACTTATCCACGTATCTGCAATTCTTTGAATTAGATCATTTTGTCTAATTATACCCAACACCAGATTCTGACAAATGATCTACCAGTAATTGTTACCTAGATCAACTGAGGAATAGAGGAATGCATGTCGCCCTGTTGAGCTCAGCTTACCTGCTTGCAGAGCCCTTTACAGGCTTGAGCTGGCTTCTACAAGGATAACTGTTGTGCCAAATTCTCTCTCTGCAATCTCAGTAGGCTAATTAGCTTCCCTTCTATAATCCAAAACCACTTTAGTTTTATACAAGCCACCACTGAACCCCACCACCCATGAGAAGGCAAAATGCAGTCAGTTTGCCTGCTCAGCCACAAAAGTCTTCCTTCCTTCTCCAGTTGGTGACTCCAGGGCATGGCAGCCACACAATAATTCCCCACAGTATCCAAGAGCAACCTTAGTTTCAACCACAGTCCCAGTCCCAACATCCACAAGTATTTCCCGCCCCATCCATCACAACCCTTTTCCACCTCCCTGCACCCACATCACTGCCCCTCCCAGGAACTCCTTTTATCCTTAGGGGCCTTGTTATCCCCAACTGGATGCAGTTGTGAACTAGCTGCAGACAAAGGCTCTGGGGTTAACCCTGTAATTCCTGACTGACAGACAAGGGGCTACTGCTGATACCATTCCTATCTCCTTGGGGTAATCTTCTGCAATTTCCAAAATGATTACTCTCTTTCCCCTGATTTGTTATGTTCTTGCGAAGAAGAGGCAGGGAACAGTGTGTGTGTGTTACCTCCTCTTCCCTCAGATTCTCCTATATGCCTTGAGTGAAGAGCAGCATACCTGCCTGGGAGTAATACTTAGGAGTAATAAAACAGCCTGTTTCTCCCCCCCCCCAATAGTTTGCACAGTACCTCAGCAGCACAGCCATCAGGAACAAAAGAAAGCACATGGTTTGAAGCTCATCCTGAAAAGAGCCTGCCCAATAGCTTTCTGCCTGTTTTCCAAGCTGCCCATGTACCTTTTGCACGTGAATGCACAATCCTCACACATAGAGGTTGAAGAGCCCTGCTGAATTCAGCTCACGTGTTGCAGTAAACACTTGCTTATTCATGAGTAAATGCAACCCTGTAGCTCAGTTTTGCTTTCTATAAGGTTCAATATTTCTCAGCTTAGAGGAAGGGACTTCCTTCTCAAGTGTTTTTGGAACCTACGTTCATCGGATCTGGACCTTTCTGGCAGCATTGCATTCCTCTTGGCCTGTCCTTTCCTATGCACCACGGCACAGCCTCCTATTTGTGAGTAAACACGCAGTGTGGCTCAGTTTCACTTTCCATAGAATTCCACTCATTTTCCTCAGCTGCTTCTGAGCATGCTCAGAAGGCTCTGCAGTTCCCTGACTTACAAGCATAGTACTTGGAACAGCTCAGCCATCCACCCATCATATGACTTTAAGGTATTTACTATATTCCCCCGAATATGTCGGGGGCAGGTTTTTCTAGCCAATTTTTAGGCATACATTTCTCGACTTATACATGATTATATACAGTATATGAGAGCCTACCACCTCTTTTCTCATCTCTTCAAATGCAAACTGTTTCTGTGTGACACACAGTTTGTGAAATGTTTCCATGATGCATTTGGGAAGCAGCTTCTGGGAGTATCAGCTGCACTCAGAACACTTGTTTCCGAAACTGTGTGTCGCTCGTGGGTCACTGGTATTGGCAGTTTCCAAGAGCGCATGATTTGGGTCCATGGTACTGCAGTATCTGCAGTTGGTTGCATCGGTGGATGACAACCCTGCAGATAAGTAGGGCCCACTGTGCCCGTGCTGGGTGTTGTAAAGTGCCGCAAAGCACTTTAGAGAAGAAGCCAGAACAGTGTGGCAGGGAGATTGAAAAGCCCTGCCGCACTTACCGCTGCCTCTGCCTTCTTCTAACTGCCAAGTGACTTCCACAGCTCAGAACTCAGAAGTAATTGGCAGTGATGTCATCTCATCGCCACCAATTACTTCCATGTCTATGTAGTTGGGAGATCATGGCAGGGTCATGCAGGCGCCCCTTCGGCTGTCAGAAGTTGGATTGCCCTGGTTTAGACCACCTCAAGCTCCATATTTCAAAACATGTGGCTTCAGAAATAGTAAGTGGTTTTTATTTAGCTTGTTCATTTTGAATTAGTCACTTGTACCTTTTTAGAACCAAATAGATCAATCATACCATTTGCCACCAAGATGATATAAAATAGAACAGCATAAAGCACATGCCTGGATTACTTGCTGTTAGTGATACTTTATTGTTCAAATTGGCTAGGTATGCTCTTTCTGAACAAAAGATTGGATGAATTTTCGTACTAGCAACAAAAGCAGCTGCACAGATATCAGTTTTTATTAAAAAATCTACGCAGATAATTTTAGCTTCAAAAACATGTGGTGGCGGTGTGCATTGCTCTGATAATTTTATTACTGTTCAATTGGGACTTTGTTGAAGAAAACTGAAAACTGGAGTGCCTTGAAGCCAAAATGGCTTCTTATAAGCCAGAAATAGGAACTTTCAGGCCCAATTTTCCTGGTTGGCCTCTGACAACTGCTTCATTAATGTGTTTATATTGCTCTTTTGATTTGATGGGCCAGGTTGCCAAAAGCATGGCAATAGCTTATGGTAGAGAGTTGGTACACGTACAGTGGATGCTCTTTTCATTTTTTGGAACTACTTCCCACCAAACTGCTGGTGGAGTAAGAAGTAATATTTGCGTGCATGAAAGAGACAGTAATGTGTGTTTTTCTTGCAATGGTATGTGAATCTTGTGTCGCTGTGTGTGTTCCTGGCATATTTAAAATGGCAGTGAGGCATCCAGATCTCAGCCCTCCCCCACACTCATTGTTCTTTTTTTGTACAGAATTCTTTTAAACAGTGCCATATTGCCTTGAGTATTTGGGTGAAAGTTGAATTACAGGACTGAAAGGAATTCACTGCTTGACAATGTTTACTGCAGGAAAGAGACCACATTAACAACGAAGTATGGTTGTTTGCGTGTGTTCAAACTTAAGCCTTTTTGATATAACTATGAATAAGAAAAAGATACAACTGTGTAACAGCTGTGATGTTAATTTTATTGCCTAAACCAGCAGACCATTATATGTGGCTGCAGGGGCAGGGCTGGAGCGATCGCGGCACCGTGGGCACCCAGGGGCTTTTCCCCTTACCTAAGGAGTTGCACTGGCCTCCTGCAGGGTTAGAGATGCCCGCAGCCCCATCCGCGGGTCTTTCTGATGCCGAGAAAGGCCCCGATTTGCACTTGGAACGCACTTCCAGTTTCCATGTGGCAAATGTTCCCAGGCTTCAACCTTGCTTAGCCTGAATGCGGTGAGCAGAATTGTCAGAAATTTGGGCATAGCCCTGGCCATGGTGCCACCTATGGTGCCAGACACACCGATAGAACTGATCTCCCTGGATTTATGTTCATGCTTGCACACACACAAAAAGCAGCTCCAAAAGTGCTGAATGCTTGGCTCCATGCCGCCAATCTTGTAACTTACTTGAAAAACACTTCTGACTCTGTGCCATTGGTCTCATGATCTGTTTGAAAAAAATGAGCCATTCTCATCTTCCTCCCACTGATAAGGAAACCAGCTGAATATTTTAACTTTCCCATGCTCCTCCTGCTCATCTGCTGCATTCTCCCGGCACCAACAGGAAAAATGACCCAGCAAACAGCCCAGTCAAATAGGCAGTACATCAGTTCCTCTGTAAGGTTCCTTATTCACTTCTCACACACTGTCCATCTGCTACATGGGTCCTCGGCTTTCCCAAGAAATCATCCTTCCCTGGAAAAGCAGAACAACAAGGTTAAAGGAATTTTATGTTCTTAAATGCAGCCATATCATCCTACCGTATATAATCGTGTACAAGTCGACGTCATGGGAAAGTCAAGGGCAAGTTTTAAGCCAAAAATCATGGACTTTGCCTTGCCCCATGGATAAGTCAAGGGTAAAACTTAGGGGTATTTGCAATATACCCCTTAGTTAGAATTAGATAGTTTTGTCTGATTTTACCCAACACCAGATTCTGACAAATGATCTACCAGTAATTGTTACTTAAGAACTGTACAATCTATCTATTTATTAAAGTGCAGGGCAAAACAATAAACAGCAACATAGCAAGCAACTATCAAACCAGTTGTTCCCAAACCTTTTAGCACTGGGGTCCACTTTTGAAAATGACAGCCTATGGGGACCCACCAGAAGGGATGTCATTAAACAGAAGTGATGTCATTAGAGACAAAGGACAAGGATTCAGTGGCATGCTGGAATAATGAAATAAGGCACACAAAACTGTTCAAGGCTAGAACTGATTAAGCATAGAGTTACCAGATACAAACTGAGACCAAGTGCCTAAACCTTTATTATGCTTTTACATAATATTTTGTCCTAATCTTGCTTTCTGTCAGGGATGTTTCATGGTTGTACAATTGCTGCAGTCCAAGAATGCCAATTTGCATTTCAGGAGTGTCATTTTATTATATTACAATGACAGCACCTCCTGCTTGATGATGTCACTTCCTGCCACAACATCACTTCCAGGTTAATAACATCCCTTCCGGTGGGCCCAGATATGAGTGCCATTCTAAAAAGTGGGTCCTGGTCTAAAATGTTTGAATAACACTGCCTTATGGGACTAAGTGAAAAAGCTTCTTCTTTCAGCATGGAGCAGTTGTTGAGGATGGTTCCCCAAGGCCTTCTGAAGAACTACAGTCATTGGTGAAAATAAATTCTGCTCTTGATTTCAATGTCAGTTCTGTTACAAGAAACATAGCGGCAAATGGAGAGTGGACTGCAGAAGCGCTTTTCCTCCATAGACCTTTTAATACTATGGATTATTCCGACTGCCAGCCTCCACCAGCAGAATGAGCAGGTGTACTATCACAAATGTGTCGTAAGGTATGTTGTGGCAGTGCAGAGGCCCGTCCTGCCAGTGGAAAGGCTTGCATCGCCTTCCTATGCCAGTTGGAGGTCAGCACCTGCTGGAGTGGCACTCTGCTGGCTAGTGGGGGTGAGTGGGAAAGGTGGACTAAGATGGAGAGAGGGGAAGGATCAGGCCTGGGAGGTGCAGGAAAAGTGGACAAGGCTTCTGCTAGACCCTGTCACCCCTTCTTAGCCTGAGCTATAGAGTTGACACAGATCTGAATAGTACCATAGAAGCTGCTGGGGCTTTACCCAGGTTAAGGGGATGAAGGTCCCTATCTTAAGATGTCCGGCAACCACAATTCCCACACTGGGTGTGGCAAGAACTGCACTGGTTCCCATGCACCACAGTATGGAAATTTGGTTAGAATTGGACTGTTTGAATTGACACATCAACTATATTTCCTTTGGCACGTAAATTCTGAGAATGCAATATGGTCCTAATTAGAAGGCAGAAGCGATAAGTCTGTTATTTACTGGAACAAAGAAGCATTCGTAAATTAGAATTCTTAGATTTTACCCTAGTGAGATCAGTAAACCGAATGGATGGTTCACATAGTGCTTTAGGGATGCAAATTGTTGGATTTGCTAACACTTTTGCCACCTGGGATTCTGATATGTCTGCGGCAAAGTGTCATCTGAACACTCAATCACAACCTTGAACAGAGATTTAGTAGGCATAAATATGCCTAAGATGTTCAAAGTGGTCAGTTTACTCTTTTGCCAAACCAGAATTCAGTCTGACCGAAGTAGCCAGATTTCCCATTAAGGGCCCAATCCTATCCAACTTTCCAGCCACAATGCAGCCCCAATATAAGGGAACACAATTCCCTTACCTTGTGGAGGCCTCTGTGAATGCCCCCCAACTACAGGATGCAGCACATGCCCAGTTGACACAGCTGCATGGAAAGTTGGATAGGAGTGGACCCTCATAGTCTTGTGAAGTGGCTTTGAAGAATAAAGGAACACAATTAAATAATCCTGTAGTCTAGCTCATGGCCTTTCTTAACCTTAAACTATGACATGTATTAGCTAAATGGAATGTGTTATAGTTACTCTGTACTCTTTTTGTATTCCCCTCCCCCCCCCAAAAAAAACCATTTAAAAGTGACCTATTGGGACTAGCTTCATGATTATTTCTGCTGCAACCGTAACTGCTGCTTGTACTGTCTTCCAAGTGCTGGTACTATATGCAGAGATGGTTGAGAAGAGGAGAATGCCAAGCTCAGGTAGATTGACTATGCTATTATATGCTCTCCTGTAGTGGGCACACTGAGCAGTTGAGAGCTTTGCAATCAGCATGAACCACAATTAACAGGAACTGCTCCTGTGTGTAGTTCCAGTGTCTAGAAGTTAATGCGAGCAGTGGCTGCTGCTTCACAGGCAGTCAGTAATCTGTTACATTGTGCTGTTGCTACTGAAGCACGTGGCACTTGAGCTATACATAAAATTTTAAAAATCAGTGTATGTGAGTGGGTGGGGAAGGGTGGTGAATATCTCTTAACATTTTTTGCTCCCAGTCCTTTCCCTCAATTCTTTTCTCACCACCAAGAGGACCAACAGATTTTCACCAGAAAACAGAACTCTGAAAAATTCTGTTATCCACACTGATTGCTCTTCTTTTAGCCAATATGATGAACTAGCTTCTAATATACTGGTCCATGTTGAACAGGCAATGCATACGAAGTTTTATTGGGTTATGAATTCATTTGACTTCAAAGGGAAATGGACATTGAACAGTTAACTGCACAGAGAAAGCACTGCAGAATTTTGGCTGTAGTTAGCTTGGGAAGTGACGTCTTGTGGCATTTAGTGTTCTAGAAAGAGCGAGACACGTAGTGTAATTGGGAGGGCTCTGGGTAGCAGTATCTCTACCAGTGTGTATATTTATCTGTATGAAGCGACAAGGGAGGGTGGAGAAAGTGACGAGTAGTCTAACTGCTTCGTGCACCCACAGCTCTTGTGACTTCTGTTAATGCTTTTTCAGCAGCACCAACATTGCTGAGCTACGGAACGCTTCTATATCTGAGAAACAAACTTTTAAACATTCAAAATGGGGAAGGATTATTATTCTGTCCTTGGAATTGAAAAAGGCGCATCAGATGAAGACATCAAGAAGGCTTATAGAAAGCAAGCCCTTAAATGGCATCCAGATAAGAACAAATCTCCCCACGCAGAAGAAAAATTCAAGGAGATTGCAGAGGCTTATGAAGTGCTGAGCGATCCCAAAAAGAGAGAAATTTATGATCAGTTTGGAGAAGAAGGTAAGAGCGCTCTCTGTTTTTAGCTTAAAATAGAAACTTGTCTATAGCCGATGCAAGCTGGCTGGTGAATCTGCTGTAGAAACTTAGTTTGATCTCAGTAACTTGTGTTTGAGGGTCTGTAGTGTGTCCTAATTTAGGGTATGTATTGTATGCTGTGAAACTGTTTTATTCATCATAGAGGCATTATTTATCCCTAATCAAGCTGAACTGTACCCGTCCACCTCAGGCCACAGTACCACCAAATGCCCGGGGGAGGAGTAGGAGAGACTTTTGTGAAGTATTTCCTGCTCCCCCATCTTTTTCATCATGTTTTGTCTTCATTCCCCATTATTTGATTTTATGTAAGCTGCTCTAGAAGTCTTGCCAGCTTTAGGTGAGGTGCAAATGCTTTAAATAAATACGTTTTCTTTTTGTAACATGTCTTGCTGAATTGGTTTATTTTGCCCCATTCTTCCAAGAGACTTACACCAAAAGCTGGGTAGGTGTTTTCTTCTATATTAAAAAAAATAATAAGATAGTGTTAAAAGATGGCACTTCTCAGCTATTCCAGGTGTCCAGACTTCAGCTAATGTTGGCTTCTTGCCTGGAAAGGAAAGAATGTGCCTGATGTCATAAAATTCCAGGACATGTTTTCAGCTTAATTGTAAACAGTACTAATGTACCAAGGGAAATGAGGGCCAGAAAAAGTTTATTTAGCCTAAAAAGACCATTGTTCAGGTTTTCGGTCTTGTGTGTGACAATGTGTGGTTCAGATCATTTCATAAAACTTCTCCATCTGCGGCTGCAATCCTATGCACACTTTCCTGGGAGTAAATCCCATTGGACACATTAGGGCTTACTTATGAATAGACATACAAAGGATTATGCTCCGAGTTAATTATAGTAGTTGCAGCTATCCTGTTCAAGATTCTGAACTAGATATTCTTCTGCTGACCTTCATTACAATCATTGGGTATTTGTGTTTCAGTCGCTTACTTCTTCCATGGGGGAAAACTATTTATTTTAAAGGGATCTGCTGAAAATGTAAAGCCCCACTTTAAAAAAGTGAACCCTGAAACTTAACAACACTTGGAGCATTACTATGAAACTTTCATTTCTCACAAACACACAGGTTATAGAAATGCTACTTTGAGTAATGATCCTGCAGTTCCAGGATTGCTCTCAGGAGGTATTCAAGGTTCATAACAAATATGTTCTTAATCTTAAAGCCAAGGGTCAGTGTTCCCTTATCTCTCCTGCCATTTACTGCTAAGGTTTTATTTCCCCTTCACCATGCCAATATGTTTCCCTGATTTCTATAATCACTTCCCTTTTATTTCCAGTGGACTTGAAAACAGATTTTATACTCTTACTGTGAGAAGGTTCAGGGAATGGAAGCAGATGACCCAGTCTTAAATAGTTGTTCCATATAAAATATTAATAACTATCTCTGAGTTAATGGCAGGTTTGAATTGCTTTCTAATGTCTTATTGGCTGCAACAACTCTGTTCCTATTCAGAACATACATAGACACTAGGTCTGAAATTCTTTTTTTTAATAGCCTTGGGACCTGATGTCCTTTCAGTAAAACCTATCCATTATCTATTCTAGGAAGTGTCATTCCACTACTAAGCACATGGTATGGTTTGTCAGCTGGTTTGGTAGTACTTATTAGTTAGTACTGCATCTGTATATTTGGATGTAAATAGTATCTTACTCATCACAGTCAGACAACGGTGAAGCTCAATATGTCATTAAAAATAGCGCATTTGGACAACTACTATTGGGAATATTACTTTCTCTGAATTTCAATACAGAGAGAGGTTTTTGTGTTAGTGGGTCTAAGCCAATACTAATCTTAGGGAAACTGGGATTCTTAAAGATGAAGCATCTTTAAAATTGTATTGTAGATTAGATACAGTATTCTGTATTGAACATTGGTGAAAAATCCATTGATAACCCTGAGCAATAATTTGTGGGGTCTATATTCGCAATTCTTGGGGTTTTTTAAATACAGTATATTCTCAATTCTTTAGGCTTCCCCAAAATTTCCACTCAACATATATTTCTTCAGTGGATTGTTCAGTAATACAATATTACATTCCTTTCAAACTCCACGTATTTTGGATTATTTGGATTTATTTCTTAAAACTAAAAAATGTATCAATTTTTTTCACATTGCTTGTAAAAACAGTGGTTAGAAGTCAGGTATATTTTGTTATCTTTGGTAAATAAGAAGCAATTATTATATATGTATATAGTGATAACTGTGTTTTAGTTGATAAGTTTAACGCTGGACATATCAAAATACCTAAACAAGGGGAAATAACATTTTATTATGCATTTTTGAAACTGGAAACAATGAACCTAGAGTGGTTATTTCTGAACCTGTTGCTTAGAATGCACACTCTTACTGCATAGGTGCAGGAGTAGTTTTAGTAGAAGTAACTCATCACATATTTCTATAATTGATGGATAGAGGTGTGATTTTTTTCCCAATGATAATGAAATAAGACACCACTTTCTGCACTTCTCATTTTTGTAAAAACAAAATCTGCAAACAACCACCAACAAACCTATTTTCTAACACCTAGTTATGTAATGACTTTGCCTGCATCTGCTGACACTATACCATCTATATCAGCCACCTAATACACTTTTCAGCTATTTTTATAATTTGTAAAAAAAGCGCCCTGGGAATAAAAACACAACTCTGCTTTCTGTACTTTTTCCTTGGGTGCAGAGAAACAAAATCTGCGAAAAAATAAAAATGTTTACGAATACCTCTATCTATAGATTCTGTGCATATGTCAGATTCCTCCAGATGCATATGTCATTGTCTTCTGTTCATGTTGTAAAATATTTGTTTTACTATTACCAGCTACTTCTGTACAGTTATAGGACACTGCAAATGTTTGTTTTTGAATAAATTACATTAGGTTTCCATGTGAACCTTAGGACGTGTACTAATATGCTCACATTTCCCCATACATGCTATGGGTGAGAGAGTTCTGTGATTAGAATAGGGGGAGAGAACATCCTGTGCAGAGGGTGGGGAGAGCACTGTACTTGGAAACTCACTGTAGCCTTTCTTATCTATGGTGGAGTGAGGGGAACAAAAGTGAACAAAAATAGGTACGCTTCCATGACTTGGAGAAGGGGAGACGGATACTATGGAGGGGAGAATGCTAGCTGATATAGATCAGTTACACAAATAAATCAGTTACCCTACACAATTAAAAAACAGAGAGAGGAAAAGACATTGAAAGTGGAGGTAGATGTATAGAGCAGTCTCAGAAGGGGAAAGATGGAGATATGCAAAATGCCTTTCCTTGCCCTGGCTGTTTCATGTGGTAACCAAGAGGGCTGGGTGAGGGAGTGCATTAACACTTTGCAGCAGGAACTTCAAGTTGACCTCAGTGCAGTAGGAATGAAGCAAGAATTTGAATTGGGGTCACAGAACCAGAACAATTACAGCCTTTTCACACACAGAATGAGTGTGTATAACTACTCTGACTGCTATGGCTTGTGCTAAAGAATCCTAGGAATATTCATTTAGGAGAGTGTATTTGTTTTATTTTAAGTAAAAAAGTAAGTCTGTCTCCAAAGCAACATAGAATCTTAAGCAGCATGCACGCACATACGCATGCTAGAAGGATTTTGCAGTTTCTCTAGCCCTCCTTGCAGATTTCCAGGGCTATCTGCAAAAAGGAAAAGAGCTCACTGAAGTCTATATCAAGTTAATAATGAGTAATCTGAAACTGTTTGGTACATAGAATATATTTCCTGAATGCAAAAATGGTTTATATTTTCTGTATTGAAATTTAGTCAGGAGAGAGAACAGCATGGATGCTTAGTAGTAGTGACTTCAATGCACCTAGGAATCATGCCCGTAACGATATATTTTACCCCAAACCTTTCAGACACACACAGTAGCTAACTGATTCAGATGATTATTCTTGTGAAACAGATAGGAGTTCAGAACTAAAAACTGCACAGTTGAGATGCCTTTGTCCCTTAAGCAGTCTTATTAGGTGTTAAAGATATGGTAGAAATTTAAATTTAGGAAAGATGCATGGGTGGAATTAATCATGGAGTGTAGGTGGTTGTCATCACGTAGGAAGAAATGGCAGCCTTGAAATAGTTGAGGTAACTGTCAGCATGAGTGTGATAACATAACTTGAAAAGCTCACTTTACATGGTGTGAAATTCTGTATTTGGCCTCAAGTCTTGGACTGCAGTTCTCTGCACACTTCATTGGGATTAAATCCCATTAATGCAATTGAGTTTAGTTCTGAATAAATAGGCATAGGATCAAGAAGTGTATTTGACCGCATACTTTTGAACTAGTCCCAATATTTAAGACAGACATTGTTAAATTTGTTTGTACCTTTTGTAGGATTGAAAGGAGGAGCTGGAGGACCAGATGGACAAGGTGGCACCTTCCGGTACTCTTTCCATGGAGACCCACATGCCACATTTGCAGCATTTTTTGGTGGTGCAAATCCTTTTGAAATTTTTTTTGGTAGAAGGATGCCTGGTAGCAGGGACACTGAAGACATGGAAGTAGATGGAGATCCGTTTGGTTCCTTTACTTCTTTTAGTATGAATGGATTTCCAAGGGAACGAAACACAGTTGGCGGCCAACCCCGTCGAAAACAAGATTCCCCTGTTATTCACGAACTCAAGGTATCCTTGGAAGAGATTTACCATGGTTGTACAAAAAGAATGAGGATTTCCCGTAAAAGGCTTAATCCGGATGGGAGAAGTGTCAGAACAGAGGACAAAATTCTTACTATTGATATCAAGCGAGGATGGAAAGAGGGTACCAAAATTACATTCCCTAAAGAGGGTGATGAAACACCTAACACCATCCCAGCTGATATTGTGTTTGTGATTAAAGATAAAATTCATCCTCACTTCAAGAGGGATGGGTCAAATATTATCTACCCTGTCAAGATCAGTTTACGAGAGGTAAGCACCTTTTTAAATTTTGGGACTTTATTTCATTCAAACTTCAAACTAATGACTGTTTCCTATTTTGCTATGACTGACTGAAACTTGATGTGTTCTATATATGATATGCAGTGTTTATACTTAAAAAGTTGCGCATCTGGGTAAGCATCTAAACATTGTATTAAAGGGATCATATTAGACCATTAGAAGATTGCTTTTTCTATAACAGAACGCATTGCTATTGCTTCTTCTATCGTTTTGAACACAAAATGATATTGGGTCAGATATTCTAAGTTATCGTACTCCATCATCTTGTTTCTAAGTGTAGTAGGCTGAATAGTCTTTCATTTTGCCCTTCCTTGCTGTCTCCCTATTCCCGTTGTCTTATCTGCCTGCCACAAAGCATAATCATATACTCAGATAGGTTCAGCACATTTTTCAGTGTATTATGGAGTTTATTTTTGCTCTTCATTGTTATGCAAAACTTGAGCATGAGTGTGTGCTATTGTATAACTTCAGCATGATGGGAAACTGTTGTTCTCAACAATTTTTAAAATAAAAATGCAAAAACCAAAAAAAGGTTACTTATGAGAGTATAGCCCAGGCAAAACTCTCACTAAGGAAAGACATTCTTACCAACAGCACATGGAGGAAGCTTTTTGATGGCAGTAAACCACTTCTGTGTGAACAGTCACTTCTAATTTAGTAGTAGATACAAAATTAGTTCAGTCACATAAGCCAAGACTGTGCAAATTTGAGAAGCTGTAAGCGATACTGAATATAGTTTTAATTTTAAAGTAATGTAATTAAATGCATGTTATATGTTATGTTGGTACATCTGTATTCTAGGTTCTAGAGCAAAGCAAAATGACACTGAAGGCTTACTGACTTGAATTCGGGCAAAATATGGCCTCTATTTCAGTGCAACTAGGGGCCGAAACCTGAAGCCTTCAGCGCCGGCTGTACTTGCATACTGCTGGTGCTGGTTGTTAACACACAGCGCACGTTTATGACACCGGGAGAGGTGGTGCTGGGCCTTAGTGCCTCGAAAAGGAAGTCACGCTGCCGCCAGGTGTAAGCAATATCCCCAGGTGGCAGTGTGACTTTTCTGGGCCTGGGGAGGGTGGAAATGTGTGAGGGGGAAGGGAGGATCAAGCCCAGGGAGGTAGGAGCTGCAGAGGCCTCCTCCGCTGGATCCTATGCCCTGCTTCAGGCTTAAAAGCATAATAGCTGGAGCAGACTCATGTAGACACATTGCGGGGCTCGGGGCTTTACTTGGGGTAAGGGGATGAATATCCACTTACCCGAGGAGACTCCAGTGGCCCATAGGATCTAGCAGTTGCCATTTCTGCGCTGCTGGAGACCTGGGTACTTTTGATGGGATTTTACTGTAACTTTAGTTATAATATGAAAAAGGTATACATTGCTTGTTTCCATATAGCAAAGCAAAGGGAAAGTTTTAAACCTTGGTTTAATTCCGCTTACTATGCATATTCTGTTTTTTTAAGGCAATTACTTTTATTATAATAGTGAGAGTTTGACTGGTGGACAGAACCTCATGATAATGGTCAGTTGTGGTACCTGAGCTGGTTGAACTGTTTTGATTATTATGTTTCACTTACACCACTAATGTTATTTGCCAGAACTACACAAGCTTTCTTTATAACCTGTTTAGCATTACCAGTACACTAAATTATAAACATCATAACTGTTTTTCTAAATCATATTTCACAGAGAATCATGTGTCTTTCCATATAGTACATAATACACTTTAAGCACCACATTTGTAGATCATGATGTGACATATTTTAATCTCTTTTTAGGCTTTATGTGGCACCTCAATCAATGTACCAACAATAGAAAACCGAACCATACCTATGACAGTCAATGAAGTTGTAAAGCCTGGAATGAGGAGAAGAATTCTAGGATATGGTTTACCATTTCCCAAAAACCCTGACCAACGAGGTGACTTAATTATAGAATTTGAAGTAATTTTCCCAGACAGTATAGCTGCAGCATCAAAAGAAGTACTCAGGAGAAATCTCCCTGTTTCTTAAGGAACTTTGCTGAACTTTTCCAGGAAGGCACTGAAAATCAGAAGACTTGCAAGTTTATGCTGTAAAAGTGCAATCCCTAACTGTGGAATGTCCTGTTTGTGTATACGTGGGGGAGGGAATTATGCCGTATTGCATGAGAATAGGAAGGAAAATACAAAGGATTTGCAATCAAATATAAAGCTAAAACCACTTGCTGTGTATTGGATCTTCTTTTTTCAAACAGTTTTATCCAGGATTTTGCTTATGTGTAAAATGTAATCTTTGGAAGAGGAGGAAACATCTTTGTGCATATCTTTTTAATGAAGTGCTTGTGCTTCAAAGCACTACTTTCAAACATTTCTTGATCAGTATATGTGAAATATTGTATTGCAGTATCAGAATACATAATACAAATATATGTCACGTTTGTCATATTCATATGCCCATTCGCTCTGTTTACATTACACCCAGCAAAGGCAGGAAGTCTCACTTGAAATGTTTATGAGCCCAAAGAAGATTTAAGGTTTTCCTGCACTGTGGTAGATGCTGATTTTGTGGTAGATGCTTTACTCAGTTGTATAATAGTGAGTAGGCAGAAAATAGGCATACTATTCCAAGGCATACTTTCCTTGGCCTAGGGGATTTCCTACTAGAAACAGCTGTGAGGACAGTTGCCTTAACATCATTTACAGCATGTGTGCAGCCTGCCCATCGGCATAAGTTTGTATCCTAAGTTATCCTTCCACTCAGAAAACTTCCACAAGGGGGTTTGCACATGCTAAAGTCATAGCACAAAATTCTTGTGTGCAGAAATCCAAATGGAATCCTGGTTTAGCTTTGCAGTTGCTCAATACATTGTACAACACATTGCAGAAGTTATTGCACACAAAATTATTACTGTCATTGTTTCTTCCGCACATGCTTCCACAACTACACGAGAAACAATACAAAATGTCATCTTTACGTACACTTTTTAGGCTACAACCATAGCCTGTGCAAAAGAAGGATCATTAAAATACAGTTGTGTCGAGACAAATGACTTAACTTTGATATATTAAACACAATGCCAGTCTTTCACAGATAACCTTACAAGTTAGTTGGTAAAGCACAGTCCAGCTGAAGAATTCATAAGCCTGTCATGAATTATCTGAGAGGAAGCAAAGGGCTTTCAATCTAGTTTTCTAAAAACATCTATAGGGCTGGTACCCTTTGATGGCAAAACAAGACTACTAAACATGCTTTCAGCATTTGTCTGGAACATGATGCAAAGCGTTAACAGTTGTAAGTGGTTTTTTTTGTTTATGAGAATAAAATATTTTATTTGACTAGACATCTGAATGTGCTAGGTAGCTGCACTGTTAACCAACAAAGTGATCAATTTTGTATGATGCCATGTAGAAAATCAAATAGAATATTTGAGCTAAAATTTAGGTATGACAATTTCTTTAATACTTATGAAATTAAAATCCAAATAACCCTCTGTAAAAAGTCATCTAGAAACTTTACGTTGAATGAATTAGCAAATGTCCAGTGGATTTGATATATGGGATATAAACCAATTCGTGCAGTTTGAAGCTGGAAAGGACCAGAATGTTGGTCTTCATGACACTTTAAGTGAGAGTAGAATATTGCTGCTTATTCATTTATGCATATTGTTTATGCACTTAAAATATTTGTTATGGTCTGTATTGCATTTCATATGTTTTTTAATTAAAAACTTGTTTCTAATTTGTTTGGGTTGTTGTTTTTTTGTTCTAATAGCATCTGAGTGGGTGAGGCGAATAAGTCACTTTTAACAATGTAGTACAGTTCAGGTGCAGTCCTCCTCCCCCCTCCTGCGGATACCGGCAACCACAAATATGGGGGGGGCCACAGCACCCCGCCCCCCACATACACGCACTCAGTTACCTTGCTTAAACACTTACCAAGTGAAGAAATCTTCCTTAAACTGACCACTGTAAGTCTAGAGGCTTACAGTACTTTATAAGCCGCCAGCACACTAACAAAAACTGAAGGAAGTCAACAGGAAGCACAAACCTCACTTTGTTCAAGTTTTTTTTAAGCGTTCTGGCTGCAGGAACAAAAACTCAAAACTTGTAAAAACTCAGAGGGCAAAAGGATTGCCACTTTGACCTCTGCAGTTTTGATGCGTCAGTTTATTTCTTGTTTTCTGTTCAGCTAAGAGGCTGAACTATTCTGCATAGTTGCTCCTTATGGGTCATTTATTAAAACTACAGTGTGAGACAGATTGTGTTTTGCACAGAAAGTGGCAAAAACATCCACACAGCGTTCCAGTTGATACAGTGATAAACACAGATTAGACAGTGAATTACCTGTTGAATTCCTCAACACAAGATCAGCCCAATCCTAAACTTCTCAGCGCCGGGAGGAACATTGGTGCCAAAATGGCCACTGTTATATCCTGCGGGAGAAGGTGACAGTCATTCCCTTACTGAGTAAAGGCCCAGCCTCCAGAATGCGTCTTCTTGAGTCTGTGCCCGCTAAATCAGGCACAGACTTGAGAAGCTCCATGTTAGGCTTCCAAGCCTGACACGGATGGTGAATAGGATCCAGCAGAGGAGGCCTTCACCCATTCCTCCCCCTTCCCTTGCCCAGTAACTCCTCTGTCCACCCTCTCAATGCAGCCCAGCACTTATTTTTTCACTGCTGGTGGTTGGGGCATCTTCAGCGGTATTGATGGGGTTGTGCAGGCCTCCCCACTGGTACTGCTTGCTCTCTGTGCTACAAATGTGCTTTATGGCATGTTTGCAACGCCCAGTGATGTCACTGGGCTGCAGCACTGGAGCTCATTTGGATTCGGCCCTGAATCCTTCTGGAATTCCCAGATTACCATCTTTTTAAAGGTCGGTGCACCTGTGATGCTGTGTAATTTGAATTAAAGCTTTGTAATGGCAGGAAGCTTCGTATCTGACCGCTGACCAAATTGCTTCAATCTGATCTTCCTACTTGCTGAAAAAGAAACAGGATAGCAGCAGTCCACCACTTCCACCATTGGTACATTGAAGGAAGGAAGAAAACTACCTATATCACTTCCTTGCACCAGTAGCATAGCCTGGGGGCGGTACAGGAAGTACTGCAGGCACAAATGTGCCGTGAAAGTGGACCTCCCATTTACCATTGGAGCCATTCTGGGCAACCATGGCAATGTGCAGGCAGGGCTGGCCTTAAGCCAATGTGGGTGCATTGGTCCCTGCACTTTTTTGGGGGGGGCGCACCAGCAGAGTGAGCATATAGCCTGCTGCCGCAGATGGAATCGCTATGAACCTTAATTAAGCCAGGGGGGTCACTTCCTTGCACCAGTATCACTTCCTTGCACCAGTAGCATAGCCTGGGGGCGGTACAGGAAGTACTGTAGGCACTTAAATATGCCGTGAAAGCGGACCTCCCATTCACCATTGGAACCATTCTGGGCAACAATGGCAATGTGCAGGCAGGGCTGGCCTTAAGCCAATGTGCGTGCATTGGGCCCTGCACTTTGAGGGGTGGGGGGCGCACCAGCAGAATGAGCATATTGCCTGCTGCTGCAGATGGAATCTCTATGAACCTTAATTAAGTCAGTGGGGTAAGCAGAGCAGCTTTACTTTAAGCCACCCCACCTGCCCTGCCTCTGAACTGCCCAAAATGGGCCTCCTGGAAGCAGTTGGTGGGGATGTCATCATGTCACCACCAACTATTTCCAGGTGCCTTATGTGGCACCACAAGCACTTTTCGTGGTGAGTGGAGGCCCTGCAGGGAGATTGAGGGGCCCGCGGAAAGGCCCTGCTGCTCCTGGAGCCAGCCCTGCACGCAGGAGTCACCTTTGGTTTGGCAAGCCATTCTGAATGGCTCCAAAAGTTAGTGGGAGGGGCTGCTTACACAGCACGCTGCAGTGACTACAGGACTTACCGCGTACCCACCTCTGGCTATGCTAGGAAAGCAGCCAAGTGAGCGAGGAGAGGTTTTTGTGGCAGTCTGGAGCCCTGCATCTCTGTGCCATCCTGTTTCAAACAGGATTAGCCAAGCATCCTGGGAGCTCCCAGAATTCTCTGCTTGTCATATGTATTTCAAACAGGACCAGATGAAGGTAAGAGGACAGGGGCGGGCTCCAGATCCTCTCACCCAGCTGCCTGCTTTCCTAAGCAAGGTAATGGCAGCATGTGCAAAGAAGGAGAGCAAAATTGGGTGTTGGGCCTGGCTTCCGCTTGATCTGGGTTAAATGATAGTAATGAAGTTACCATATAAATTTCCCAAAAAAGAATATTCCAGGAAGGAAATACTTCCACTGTTTGGTAATTCTAACCCTGACATTCTCCGAGTCATGTGGGTTGTGAAACAGAGCAGTGCCATATAATACCTGTGGGGGAAAGGGGTGCAAATGCCCCCGGAGCTAGACTGGACAGGCTAGGGAGGGGGTCTGCCTCCTCTGTTAAAAAAATGGAGGAAGACCATCCCAGCCTGAGGGCCGGAGAGCATGCACACACCCACTTCAGCCCTTAGAACACTTTCTAGGACCTCTAAAAGGCGTTTAAACCTTACTTCTGGGTTTTGACTGAAAACCGGCAGTGACATTTAAATGCCTTCCCGTGCCAGTTCTGAGTGCCGTCATTGCGACATGATAAAATGACGCTCCTGGAATGCAAATTGGCATTATTGAACTGCAACAATTGTACAACCATGAAACATCCCTGACAGAAAGCAGGATTAGGACAAAATATTATGTAAAAGCACTGAACTGAAAACAATTTTTAAAAAAACCCTCATTTGAAAATTCAAACTGTTAACATTCACAGAAGGAATAAAGCAAGAGTAAGGTCTGCAGCTTACTCTCCAAGATGAATGCTCCCAGCTCTCCGCGACCCACCAAGTGGGTTTGAATAACACTGGAATAAGGTATAGTCCCATCTGATGCCACAAGGTCATAACATGTGATCTTTTCAATATGGACAGCCTGAGCTGCACAAGGCACGCACAGATTTAAAATTTGGCATAATACATTGCTTTCAGAGTAAATGTATATACAATGTTCGCATAAAAAACGTCAAGGAGCTTTGTAAAGTAGCCCTATTGCCCTTTATCAAAATGTGTAACAATGTTTTGTACAATTTGTGTAAATAATTAATATAAATGGACAGTAACAAGAATCTTTGCCTCCTCAGTTTTATCTACTTATGCTATTTTCAGTCACAATGATCAATATTTGCTAGCCACCATGATGTTTGTTTTTTAAGCAAGCTTAGCTTTCTGCTGAAAAATGAAATTCTAAAACAGAACAGATCTTAATAGTTCTACTGTTTCAAATGTGGTATTTTGTTGCTTTAAAAAGTATTATGCATAATATATTCCTTTTAAATTGTTTTCCATTAGAAGGGGCTCTCACTGTGTATACTTTTTATATGTATTGCATATGTATTTTATTCCACTGTACTATTTACCAAGTTAGAATTATTGTGAATGTTTGTCAGATAGATGCATGGTAGAGACAGACCGACAAATCCTGAAGCTGAAGCTTGAATACTTTGGCCACCTCATGAGAAGAGAGGACTCCTTAGAAAAGACCCTCAGGCTGGGAAAGATTGAAGGCAAAAGGAGAAGGGGGCGGCAGAGGATGAGACGGTTGGATAGTGTCACCGAAGCGACGAACATGAAGTTGGGCGAACTCTGGAAGCTAGTGGAGGACAGGGAGGCCTGGCGTGCTGTGGTCCATGGGGTCACAAAGAGTCGGACACGACTTAGCGACTGAACAACAACAAAGAGACAGGGAGAAAAGGATGATTATGTAACTGAACAAAGAATGGAACCAATCTGAGCTCAGTGGTGTAGCTAAGGAGGTGCAGGGGGGCAATTGTACTAGGCAACAAGCCTAGTACAAGCCAACATGGCCAAAATTGTAAAAACCTTGGTATGAATAATAGCATCATGGTATATATCATTGGAATGGTAATTTAATACTGAATCCAGTTAAACCAACCACATTGGTTGGAATACAGATGTATTCTATCAAAAATTATGGCCAATTAACCAGAAAACATTTTATTTATTTATTTATTTATTTATTTATTTATTTATTTATTTAAGGGTGCAATCCTAAACTGAGTTAAGCCGGCATAAGCTAAACCAGCAAAAATTGGCTTAGGGCATGTTCCTTTTAAACCAGAATTATTTTTATTGAATATATGTACAGAAATACAAGATGCGACAAAAAGCTATATTATTATTCATATAATAACAGCAGCAAGATTAAGTTTTGCTCAGAAATGGAAAAATGAAGATATTCCAACCATTGAACATGTTATTGCTAAAATTTATGAGGTAGCTGAAATGGACACGTTAACTGAAAGATTAAAAGAGAGAAAGCTGGATAAAGTTAGTCAACACTGGAAACTATTTTATAATTGGATAGATACTGTTTGTTAATAGACCAGAAAAGAGTAAGATGATATATTATAGAAAATTTTATTAAATATATGGTTATAGAGTTCAGACATGGAAAAACTTTTTATATAAAGTAGTGATGGGTAAGATATAACATAAAAAGTTTTCTTTTTGAGAGACACCTTGCAATGATCTTTACCTTATGTGTTTCTCTATGTAATAACCTTCCCTTTTGTTTTCTGTATCCTTTACCCATATCTTTATATATAATAAAAAAAATCATAAAAAAACAAAAACAAAATTTGGCTTAGGGCACAAGGGACACCGTAAAGTATGTTTGGACCACTCTTGGAGTCAGAGAGGCCAGCACACAGATATGAGCCATCCTCCCTGACTCCGAGAGTAGTCCAAAAACACTTTATGGTGGCCCTTATGCCAGCCAAACTTTGCTGGTTTAGCTTACGCCGGCCTAACTCCAATTTAGGATTGTACTCTTAATTTGGTTTCATCGTGGAGGGTGGAGGGTACAAAATCTTCTTAGACCCCAGGTAGCAGATGCCCCAGCTACGCCACTGCCTGAGCTGTAAATGTGAAGAAGGTAGGGGAAATAGGAGAAAATCGAAAATGGAAAGGTGGTCTATAGACAGAATTCCTAAAGGAAGAAGAAGCCATTTTCCCATTCTGATGGGGGTTTGTTGCATTATAATAACTGTGATCAAAATTCAAAAGGTCCTAGCTGCGTTAGGGTTTTCTAAAGACCCAAACTACACTGAGCGAATGATTTGAGCCATGATTCAAATTACTGTATACTCTCTGCAGCCAACTCCTGTCAGAAGACAGACTGGTGAACTCAGCGGTTTCCTAACATCTATAGTCACCCTGACTGGTGAAAGGGAAGCAGACAGGGCACTGTGGATGACAGTGCCTCCTCCACCACTTAAGAACACCACCTGTATCCTCAGGGACATGTGGAACACTGGGGGAGACCATGCTGGGCCCTGCAATGTCCAGTGAATGATGTCATGATCCAGAAGTGATGGGACATTGTCCACAATGACATCACTGGTCCAGAGGAGGGTTTCAGCATGGTCTTCAGGAAATGAGCTTGCTTGCTTGCTTGCCATTTGGGCATGTAGGTGGTAACGGACGGGCGACTGGGGTATGGATCTGCAGGTGGGGGAAGGTTATATGGTAGAGCTCAGGGGTCTCTAGAATATAAAACCTCTCCAGCCCATGATCAGAGGCTGGTGGGTCCCAGATCTGAGGGGGGGGGGGAGGGGGGAGGGGGGAGGGCCGGACCATAACAAAACAAACTATACAGTACAAAATAAACTTAGGAAAGGGGGTACAATTAGGCATCTTGCCCCAGGGCCAATGCCAGCTCTCAGCAGCCCTGGTAGGCCCAGGGCTAAGCAGATCAAGGCTACTGAGGACAGTGGCTGACTTCATAGCCTTGCTTCGCAGGAAGACTGGCCTAAGGAAGAAGATGTCCCAGCTAGGATGAAGGAAGGTCAGGGTGGGTGCTAACCCCCTCCCCATCAAATCTGAAGCCATACGGTAGACATTGTGAGACCTTTGCAAGAAGCTGGGGCTCCCCCCCCCATAAGACTGGCAGGTTGAGAGCCAAAACTGTGCCCCTCTGGGGTGGGGCCAGATGCACTCAGGGCCCAATCCTATCCATCTTTCCAGTGCCAATGCAGCCCCATGTTAAGGAAACAAACAGTCCCTGGCTGTTCCCCCATCACAGGATGCAGGTCACGCCCCATTGGCATGATTGCATGAGCACTGGAAAATTGGATAGAATTGGGCCCTTAAACCTCATGCTGGTAGGAGCTTCACAAGGCATAAAAAAAATTCAATACCAAAATAAAAATGAATTTATAGGGAATACATTTTGATGAATGTCAGGCAATTATTCATATTGCCTTTAGAAATAAAATGCATTCCTATCAGTCCACTTGGAAAGAAGAACATACACATTTTGTGTCCATTCTTTGTCAATTTTAGGCCATTGTTAGGTATGTAGTGATTTACACTCCTGCTACACCTCCAGGGCTGAAGGTGAGTTCTTGGTTTTGTTAATAAGTAAGTTATTTGATTTGGTTGCTGCCTGTCCTACTCTGCTTTTCAGCTTGTGCTTCACAAGCAAAGAAGTCCAGGACTGAAGACACTGCACAGGCAGTTGGGCTGTAAAACTTATTATGTATTTTCCACCAAACTCAGTGGGATTTACCTCTGAAAGGGCATGCATTGGACTGTGCTGTTATTCAAGGACAGCGATAGCTTAAACACATGTACAATCGTTCAGAGAGCTGGTGTTTTCACACACACTCTTTCCACTAATGTATACAGCCTGACACTATTCACGTTTTCTAGGATCAACTGCAATTGAACTCAAATCCGGTTAGGCTCAATGGGGTTTACTCCCAAAGACATGTAAATAGCGTTGCAACTGAAATCTCACTGGGCTCTTACTCCCAGATGCGTTTGATTGAGCTCGCAGTCTTCCGCCCTATCACTCCCCTGCGGGGAAGGCAATTCCACGGATTCAACGGGGCTTGCAATTCCCATTGGGAGTTTAGGAGAAGGACCCTGTTGAGAAAGGAGCCCTCTCAAGAGATGGATCTGGCAAACTGCACAGCAGTCTAGGCTTGGTCCTGACAAAGCTGGAGGCGCAAAGTTGTCACTTGTCCTTCTGCCCCAGGCAGAAAGCACCGCTGCGATTGGCTGTCGGGTGCCATCACCTGGCCGCCTGGCGGGTGAGCCGGGAGGCGCGCGCACAGGCTGAAGGAGCAGAGTCCAGGCAAAGCAAGGAAAGGACGGCGGCGGCAGCAGCAGCAGCAGGTGGTTCTGTGTTCTCTCTTGGTCGCTGCATTCGGGCTGGCAGGAAGATGCCTCTGGGGCTAAGGAACAAGAAGAAAGACAAGTCCAAGGAGACGTCCACGCTGGTGGAAGGCGAGGCGCCGCTGGCGCGCTGGCGAGGCGACGAGGGCGACGAGGTGGCAGCAGCCTCCCCGCCACCTCGGGGCCCCATCCAGCTCGTCTTCCACACGCAGCTGGCGCACGGCAGCCCCACTGGGCGCGTCGAGGGCTTCGCCAGCGTGAAGGAGCTGTACGCAAAGATCGCCGACGCCTTCCACATTGCCCCGGCGGAGGTACGTGGCGCTGGGTCACGGTTTACTCCGGGGAAGCCGGCTTGAGGTCGATCCAGTCTCGGCTCCCCCATGCAGGGGCTGCCCTGGTCACCAGGAGGGCTCAGGCTGTAGCCTGCACGAGCTCTCAAGGGTGTTACTCAGGAGTAAGTCCCACTGGGTTAAATAGGACCCACTGCCAAGGAAGCGGGCACGGAACCGGCAGCGTTAATGTAGTTTCGACCATTCTGCAGAGTGAGGAGATCAATAGTGGTGATAGAATTCTGGCCTGTTCCACTTCCCGCTGCAGGGGTGGGGTGATACTTTGGAATGCTTCCCCGTGCAACCCCCCGCCTTCCCCCAAGTGTATATAGTAAATGAACACATTGAAAGAAAAAGGTTTAACTTGGGCCTCCTGATTTTCTAGTTTACTGCGTGCTGTTTTTTTCCCTTTTGTTTGTATTTTTGTTTGCGTGCGTTTTGCATGGGGGTGAGGGAAAATTTATAAATTAGGACTTATGCACCTGCCGCCTGAATAGAAGTGGAGCAGCCCAGAATTCTGTCGCCTCATTCTATGTAATGTGTACGTTGGGCTTTACTGTGGTGTGATGTCAATCCTTTTTCTTAAAAGCGTCTTGTCCTCTGGGCATGATTCGTGCTTATTTATGGAGATTTAAATTGCCTTAGTGATTTGCTTTATGGAATCAATGGGATATAGTTTTATTCCAGGTTAACTCTTATTTAATACTAGTGTTGAATACCAGTGTTTGGGCTTTCTCTTGTTTCTAGTCGCCAGGACAATGGGAATCAATGTGTGTTGTGATAACTTTCTAAAGTGCCTCTGTCACAGCTCACATGGGTGACAGCCTTGATTTTCATTGTCTTTAGGCTTTCTCTTGTTTTTAGTCACCAGGACAATGGGAATCAAGGCTATGACTTATAAATGTGTGTTGTAATACTGATCAGAGATCATATCTGCTCTGAATTCTAGGTCCTCTCTCTTTATTTTAAAGCACATATTCAAGATCTATACAGAGAAAATGTTTTGGGTGCGTGGCCCACAAAGATGCAATCCTAACCAACTTTCCAGTACTGATGTAGCTGTGAGTGGGGCATGTGCTGCATTCTGCAGTGCACTGGTAGTCATAGAGGCTTCCTCAAGGTAAGGGAATGTTTGTTCCCTTACCTCAGAGCTGTATTGCCCTTATCCTGGTGCTGGAAAATTGGTTAGGATTGTGCCCTAGTTCAGTGTTCCAGATGCCTTCAATTCAGGGTTTTTTGGAGGTTGCCACAGGAACTATAGGCCCAGGCTTTTTTCCACTACCCTCCAGCCCATTTGGTTTCTCTCTCTTCTGGTACTGCTTCTAGACCCTGTTTTTTTTACCTTAACGTAGGCAAACAGCAGTATGAGACACTTTCTTCTGGACATGACCTGAGCATGACCTGGGTCGTCTTTTGCTGCCTTTTAATCACGCAGTTGTACTTCTATTGGGGTGCTACTGTTAAGAGTACATTTCCCTCCATCCTTTTAGGGTGGATCATAATTGTATTAGAATAGTGAATTCTGAACTATAAGTAGCAATCTTTTGTGTATTAATTAGTGGGGTACACAATGTTGTGCATGTAGACTTTCGTTTTATGATTTGTCCTGATTCATAATGAAGCTATCCAGAAAAAAAAATTAAATATTTGTGTGTGTGTGTGATGGAAGCAAAACAGAAAATCTGAATCCCTTTCCCTGTGGTAAAAATATAACTACTAATTAACGGATTGCCTTTTAATGGTACCCTATATCTGTCCTCTTGAGGATGGGTTTTATTCTCCTACCTCATGGCTGGTCTGGCCCAGCATTGTTGTGAATAAAATATGCTTACATCCTTTAAAGGCTATCCTCAGTCCTTTTGCACTGTTATAGTCAAAAGGTCTGGTAAAAGTCTACAGAATTGCCTCACTTATTGCAAACCTAAAACCAGCCAAGACAAAATTATTTCCATTGATCCAAGTTGTGGGAATTTGACCTATTTTATGTAGGTTTGAGCAGTGCAAATGAAGCAAGGCCTGAACACATGTAATTATACTCCTGGGTACATGGATCATTTTACCTTGGCATTGCAGCTTGCCACAATAGTATCTCTTCTTTATTATCATGAAGAACAATAAGGGCTTTGAAAGGCAGTAAAGGTTTTTTTCCCTGTTGACAAAGAAATGCAAAAGTTATTTCACACCAGACATGGTCCTGAGCTGTGCACATACTAGCCGCAACAGCTTCCTGGACACAAGGACGGTGCAACTTCTATCATTGCTTTTCTTCCTTAGTTAAGTACATTTTGGTGTAAAGGAAAACAGAAGCTGCCTATCTAGTTACAATTCTGAATTCAGAAGCTTTATTAGGTTCTAAAGCATTTTCGAAGTGTTATCCAGTTGTTCATCTGTCGTTCTTGTTGCATATAGTGTTTGTGTATTAATCTAGAAGATCCGGAAAAAAGAACATCCACTGTTTTCTTCTTCAAGTTTCCCATATTTGTGTATAGAGATGAGTATAGAGGTAGAGTCTGAGTGAAAAATGGTTTTTGTTCATATTGTTGTTTTGGATAACACAGAAATGTTGAAACAAATAGGACTTTCTATTATCTATAAATGAAATGAAAAAAAGCTTGCTGTTTGATATTTTGTTATTCTTAATAGTTGATCCTAATAAAAGCATTACCCTACTTTTGACTGGATTATGAATAAAGATTAATTTCCAGTAGTGAATATGCAAATAGATATCACTGGTATTGCAGAAGTTCTGTCCCTGAACATTTATTACTTCCTTTGTCTTGACTGTATGTGTTAACTCATTTTGGCCATTGTGAGACATCCGGGGACTTGCAGGATTCGTCCCACCCTCAGAAGGGCAGCTCCTCAGCTGCTGGGGAAAGGAGTCTCAGGGCTGGAGGACGTCAGCTTGGAACAGAGGGAATCAATCCCCCAGTGGGGGGCCCTTCTTCTAGTGACGAGCCCGCATCCAGTCGCACTAAGGATGCTCCTCGGCGGGAGGGGGGTTGCAGTCTCCTTGTTGTGGGCGATTCTATAGTTAGGAATATAGAGAGGGGGGTCTGCGACAGATGTGTGGACCGCACGGTGACTTGCCTGCCTGGTGCGAAGGTTGCAGACATCACGTCTCGTCTAGATAGGCTGGTTAGGAGTGCTGGGGAGGAGGTAGCGGTCGTGGTGCATGTTGGCACCAACGATGTGGGGAAATGTAGCCGGAAGGTCCTGGAAGCCAAATTTAGGTTGCTAGGCAGGACACTGAAGGCCAGGACCCCCAAGGTAGCGTTCTCAGAAGTGCTACCCGTTCCACGTGCAGGGCCAGCTAGGCAGGCGGAGATCAGGGGTCTCAATGCGTGGATGAGACGGTGGTGTCGGGATGAAGGGTTTAGATTTGTTAGGCACTGGGGGACATTCTGGGACAAGCCAGGCCTGTACAAGAGGGATGGGCTTCACTTGAACCAAAATGGAACCAGGCTGCTGGCGCTTAATATTAAAAAGGTGGCAGAGCAGCTTTTAAACTGATCCCTGGGGGAAAGCCGACAGGAGCCGAGCGGCGTCTGGTTCGGAACTCCTCATCCCTAAGGGAAGAGGAGGGTGGAGGAATACCAAAGAGTAATGGAGGAGTAGGAAATAGAACTTCTAAGCTGAGTGTAAGTGACAGTTTGTCCAGTAAAAAGAGAGGAGGGGAAAAGGATCAAAAAACAGTCCCTCTTTAGAGAACCCCGTATATAGGTGTTATTATGCGAATGCTCGAAGTCTCCGAGCCAAGATGGGGGAACTGGAATGTTTGGTGGCTAGGGAAAACATTGATATAGTAGGCATAACGGAAACCTGGTGGAGTGCACAGAACCAGTGGGATACTGCCATCCCAGGCTATAAACTCTATAGGAGGGACAGGGAAGGGCGTGTTGGCGGAGGGGTGGCCATCTATATCAAAGAAGGGATTGAATCCAGCAGAGTAGAAACTGAAGGTGGGCCAGACTCCACCATGGAGTCACTGTGGGTTAAACTGCCGGGCCGTAAGAGCAATGTAATAGTGGGGGTGTGCTATCGTCCTCCCGATCAAAAACTTGAAGGTGACCTTGAAATGAGGAAACAAATCAGAGCAATGACCAAGAGAGGCAGGATTGTAATCATGGGGGACTTCAATTATCCTCATATTGACTGGGTCAACTGCTGCTCTGGTCAAGAAAGAGAGACCGGATTCCTTGACGAGCTGAATGACTGTGCCTTAGAGCAACTAGTCATGGAGCCGACCAGAGGACAGGCGACTCTGGATTTAATATTGTGTGGTACTCGGGACCTAGTTAGGGATGTAAGTGTTACTGAGCCATTGGGGAACAGTGACCATGCTGCGATTGGTTTTGCCATGCATGTCCAGGAAAGAGTGCAGAGCAAATCTGACACAAGAACCCTTGACTTTCGAAGGGCAGATTTCCCTCAGATGAGGAGACTAGTTAGACAGAAATTGAAAGGGAAGGTAAAAAGAGTCCAATCCCTCCAGGCTGCATGGAGGCTGTTTAAAAAAACAGTAGTAGAGGCCCAGCGGAAGTGTATACCGCAAAGAAAGAAGGGTTCGACAAGGTCCAGGAGGGTGCCTGCATGGCTGACAAACAACGTTAGAGAAGCTGTAAAGAGCAAAGAAGCTTCTTTCCGTAAATGGAAGTCTTGCCCCAGTGAGGAGAATAAAAAGGAACATAAACTCTGGCAAAAGACAAGTAAGAAGGTGATACGGGAGGCCAAGAAAGCGTTTGAGGAACGCATGGCTAGCAACATAAAAGGGAATAATAAAAGCTTCTTCAAATATGTTAGAAGCAGAAAACCTACCAGAGAGGCGGTTGGCCCACTGGATGGTGAGGGAGGGAAAGATGAGACAAAAGGGGACTTGGAGATTGCAGAGAAATTGAATGAATTCTTTGCATCTGTCTTCACAGCAGAAGAACTTGGGCAGATACCACAGCCCAAACAGCCCTTCCTAATGAAGGAATTAAATCAGATACTGGTTAATAAAGAAGATGTTTTAGATCAAATTGATAAACTACATTTAAATAAGTCACCAGGCCCAGATGGTATACACCCAAGAGTAATTAAGGAACTAAAGAATGAAGTTGCTGACCTCTTAACTAGAGTATGCAACTTGTCCCTTCAAATGGCCACGGTGCCAGAGGATTGGAGGATAGCCAATGTCACGCCAATCTTTAAAAAAGGGAGAAGGGGGGACCCTGGAAACTACAGGCCGGTCAGCCTAACGTCTGTTCCGGGTAAGATGGTGGAAAGCCTCATCAAAGATAAAATCCTAAAACACGTAGAGGAACAAGTACTGCTAAAGGAAAGTCAGCATGGCTTCTGTAAGGGTAGGTCTTGCCTCACAAACCTTTTGGAATTCTTTGAAAAGGTCAACAGGCACGTGGATGTGGGTGAACCTGTGGATATCATATACCTGGATTTTCAGAAGGCGTTTGACACGGTCCCCCACCAAAGGCTGCTGAAGAAACTTCACAGTCAGGGAATAAGAGGGCAGGTCCTCTTATGGATCCAGAATTGGTTGAGGGCCAGGAAACAGAGAGTGGGGGTCAATGGGCAATTTTCACAATGGAGAGGTGAAAAGCGGAGTGCCCCAGGGATCTGTCTTGGGGCCCGTGCTTTTTAACTTATTCATAAATGACCTGGAGACAGGGATAAGCAGTGAGGTGGCCAAGTTTGCGGATGACACAAAACTTTCCGGGTGGTAAAAACCAGAAAGGATTGTGAAGAGCTCCAGAAGGATCTCTCCCAGTTGGGGGAATGGGCAGCCAAATGGCAGATGCGTTTCAACATAGACAAATGTAAAGTGATGCACGTTGGGGCAAAAAACCAAAACTTTACCTATAGGCTAATGGGTTCTGAGCTGTCTGTGACAGCTCAGGAGAGAGATCTTGGGGTGCTGGTGGACAATTCAATGAAGGTATCGACCCAGTGTGCGTCAGCAATTAAGAAGGCCAATTCCATGCTTGGGGTAATTAAAAAAGGGGTTGAGAATAAAACAGCCAATATTATCATGCCATTGTACAAATCGATGGTAAGGCCACACCTGGAATATTGTGTCCAGTTCTGGTTGCCGCATCTTAAAAAGGACATAGTGGAGTTGGAAAAGGTGCAGAAGAGAGCGACAAAAATGATTACGGGGCTGGGGCACCTCCCTTATGAAGAAAGACTGCAGCGTTTGCGGCTCTTCAGTCTAGAAAAAAGGCGCCTGAGGGGGGACATGATTGAGACATACAAAATTATGCATGGAAGGGATAGAGTCGATAGAGGGATGTTCTTTTCCCTCTCTCAAAATACCAGAACCAGGGGGCATCCGCTAAAACTGAGGGTTGGGAGAGTTAAAACAGATAAAAGGAAGTACTTTTTTACCCAGCGGGTAGTTAATCTGTGGAACTCCTTGCCACAGGAGGTGGTGATGGCATCTGGTCTTGATGCCTTCAAGAGGGGATTGGACAGATATCTGGAGGAAAGGTCCATCGTGGGCTATAGGCAATGATGGATTGTGCAACCTCCTTACATAGGTGATGGGCTACTGGTACCAGGTGCAAGGGAGTGGCAACAGGATGCAAGCATCTTGTAGTCTCATGCCTTCCTGGGGCACCTGGTGGGCCGCTGTGAGATACAGGAAGCTGGACTAGATGGGCCTTTGGCCTGATCCAGCAGGGCTCTTCTTATGTTCTTATGTTCTTATGTTCTTATGGCCTTCTTTGACACTAACATACTGTATGCAAATCAGGGGAAGGGACTTAGTATTGCATTAGTAAGGAACTCGCTGGTGGTATGTGTTAATGCTTAGAAGAATGTTGTTTTAAATATTGCATGGTCCGTGGCTTGGGTTTTTTTTTTTACTACAGTGTAGTGGAATGCAGTTTGTTTCAGGGATCTATGAAAGCTCTGCTTGTACTATAATGATGTGAGCTAGGAAACCAGTAGTTCATATTGCAGGTACACTGTTCCCTCAGCCAGGGTTGGCCTGCTACATTACAAGTTATGAGAGTTACTCATAACTCATTACAGTTACATGAGTTACTCATAACTCATACTCATTACAGTTATGAGAGTTACTGAGAGGTAGAGTAGACGTGAAGATTTGCATAGTCAAAGCTATGATTTTCCCAGTAGCAATGTATGGCTGTGAGAGCTGGACCATAAGAAAGGCAGAGCGCCGAAGAATAGATGCTTTTGAATTATGGTGCTGGAGAAGACTCTTGAGAGTCCCCTGGACTGCAAGGAGATCCAATCGGTCAATCCTACAGGAAGTCAAGTCTGATTGCTCCCTGGAAGGACAAATGCTGAAGCTGAAGCTCCAATACTTTGGCCACCTCATGAGAAGAGAGGACTGTTTAGAAAAGACCCTCATGCTGGGAAAGATTGAAGGCCAAAGGAGAAGGGGGCGGCAGAGGATGAGATGGTTAGATAGTGTCACCGAAGCGATGAACATGAAATTGGGCGAACTCCGGAAGCTAGTAGAAGACGGGGAGGCCTGGCGTCCATGGAGTTGTGAAGAGTTGGACACGACTTAGCGACTGAACAACAACAAAAAGAGTAGACGTGAGTGTGACAGTCTGCATTTCATCAAAAAAGGGAAAAAGCAGTGCCAAACTATCTTGCTTACCTCCCCACAGTTTCTCTCCTGGAGTGTTTTTCTTTTCAGCTGAGTTCTGATGCCAGAAGTTATTTCCACTGGCTCAGGAACTGTAGGCAATGATGGGCATAAAGAGGGTTTGAATTGTATCTGTCTCATGCACCTGTTTTGCTGTTGAATGAGCCTTTCCTTTTTCAATAGTAGGGTAGCTGTATGTTTATATATGTGGAACTGCTGCTGTCATGTGTAACCCAGCCCTCAGAACATATACCAAGTGTTTTGAAGCCTTGAAATTCTTAAGGTCTAGGTACTATTATGGTAAAAGTACATAGTGATGTGTAGCCCTATGATGAATTTCTGTGATTTTATTCATGTGCACTGGAAACATTATACGAAGCACGCTTTTGTTGAAGTGACTGCTATTTTCTAAGTAACAAATCTGAAACTCTGAGTGAGACTTTGATGTATGCATTTTGGTTCTTTATCTGAATTTTGTCTTCTGGATGTTTGGAAAAGGGTATTAGTTCCACATTTACTAATGAAGCAAGCAAATAATGTAGCAATATTTAAGCTACATTTAGGCTTTTGTCAGTCAGGTACCATGTAGTGTAATGAATCAATTCATAATGGTTTACAGATGACATACAAATGTAAAATGAATTGTATATTCTTAGTGTTAATATTGATCCTCTACATGAGTGTAAAAATTAGAATACTGTAAAATGCTGGTACTTCTTAACAGCAGATAACTCATCATTGTGCTACATCTAGATTTGGAATTGATGCATCTCCAATTAGACTTTACAGTTTTCAGTGTCTTTGTCAGTGAGTATAACATAGGCTCAAAAATCTTTTTTAAAAAAATCTAGCAAAAGTGTTAAATGGTGCTGACAGCTCAGTTTCCAGCAAAATAAACAGAATCTCATCCTCGAGACAGGAAAATAGTACCAGAGCATCAAGCTAAGGCTACAATCATATGCATTCTTTTTATTTTGGGAGTAAGTACCATTGAACATTGTGGAGCCTATTTCTGAGTATGCATGCATAGAATTGTGCTGTACATGTTTTAATTAACAGAAGTTATCTTGGGATGCTCAAGTTTCAAAATACATTTGTTTCTAGTATGATTTGCATGATATACCTCTTTCTTAAAGGACGATGACTTATATTAGGTGAAATTATTTTCCCCTCAGTGAATGTTGGTAATTACTAAGCGAAGTACAAATTATAGTTTGCTTCCTTCTTGATGTTGTTGAGCAAGGAAACCTTGTGGGGATCGCTTCATTTACTAACATGTTACTAAATCTTTATAAAGGCGAGTGAGTGTAGACATATTGTGGAAAACAATCTACCTAGTTACTCTGTTCCATTAGATAATTAAGTACAGTAGTATTGTTTCCATTCCTCTCGCTGCATACCAGTCTTCACCTTCTCCATTTCTTGAACTTGTGCCTGTTTCTCCTTCCTCCAGTTATTCTCTGTCCATTTTTCATATGATTTATACCCAACTGTATTTGTTACAGGTAAGTTATGCAGGCCACATCTCTTCCTGCTCCATTTCTGTTTTTCTTTTTTCTTTTTTTTAAGCCTGAAAGTTAAGATTTCATTGCTAAATTTCACACACAGAAAACATAAACAGACATCAATTAGATCAAGCAATGGTCCATTTTAGTTGCGAGTACTAAAAGCCTATAGTTATGGCATGAAGGCAACAGCCCTCCCGCATCATATGTTCCCATCATTTGGTAATCATAAGTCATACTAGATTAAATCAGTTACAAAATTCAAAGAAGCAGACAAGAGGCACATCAAAAATGTTGGAAGATGCAGTGATAGACATCTAATATATTATTTCCTTCTATTTATAATTCATCATACAGTATTTCTGTTTTCATTCCAGTAAGTAAAAACTGTTCAGCACATCCAAGTCAATGTTATTCTTGGCTATTCATTTCTCTCTCTAAGGGCACAATCCAAACCTGGAGTTAGGCCAGCACAGTTAGGCCAGCAAAGTTTGGCCAGCACAAGAGTATGTTTCGACCACTCTCGAAGTCAGAAAGACCAGCACACTGATGTGCGCCCTCCTCCCCGATTCCAAGAGTGGACCAAACGCTTGTGCCAGCCAAACTTTGCTGGCCTAACTGTGCAGGCCTAACTCCAGGTTAGGATTGTGCTCTCAGTTTTATAGGTGAGTTTGAAACTGCTGATAGTAAGCCCCACCTTTATTTTTCTGCTCTCTGACAGTTGGTATTTCTTTATTTCCAGTATGAAGTGCCTGAGCTTAGATGCCACAGTCAGCTGAAAAATTATCTGCCCCTTTTTTTGCTTGTACTCAATTGGTTCAAATAACCCAACACTGGGATTTACTTATTTGGGATCCAATTAAGAAGTCTCCAAACTTTTTGGTATGAGGGCCACATTGTATATTTTACACAATTTTGTGAGCCAAAAAAAAAAAAAGTTTCATAAATGAATGAATGAAATTTAAATGAATGGATGAGGTTTTTTGTTTTTGTTTTGTAGTCAGCATATGATTCAGAAGAGAAATATGACAATTATAAAGCAATAATGCCATTCTTAAACTGAGAAATGATATTTAATGTATAAAAATGTCAAACAATCATCAATTCTCTGACACAAAAAACCTTGCTGGGGGCCAGATAAAATCTTGTGGTGGGCCAGATGTGGCCCCCACACACCTTAGTTTGGAGACCCTGATCTAATGAAACAAAAATTCCTATTTGTTTTTAAAATTTGTTTGAAAAGATTTATACATTTGCAAGACTTGCGGCAGCTTGCAACCTAGTTTTTGTTTTTAAAGAGTAACAGTAGTAAAAAAATTGTAAAGGTACAAAAGTTATGTAACAAAAATAGCCTCAAAGAGGAAAAAAAGTAAAACCCCTAAAAACGAACTATAACCATGACAAAACATGTCAGTCTTCAATGACCATCAGAAGAAGAAAAGGGGGGAAACGCTTTTCACAAGTATTGGCTTGCCACCAAATAGGCCCTCTTAAGTGATCACACAACTTTTTTACCTGTTTTTCCATAATAATTGACTGTACAGGCACCTGACTACAGAAATTCCCCTCTGTCAGCTCAGTCCTATCCAGTGCCAGTTCAACTGGCCGCACTGCACAACCAGTGCAGACTACAAGCAGGCTGGAGATCGCCTCAGGGTAATCTATGGGCCTACTTGGATCAGTAGAACTTTGGCCTACAAATCAGAGAACTTACTGTAGAGCCAGACTAGCAGGGAGGGAGGTTAGGATATGGCAGAGGCCTTCACCGATTCCTCCCCCCTGTTCTGCAATCCCCCATCCAAAATGCCCCCTCCCTGCCTCTGAACTGTCCTCTTACCACTCTTTCCCACCACCTAGGTACCATCTAGCATACATTTAACAGTGCTGGCTGGTGCAGGGTCAAGATCTGACCCTGCACGATGGCACCAGCGGTAATAGTTCAGGGCTACTGCTGAAGCCAGTGCCAGTCAGTGCTAGGTAGGACCAGGCGGCCAGCTTTAAGCCAATGTGACCAATGTTGTCACATTAGGCCCTCTGTTTTGGGGGCCCCTGTACCAGAGCAGAGAGCATATCGCTTGCTGCAGCAGTCAGAATCTCTAAGGGCTGTAAGTCATTGGGATGAGCAGAACAGCTTTAGCTTGGGCCCTCCCACCTGCCACTGCCTCCCAACAGATCAAAATGGGCCTCCTGGAAGCAGTTGGTGGTGATGTCATCATATTGCCACCAACTATTTCCAGATGCCATGCTTCATGCACAGCACCACCAGTGGTCTTCTTGGTGAGGGGGCCCCCACAGAGAGGGTGGGTACCTGCAGGAATGCCCTGAATTGGGCCCCGCTGCTCCTAGAGCTGGACCTGGTGCTAGGCCTCAGTGCTGTGTAGATGACAGGATGGAGCAGCTTCACCACCAGCGGGCCGTAAGCCTATCTGGGGCAGAGGGAGGCAGTTAGGGGACGGAACCGAGCAGAGGGAGGGAGAATCGTAAGGTGGGCTGGGCCAGGGAGGAGGGGTTGAGATGGCTGCAAACTCTGCCACCGAATCCAATCACCCCCTTCCAAGCTGGGAAGCCAGACATGGGTCTTCTCAGTTATGCGCCTGCTCAATAGCGCGTGCAGATTCAAGGTAGACACACTGGGGCTGCCATAGGTTGACACAGGGTATAGGAACATTTGTTCCCTTACACCGAAGAGATCTCTGGCTGCTTCCCTGGCCCCATAGGATACAGCAGCTGTCATTTTGGCGCCACTGTAGCCTGGGCTGATAGGGAAGCATAGGATTGGGCCCTAAGGAGGCATGTTTGCAACACTCAGAGAAAGCTCAGAGAGACTGTGCTGGCTCAAGGAGGGGTAGAATTGAGGTGCTTGCTGTGTCTTCAATGAGCTCGGTTTACATCATAGATCTTTTTAAGTCCATTTTTTTTCCATTTCCATAACCTTTATTGGCATACAAATCTTTTTAAGTCTTGAAGGCATTGGATACCATAAGCTTCCAGGAATTTTCAGAAAGATTGATACATTAGGAGATTTTCACATTTCCAAATATAGATTTCCATTTCTATATCCTGTTCTATATCCTACTTCATTTATTACAATGTTCCACTCTTTCTGCCATTTATTTCCAAAATTATCTTATAAATGACACAGTTTTCCCTTTTCTGGGCTTTGAACCAGTATCTCAAAATTTGTTCTCATAAGATACATAAGGCCAAATCCTAGACCCGTTTGGGAGGCCGTGTGGCCCCAATTCGGGCTGCGCGGTCTCCTCAGATCTGCCCCGCTATTTAGCAGGTGCAGATCTGAGGAGCACACAGGGGAGGCTGGAGCCTCCCCTGCGGTAAGGGAGCGAATGGTCCCTTGCTGCAGGAGGCTCCAACCTCTCCTATACTGCACTGGATATGGCGTTGTCTGGCTGGCCTCGCCATTCCAGCGCAGTATAGGATTGCGTCCTGAATGAGACTATCATTTATTTCCTGTAAGTTGAAATTACTGGACATGAGAGAATGTTTCCCTTCTTCTTCTCCTAGTAATTTCTTCATATACCAATCAGTCATTGCTTGTTGTCTTTGAACATGGAGGAGTTACAAATCCAATTTATTGTTCCTCCAATTTCTTCAGTATGAAAAGACTCCCAAGAAGATACTTCTGGACTGAGGCTGCAATTCTATGCACATAAGGGTCAGCCCCACTGAACATAGTGGGACTTACTTCCATGTAAACATGTATAGAATTGTGCAATAGGTTTCTTTTTAACTTCACTGCAGTGCATCAATATAGAACAATGGATCCCAAACTATGGGTCCATGACCCACGAGTTGTTCACAACCCACTTTTTGGTGGTTCGTCAAACCAACAGGGTAGATTAGACTGGTGCATCAAGGGTTGTACAACCTGCCACATGGGGAAGTAATGCTGCCCAATCACCATTATATAGCCACAGAGGCTTGAGTGGCTGGTAAAGTGGATCTTTTTTTTAAAAAAAAGTGGGACCCAATGCTAAAAAGTAGAACCACTAATATAGAACATAGGCTGAAGCTTACTATGCTGTATCCAGTGCAAACAAGGAACATATTTTCCCCCTTACCCTGAGTAATGCTTCAGTCTGCCCAATGGGGCTACTCCTTTTCACCATCTAAATCACTGGTGTAAATCTGAGCAGTCCCATGTAGGGTGTTCAGGCCCAGAATGGTACACAGCAGAGGCCTCCTCTGCCAATCCCGCTTCTCTCCCGGCCCTAACCTGCCCTTGTTCCCTCCTCCTGCACCCCCCCCCATTCAACGGAGCACCCACCTCTGGCGCTGGTGGCTGGCGCGCAGGATGCAGTGCCAACAGGCTAATGCAGGCCGTTCCACCAATGCTGCAGGATCTTGAGTAATCACGACCATGTTTTAGGCATGTTTGCAACACTTCAGGCTGGTGCAGTGGTCACTGTGCTGTTGGAGCCACTGCAAAGAATTATGCTGAGTTTTGTAAATTAACGATGCAATGTATGAAATAGCACTTTTGTTGCCAGTCAGTTTTACTGATTGAGCCCTGAGTTCTTGCATTACTTCTTGTTTATGCAGATTACCATGTCTCTTGCCTTGATCATTGCCCTGTCACTGCTTCTCTGCTCCTTTTTCACTGGAAACAGTTACCCATATTATGCACCGTTCCATGTTTATCCATCTGCACACACCTACAGAACAATTCTATGTATGACTTCTCAGAAATACTCCCAGGTACATTTGTACAGGATTTCAGCCATAATTTCTGGTTGCTGTAGTTTCTCTGACATTGTTCAGTGCCAGCTGCTTTCTTATCCAGCAGAGAGGAGTCTCCCTTTAAGCTTCTGGCATTCCAATTAAGTTATGAAATATGCGTGAAAGTTACCAGTTACAACTCTGTTACCAGTGCACATGCTAAGCTTTGAATTTTTTTTCTTCTGGTTACCCTGCCCAATACCAGTGCATAGTCTCAAGATGAGGAAGTGTGTCTATATTAAAAATGTATAGAGAGCAAAAGTACACAACAGGAACCAAAGGAGTAACCAAACAAACAGAAACCTCCCTGCTGCCCTGAGGTTTACAGTACCCCAGGGGCGGACCTAGTCCAAATGGCGCCCATGGCGCCCAATGGAAGTGCGCCCCCAGGGGGGCACTTGACATCGTGCCATGACCCCCCATGGGATCCCAGGTCTACCCATTGGGACCAGCTGCGGGTAGACCTGGTCTACAGAGAGCCCAGGTCTACCCATTAGAGACGACGGCGGGTACACCTGGGCCCTGCTTCTAATTTGCATGCCCCCTGCAGTTATATAGGCAAATTGGAAGCATTGCATGATGGTCTCTGCTCACATGTGGCTTTTTCAGACACAGATTTTTGAAAGTGGAGACACAGGGATTTCAAACTGAAATCAGCAAACGTAAAGAACCAACTACAAAAAAAACTAAGGCTGAGCTCACAGTAACCTCAAAAGTTATGAAGATTATATATCCATGAAAGTTATATAGCTAGCTTTCAAACTACTTTAAAGATGACTTGGCACTTTAAAGATGCTATGAATGGGTGGGGGAAGGTCTGGGCTCTGGATGCTTTCCCGACCTGCGGAGTGCTGGTCTGCCCGTGGCTGGTCCCAATGGGTAGACCTGGGCTCCGTGGAGCCCATGTTGCGGGGGTGGTGGTGTTGCGCCATGCCACCAGCGCCCCCCAAGATGGCGCCCATGGATCGTGCCCCCCCCTAGATCCACGACTGCAGTACCCATCTAGGATACTCTTGTATGTGGCATGAAAATGCATTTGAGCCTTTTCTATGTTGCTGTTTGTTGCTTTGGCAACCTCCCATCCCAGCAGTTGGGCTGGTGTAGGCAACTCCTTCCTTTCAGAGGGTAGGAGAAGTGGAACGCCTGCGGTCACCCTAGCTAGTTGCCAGGGCCCCATGCCACAACAGAGGGATGCTGTCACTGGCAAAGTCTAAATAGCCAGATGGGAAGGGAGAGCATTAGTATGAAACTTATCTCTTATGGGCATTTCATTTCCCCGATAGTCCAATTGGGCTTTCTCCTGATTTATCATAGGGGTCCTTGGAGCAAGATAACTGGCTGCTGGGCAAGTCTCAAAGGATGGATAGGACTAAGAAAATAAGGTTGCTTGTGACTATATTTTCTTATTTGTGACTTTCTATGTGCCTTCAAATCTTGCTACTAGTTCTACATGCCACCATCAGTTGCATGGCAGCTCCTGTAGGGCTGATCCATACATATTTTTTTTTACTTTATGATGGTCATAGACCAGCTCACAAGTAAAGTAAGTGCACTATAGTAATAATAAGATTCATACATACTATAAGGCTGCCTATGGTGCATCCGCTGGCTATTTGTCATGTATGAATGCTGAAATAGAACGCACGTTACAGCCATATACGTGTGGATGAGAATTCTTACGATATGTTACAACATAGTTTTGAAGAAAACTACAAAAAGGTTTGTTTAGTCAAACTGCCAATGCCCTTTGTTTCCTCCTTTCATTTTGGACAAATCAACTTTGTTCTGGGCTAGGAATAGTCTATTGATTTTTGGTTAGTTAGCATTGGTGCAATGTAAATTATTGGACCTGAAGTGAAAATGTTTAATAAACTAGTGCTTAGCTGCATGTAGTAAAAAAAATAAAAATCCAAAGATTTTACTGCTTCCTTGATGCTAAACCATGTCTGGCACAGATCTTCCTTGGGACTGAGTGTTTCAAAGGAGGTCTGGTTTATCTTTAGCCCCGGGCCAAGTCACATTGATAAGAAATTTGTTCTGGAGTTCTCTTTTCACATACTTGCCTACAAATGGTTGTCTTCCCTTGCATGGTGCACTAGAGATAGCAGTGGAGGGGGAAACATGGAGGGATTTTTGAGTCAACAGAAACCCCTTTTAAGGCTCATATAAGTTCCTCTTTTTATAATGCCTGTAACAAGGGTGGCGAAGGAGTTTAAGAAAAATATAAGTATTTATGACCCAAGCTGCGCTAGAACATGAAGAATTGATCTGTGGAATCTGGAAACAGGATTCTTAATGTTTTCTAGTGCATTATTTTTTTATTGCTTGGTGATTCTTCATTCATCTAAGTGCTGTGTTCAATAGAACAATCGCCCAATCCTATCCTGGGCCAGCCTGCACTGAGCAGGTCCACTGATGCAGAATCTGTTGCATCCTGCAGGCTGGCTGGCAAAGGTTAGGTTTAGAAAAACTTACATATCTCCTTGGCTGCTGCATGGTCTCCTATGGGACTCTTTTGCTGGTACAGCCTTGTGGAGCTTTCTGGAGTCTGTGTGTCAGCTCTGAGATTGGAGAACTGTATAGGAATCAGCAGACGCCACTGAAATCCACCTCGGAGCTCCCGCATCCTGGCCTGATCCTCTACCACCCCATAGAACTATGTCAGTGACCGATCTCCCAGGTGCTGTTGGCAGTGCATGGCCTTCTGGGAGGAGAAGATGTCGTGACAGTGTACTGAATGGGCCATATGCAGTGGTGGCATTCAGCCGGTACGCTGGGCGGGACTTACCTTTGACCGGCAGTCCTCTCGTTGTGTAACGGCGCGTTCCACCGCTTTCCCGCCCGCCCCGGCGGTTGCCCCGCCCCGGCTGAATGCCGCCGCTGGCCATATGTTTTATGTAATTTTACAGTTTAACTGAATTATTGATTGTAATGTTGAACATGACCAGAGATGACTTACAAATAAAATAAATGATCTGTCATCTTGTCTCTGATTTCCGTGTCTGGGCATAATGTTTGCCATGGTTCAGTATTGTTCTGAAGTCGTTTACACTGACAATAAAGAGGCTCCAGGATCCAATCCTAGCCTACATTCCAGCAAATGTTCTCTTACCTTGAGGAAGCCTCTGTGACTGCCCCCTCCATAGCAGAATGCAGCATTTGCTAATATAACTGAATCTTGTGCCTTTTACAGACTTTCTGTCTGTTTAGAATGAACAGGTTAGTGTGAGCATAGCATTATAGTGACAGGCTTTGCCCCTGACTTGTCTGTATTTGTTTAGACATCAGAAGCAAGCCTTTATGCCTAGATTTCTTAGGATGGTTCAATCAGGGAAAAGCATAAGGGGACACTTTCCCTGATGCATGCATATTACTTCGGGAGCAATCCTAACCTGGAGTTAGGCCGGCACAGTTAGGCCAGCAAAGTTTGGCTGGCACAAACGCCACTGTAAAGTGTTTGGACTTTATGTATGTTTGGACCTCTCTCACAGTCAGGGAGGATGGCGCACGCCTATGTGCTGGTCTCTCAGACTCTGAGAGAGGTCCAAATGTGCTTTACAGTGGCCCATGTCCTGACCAAACTTTGCTGGCCTAACTGTGCCAGTGTAACTCCTGGCCCTGGCCTGGTTGGGGTTCCCTGTTTCCTAGGATTTGCATCAGCAATTTCACTGATGCAAATCTGAGGAGTCCTATTGGGATGGCCGCTTTGTGACATGGGGTAAGGGGTATTAATCCCCCCTTCCAAGGAACTCAGGGAAAAATATGTAGTTGCTCCCCTCCTTTTGTCCTCACAACATCCCTGTGAGGTTGGTGAGGTCATCAGTTAGCTTAATGATAGAGCAGGGATTTGAACCTAGATCTTCCAAGTCCAACTCTCAAACCACTGCACCATCCTACCTTATGCAGAGGATTTCGCTGTTAAAAACACACAGTCTTCTATAAACATGGTAGAGTACCATGAATGATCCACGTTCTAATTTGACATTTTTACCAGAGATGGTGGCATAAAACCAGCTCATGCGGAGGCTACATTCCATGTGTTCGTTGCCCAGTTGCAGTTCTAAATAGAGTTGTGTTGTCTCATGTTTCTAAATATCACATTTCTTTTCAGTTGCCAGTGTTACGTAGTCGAAGGTGTGAAACCAGTTATGAAATGATAGCTGAAAGTAGAACATTAAAATGTCCCTTCTTTTAAGCAGGAAATTGCCCTTGATTTCAACGAAAAGGGATTGTAATGAATTTGTTTAAAAGCTCACAAGGCTTAACAAATTAATATCTGAGGAGGCTGAAAGCTGCTATTTCAAAACGCTCAGTGATTATTGTTTTCAGAGTGGTCTTAAATGCTTTATCACAACATGAAAAATATCTCAAATTTCCCATTGCCATAATATACAGACTTTTAATATGGCTGAAAGCTTTAATCAACTGAAAATTTTAGTTGATCTGATTAATTGTAGAGTGAAAGGCACAAGCCACAAAGGTATATTAGCTCTGTTCTGAATGCTGTTCTGTTCTGAAGGCTGAATGACTGTGCCTTAGAGCAACTAGTCATGGAGCCAACCAGAGGACAGGCGACTCTGGATTTAATATTGTGTGGTACTCGGGACCTAGTTAGGGATGTAAGTGTTACTGAGCCATTGGGGAACAGTGACCATGCTGCGATTGGTTTTGCCATGCATGTCCAGGATAGAGTGCAGAGCAAATCTGACACAAGAACCCTTGACTTTCGAAGGGCAGATTTCCCTCAGATGAGGAGACTAGTTAGACAGAAATTGAAAGGGAAGGTAAAAAGAGTCCAATCCCTCCAGGCTGCATGGAGGCTGTTTAAAAAAAACAGTAGTAGAGGCCCAGTGGAAGTGTATACTGCAAAGAAAGAAGGGTTCAACAAGGTCCAGGAGGGTGCCTGCATGGCTGACAAACAAAGTTAGAGAAGCTGTAAAGAGCAAAGAAGCTTCCTTCCGTAAATGGAAGTCTTGCCCCAGTGAGGAGAATAAAAAAGAACATAAACTCTGGCAAAAGACAAGTAAGAAGGTGATACGGGAGGCCAAGAAAGCGTTTGAGGAACGCATGGCTAGCAACATAAAAGGGAATAATAAAAGCTTCTTCAAATATGTTAGAAGCAGAAAACCTACCAGAGAGGCGGTTGGCCCACTGGATGGTGAGGGAGGGAAAGATGAGATAAAAGGGGACTTGGAGATTGCAGAGAAATTGAATGAATTCTTTGCATCTGTCTTCACAGCAGAAGAACTTGGGCAGATACCACAGCCCGAACAGCCCTTCCTAATGAAGGAATTAAATCAGATACTGGTTAATAAAGAAGATGTTTTAGATCAAATTGATAAACTACATTTAAATAAGTCACCAGGCCCAGATGGTATACACCCAAGAGTAATTAAGGAACTAAAGAATGAAGTTGCTGACCTCTTAACTAGAGTATGCAACTTGTCCCTTCAAACGGCCACGGTGCCAGAGGATTGGAGGATAGCCAATGTCACGCCAATCTTTAAAAAAGGGAGAAGGGGGGACCCTGGAAACTACAGGCCTGTCAGCCTAACGTCTGTTCCGGGTAAGATGGTGGAAAGCCTCATCAAAGATAAAATCCTAAAACACGTAGAGGAACAAGTACTGCTAAAGGAAAGTCAGCATGGCTTCTGTAAGGGTAGGTCTTGCCTCACAAACCTTTTGGAATTCTTTGAAAAGGTCAACAGGCACGTGGATGTGGGTGAACCTGTGGATATCATATACCTAGATTTTCAGAAGGCATTTGACAAGGTCCCCCACCAAAGACTGCTGAAGAAACTTCACAGTCAGGGAATAAGAGGGCAGGTCCTCTTATGGATCCAGAATTGGTTGAGGGCCAGGAAACAGAGAGTGGGGGTCAATGGGCAATTTTCACAATGGAGAGAGGTGAAAAGTGGAGTGCCCCAGGGATCTGTCTTGGGGCCCGTGCTTTTCAACTTATTCATAAATGACCTGGAGACAGGGATAAGCAGCGAGGTGGCTAAGTTTGCAGATGACACAAAACTTTTCCGGGTGGTAAAAACCAGAAAGGATTGTGAAGAGCTCCAGAATGATCTCTCCAAGTTGGGGGAATGGGCAGCCAAATGGCAGATGCGTTTCAACATAGACAAATGTAAAGTGATGCACGTTGGGGCCAAAAACCAAAACTTTACCTATAGGCTAATGGGTTCTGAGCTGTCTGTGACAGCTCAGGAGAGAGATCTTGGGGTGCTGGTGGACAATTCAATGAAGGTATCGACCCAGTGTGCGTCAGCAATTAAGAAGGCCAATTCCATGCTTGGGGTCATTAAAAAAGGGATTGAGAATAAAACAGCCAATATTATCATGCCATTGTACAAATCGATGGTAAGGCCACACCTGGAATATTGTGTCCAGTTCTGGTTGCCGCATCTTAAAAAGGACATAGTGGAGTTGGAAAAGGTGCAGAAGAGAGCGACAAAAATGATTACGGGGCTGGGGCACCTCCCTTATGAAGAAAGACTGCAGCATTTGGGGCTCTTCAGTCTAGAAAAAAGGCGCCTGAGGGGGGACATGATTGAGACATACAAAATTATGCATGGAAGGGATAGAGTCGATAGAGGGATGTTCTTTTCCCTCTCTCAAAACACCAGAACCAGGGGGCATCCGCTAAAACTGAGGGTTGGGAGAGTTAAAACAGATAAAAGGAAGTACTTTTTTACCCAGCGGGTAGTTAATCTGTGGAACTCCTTGCCACAGGAGGTGGTGATGGCATCTGGTCTTGATGCCTTCAAGAGGGGATTGGACAGATATCTGGAGGAAAGGTCCATCGTGGGCTATAGGCAATGATGGATTGTGCAACCTCCTTACAAAGGTGATGGGCTACTGGTACCGGGTGCAAGGGAGTGGCAACAGGATGCAAGCATCTTGTAGTCTCATGCCTTCCTGGGGTACCTGGTGGGCCGCTGTGAGATACAGGAAGCTGGACTAGATGGGCCTTTGGCCTGATCCAGCAGGGCTCTTCTTATGTTCTTATGTTCTTATGTTCTCTGCACATTAAATAAATGCAGGCCTTTAGGTTTATATCCCAGTTTATAACTAGTTTATATCCAAAACCAGCAGACAATTTGGATTTCTGGGTGAATTCCTCAACTGAAAGCCTGGATGGTGCTGTGGTTCTTAGACTTGGAAGAGTCAGGGCACGATCCTAACCTGTGCTGGGACAGGCAGGCTGGATGGTCTGTGTTGTATCCAACACAGGTTGGAGCAGGCTGGAGCCTCCAAGGAGCAAGAGAATGAACATTCCCTTACCCCAGGGTAGGGTACTGCCCTGGTGAGGCTGCTCGGATCTGTGCCCACTGAATTGGGGCTGCACGGCCTGGGGAAGGGGATTTGGATATGGCCTGATGGCCACAGTCAGGCTCCACACCCCCTCCCCAGGGCACCCTGCCCATTGGAACGCCTTCCCCCCATCCTGTTCTACCCTCCCTCCTGCCTTCCACCTGCCCAGAACTCAGCTGGCGCAGGAGTGGCTTACCAGGGGCTTGCTCAGGCATTGCATGGCCAACGCAACTGCCTGCATTGGCCCTGCACCTGAATCGCTGGCACGAACGTGCTTTATGGCACGTTCGCAATGGCACTTGGCTGATGCAAGTGGCTTCCGTCGGCCGAAGCGGGGGGTTGGGGGGTTGGATTGCGCTCCCAGGGCCAAATCTCTGCTCAGCCATGAACCTTCCTGGGTGCAATTTCACCCTTCCTGGGTGCAGCTGTGTAGCTTGGGGGGGGGAATGTCACAGGGCCCACATAACCCCGGGTGGCACTTTCCCAGGGGGACAGCAGTGCCGTTTGCAGACCCCCTGCCCTCTTGCTTGCAACTATGCTGCCCATTCCAGAGTGAAGTTGGCCGCTTCCTTGGAAGTGGAAGCAGCTTGGAAGCTGTGCCAAGAAAGACTCCAGAGGTGGGCACTCCCGTTGCCTTCCTCGGTGCAGCATGGCCCAGAGTACAACTGGCTGTCCTCCGACTTGGCTTGCTCTGTGCTGTGTCGCAAAAGGCTTCAGGAGCTGGTGCCATCCCCAGGGCCTTCCTTGCCATGCCATGGTCTGGAGCAGAGTGGGCCATTTGTGTATCATAAGGGGGTCTTTAAGGGATACCTCCATTGGCTTAAAGGAGAAGACAAGAAATGGAGGCTGCCATGCAAGACTTCACTCACAAGGCATCTCCTCATTCTCTCCAGGCCGTGCAGCATTTCAGGGGCTGGAGAAAAAACTCATTGGCCAGTGCAAGTGCAGAAGAGGTGCTCCTGAAGCCAGTGAAGGCTTTGGCAATGGGAGCAGCTCTGTCCTTGTCAGAGTGTGGGCAGAGGAGGAGCCACTACCCACCCACCTGCTTTCCTGGGCATAGATTTTAAAATTTGTATTTGCATTTATGTGCCATTTGGGTGTGTTAATACATTAAGCCAGTGGTATTCAAACTTTTTAAATGGGGACCCACTTTTTAGAATGGCACTCATATCTGGACCCACCAGAAGTTATGTCATTAACCAGAAGTGATGTCATACCCAGAAGTGACATCATCAAACAGGAAGTGCTGTCATTGTAACATCATAAAATGACACTCCTGAAATGTAAATTGATATTCTTGGAATAAAGCAGTTGTACAACTATGAAAGCAAGATTAGGACAAAATATTATGTAAAAGCACTGAACTAAAAAAACAAAACAAAAAACAAAAACCCTCACATGAAAATTCAAGCTGTTAACACACACAAAAGGACTATAACAAGAGTAAGGTCTGCAGTTTCAAAGATGGCTGCTCCCAGCTTTCCATGACCCACCTGCCATCAGGTCGCAACCCACCAAGTAGGTCCCGACCCACAGTTTGAATAAACTGCACTAAGCAATAGTCTGTGCCACAGCATCCCAAACTGAAGAAAAACAAACCATTAAAGATGGATTTTGGTATACTAGTCTTGCAGCAGCTTTTCTAGTTCATTTGCTTATGAGGAAAATAAGATTATCCCCCCATCCTCAAAGGCATATACTTACTATTTATATCTATATATTGCTTTTTAGCAAAAAAAATTCTCAAAGCAGTTTACATTATTTAGAAAGGAGAAGATGGTTCCCTGTCCCAAAAAGGTTTAGGGTGCAATCCTAACCAACTTTCCAACACTGACATAGCTGAGCCAGTGGGGTATGTTCTGCATTCTGCCGTGGAGTAGTAGTCACTGAGGCCTCATTGAGGTAAGGGAATGTTTGTTCCCTTACCTTGGAGCTGCATTGCCCTTACCCTGGTGCTGGAAAGTTGGTGAGAATTGCAATTGTAGCACACATATGGGAGAGATCAGCTGCTGGAATGGAGGAGTCCTTTTCCTGGGATGAACTGCAACAATTTGGAAATAGGACATATAAGGTTTTGGTAGCAAGCAAGTTTTAAAAACAAAAATAATGTTCTGAAGACACACAAAGCAGGAAATATGTGCTGAATGGGCTCTTGCTACTGGACTAATAATCACAACTTTTCATCAGACTACAGCCCCATGTGATTCCAGAATCCATAAAAACAAGCTACTTCACAAGTACAAGACTGTTTGAACTATTAACAGTTCTGATGTTCAGGTAACCATGCAGCTGGACCAGCCTTGTTTTTACTAATTTTTTATGAATAGAGCTGAATTTCTATGCAATTGTAATTCTGAGTACAGGTTCAGTGTTTGCTGTTGAGTTCTTTCTGTGCCTTTGACTATGAAAGAAATGTGGAAGAAGTTTTATGAAATACTGTGTACCTTTGTACCTAAATGTTTAGGCTTAGCAGGACATTAATAACTGCAGTGTACAATAAGAGACAAGAAAAGACAAGCTTTTGTAACTCTTGATTTATGAAGCTGCCTTCTGATTCACCTATCCGGTCAACATACACTGATGGTTGCAATTAGTTTTGAGAAAGATGCAAAGGTTTTCGCCATAATGTTAACATGATAATACGGGAGAAGGAAAACAGGGCAGAGGGGAGGCACTCTCTTCTTTATAAACAGAAATGGTACCTATACTATAGTTCTACAGATCCTGGCAGTAATCTCATAGTGACTGCACTAGGCTGCAAAATCCATTCTGTGGATTAGTTGCTCATCAAAACGTGTAACCAAGCTATAGTATGGTGTGGATTCCACAACAGTGTGTTTGTATACAACTTGTATTTGGACTATCTGCCCTCTTCCCCCACTTTTTTTTTTTTTTTTTTGCTGGTGTAGGCATTGTTTTTATCCCCATTTGAATGAATTCAGCGTAACTGATTTTAACAACTTGTGCTTACATTTGTGAAGCAAAATCTAAAACAAGATCTGAAGTTTATGAATTGCTCAAGAAAGGACAATGTTTATTGTAGATAAATGTGGCTAGTCAAAGGATTACTTTCCAGCGCAGTAAAAACTTGTTTTATGTTTTACAAATATAAACAAATGTCACAATTCTTTTTAGTCCAATCCAGAGACATCTTCATTCTTTTCTTTTTTTGTTGTCTGCCTGTTCTGTGTATTGTGCTGTGCCCCTCTTATGCAGTTTTTCCTTGGGTGGTGGATACACAAGTAAATCTAGTTTGTGTCCTGCCAAACATATGAAAATTCATTGAACTTTGTGCTATTATTGAAGATATGAAAACTTGGGTTTGACCACCACCAGCAGTAACAAAGACACATTCAAAGTCTTGATACGACAGATATTTTTATAAGATGTCCTGTTATGAATCACTATACAGTGACTGATGTCCACTGATTTGGTGTATACAGTTACGGATACTGGGCTGCCTATTAACAAGAGAAAAAAAGGTAAAGGTTTCCCCACGACCGAATGGTCTAGTCGTGACCAACTGTAGGGGGCGGTGCTCATCTCCATTTCTACAAAGAGCCGGTGTTTGTCCTGAGGACAGGCTTCAATGGTCATGTGGCCGGAATGGCTATACGCAAAGGCGGACGGAATGCCGTTACCTTCCCACTGAAGTGGTACCTATTTATCTACTCGCATTTTTACATGCTTTCGAACTGGTAGGTTGGCAGATATTAAAAAGATAGGGGGACGTTAACTAAATCTCTTTTTTAACTGTGTTGCAGCAAAATCACTGATGTTCACCTATCTTTAAAAAGGCATTCTCGGTATCCACAGTTTCAGGTATCCACAGTGGGGCCCGGAACAGAACCCCAGCGGATACTGGGGTTTGCCTGTATTCTCATACCAGCTCACAGAGACAGCAATGCAATATTAGTCCTGGGACAATATTAGTTCTGGGACTGAACTCTAAGCACTGCCACTGAAGATGTTGGGGCATTCTTGGAATAGGGTTGTTCAGCTCTAAAGATCTCTTGTTCCTGTTGTTCACTAGAGCATGTATTGATCAGATGCAACACTGTACTTCCAAGATTCGAACCACCTTAGTAATGTAGGTGGTTTCAACCTTACTGCAATGAATGTATTCCTTCAAGCTTACTTCATTTAACATATTTGTACATTCTTGCACAGCAAACTCTGTTCAAACATGTATAAAAGTTGTAGCATACTTTCAATTCTATTTCTGCTTCTGTAGGATGGTTTCTGAAATATTTCTATTGCATGGGGATGTAGGATGCCTCCAGGGAATGGTTTTTGCAATCCGATTATGTTCGGATACGAGTATTGCACAGTTGAGTCCATTGGAGCACTATGGAGAGCCTCTTGTCTTGTTTCCTTCTTGTCTTATAGATCATGTTTTGCACTCTGAATACACACAAAATTGATATGGACAAACTCTTGGGAGTGCAGATTGGTCTGGAAGACTTCATATTTGCTCATGTGAAAGGACTCAAAAAGGAAGTAGAGGTCTTCAAATCTGAAGATGCACTTGGGCTTACCATTACTGATAATGGAAATGGATGTGCCTTCATAAAGGTAAGAGGGAAGATTTAATGAATAGATGTGAGAGATCAGAACAGAAATGGGACTTCTGATTTCAGTAATTCTTTGTTGGCAAGAACAGTCTGGTATCACACCAGAAATAAATTAGTACAGTTCATCTTGGATAATAGTTTGAAAAGTTGGAGATGTCAAAATCATGATATGATTGCATGACTCAAAGGGCGTGAGATTTTTTTTAAAAAGAACCTAGCTAAGTTTAATCATAGTAAGGTCACTTTGAGCAGTATACAAAGCAGTCTCTTTTTGAACATGTAATAAACTCGTGATATATTTATACACATGTAGTGCATTTAATTTTGTATTTTGCATGTATTAGAATTATCATTTTGCATCAGTCTGATGTCTGTGCATAGTGGCTGCTATAGCAAACAGTTTCAGGAAAAAAAACATGTACACAATTCAGTCCATTTAGAGAGTTATCCATGAAGATGAGGGAGGTGTAATGTTTGAATGCTCCAACCAGTGGTGTCATTCTATAATGAAGTGCCGGAACGCAGGCGGGACTTACCCCTTGATTGACAGGGGCCCCGCGACGCGTCGCCGCCTGCTGTTCCGCCGCGGAGGGCTTCTTCCGGGTGGCGCGCCCCTCCGCGGCTCTCCGCAGCACCCAGCGCGCCACCCAGGCAAGCGGGCACCCCCACCGAAGCCAGGGGTGCCCGCGCGGGGCTCGGAACGGTGGCGACGCGTCAGAACTGCGCAGCCAATCACGCGGTAAGTCCCGCCCACCGTTCCGGCACTTCATTATAGAATGACACCACTGGCTCCAACACATTTAAAGCTAGTAGTTCATACTTGCCAGCATGTCACAGATGAAAAATAGCAAGCAACCCTCTATTCTCATCCCAAGGATCAGTGTCTGAGACACCACCTCAAAGGCTTTCCACCAGCTGTGATTTGCACTCATTTACTCTGCAATTAAATAGCTTGTCCTGCACTGGCTTCAGAAAAGGATATGCTAGTAAAAGGACCACAACAATATTTTTAAAAAGTGTAATAGATTGTTAGTGGATCTGATTGTACACATTAAAATTTTTTCAGCTATTCTATATCTAGTAGACGTTTTCTGTGTTATGGAAGAGAAGCACTGATATGGCATTTTGTATTTTTTGTGTGTGCATTTACATGTATGTGCATGAGAGTCAAGATAAAATATATGTATCAAAACATGGGGCCTAGCTAAACATGTTGGGAGATCTGTGATTGGGTCTAAAAGGTAAAAGCAGCCATGTTGGGGGTTCATCCGCTGGAAAAAGAAGGGTTTTAATGCCTACTTTGCTGTACTTTCCAGTGAAAATTATTCTCTTCCTCTGCTCTGGCTAGTTTTTGTCCTCCTGGGGGAAAATACAGGCCGCAAACTGTGTTTGTTTCTAGCTTTGGACCAGTCCGTTGACAGAATAATGGCTAATACGATGTCTCTTTATCTAACAGAGAATCAAAGCAGGCAGCCTCATTGACCAAATAAAAGTGATATGTGTTGGTGACCACATAGAATCTATAAATGGAAGAAGTGTTGTGGGGTATCGTCATTATGATGTTGCTAAGGAATTGAAGGAATTGGAGAAGGGTCAGACATTTACGCTAAAGTTGATAGAGCCAATGAAATCATTCGGTGAGTGATATAACTATCTACCATAAAGTTGACTTACAGTTTCTTGTTTCAAATGTGTATGTATTGTAAAGCCTGCCCCATTTGACCACAGAAAAAGAATATGCAGCTTGAACTGTAAGGCTTTGTTCTTTCTCACTAATTGCCACCATCATCAATGTGCAGTTCGCCAGGGGGCTCAATAAATGTGTTATTGTTGTTCAGTCAATAAGTCGTGTCTGACTCTTTGCGACCCCATGGACCGCAGCACGCCAGGCCTCTCTAGCTTCCACTATCTTCCCAACTTCATGTTCATCAATAAATGTGTGCTCCCCTTCTAAGACCTTGAAGAGTACAATCCTAAACTGGGGTTAGGCCAGCATAAACTAAGCCAGCAAAGTTTGGCCAGCACAAGGGCCACCATAAAGCGTGTTTGGACTGCTCTCGGAGTCAGGGAGGATGGCTCACATCTGTGTGCTGGCCTCTCTGACTCCGAGAGTGGTCCAAACACACTCTTTGTGCTGGTCAAACTTTGCTGTCTTAGCTTATGCCGGCCTAACTCAGTTTAGGATTGTGCCCGAACAAGGATTGCCCTTCCCCAACAGTTGTTATACCTGGCACAAGGTTGGTGGACAGCTTTTTGGATTGCATCAAACATTATACAGGCCTAAACATAATATTTTAGACTTCCCTTTACATATCTCCTTGTTATGTGCCCCCTTCCTTTGTACATATCTTTACACACAACATATGTTCATGCTAATTAGGATTTAATGAGCTGTGGATGCGTGGTAATATTCATGAAGGGTATTTACCCTTGCACAGTTTGTTCCTTTTCAAGGCTATGCCTTGCCAGCTGCAGAATGTTACACTGTTAACTTGTCATGGGGAATTGAGGAACAAGTTTTGTTTCTTCCCAGGCGTTTGACTATCTGTATGTACACCCCCTTTGTAACTTTTCACCTCTTGTTAATCTACTTGGGTAACAAGACTCTTGGCCTATGTTTTGCCTTGTTAGTAGAAACACTTTGAAGCTGGTGAATAACTCTGCCAAGCAAAGCCACTTTGCTCCACAAATTACGGGCTTCATGTTTTTAGCTTCTGTGCCCCAAATCACGGATTTATAATTTGTACCCCACATTACAGACCAGTATTCCATCGCAGGTTAGGATTGGACTGTTAGTGGTTTAAAAGGAGAAAAGGTATAGACTACCAATTTGAAACAACCATAGTGCATCCTAGTGGACATTTTGTGTTTAGCACATACTGAAACTTCATAGCGGAGATGCTTGGCTAGGCTTTGAATTTCCGGCTGCAAATTTTCCAGCTAGCTAAAGAGACACAAAAGGTTTGGTTATACCAATAGATGTATTAATTAGAAAGCCGTTAGAAAATTGTGGTAAATGCTAGTGCTGTTTGAAACAGCATTGTAAGAATGTTTTTACAAACTTATTTTGAAAATTATTTTATGTGAAGTTAACTTTGAAAAAAATTTGCCTAGAGAGCTGGGGTTAAGGGAATGTTGTACTGAATAATCTATAAAGTAATTCTTACAAAACGAACAACTTTATAATAGCAGTCTCAGCCCTTGACTCTGATGAAATCTTGATGTACAACTTGGACATTTTGAGCAGCTGTGTCTGAACAGCTTGAATCAAGAGTTCAGACACCCAAGAGACAAGAAAATGTGTTCTCGTTGGTTTTGACAAGCAATTAAGACCTGGAATGCCCAAAATAATGTGTAATAGCAGAGTGCAATAAAACAATTGAGACTTGGAGACCCTTTCTCCAAATATTGTTTTCTGCTCCTCTGTAATAGGATTCATTCATTTGCTCAACATTTTGATTTTGAGCTTGTCCATGAAGTAGACCAGTAGTTCAAAGCCTGTAGGGGCTTATGGACCACCCAGGAAAAATTTGGAATCATCGTGGACCACATGCAACTCCCCCAGCTCCTTGCACACACAATAATAATAATAATAATAATAATAATAATAATAATAATAATGGAGATTTATCAGATTAATTCTTTGTAGAGAATTAATTTGTGGTTTGCTGCTTTTGTTGCCAGCTGTGAGCGGTCCACTGTCTACCCTTCCAGGTGGCCCATGGGGAAGTATCTTACAATCAAATGTTCCCCCATGGATCACCAGAGAGGGAAGAGAACCCCAGCCACTTTAGTGCCAGCTATGGGCTGTCTGTTCTCCACCCTCTCTGGTGGTCTGTGGGAGAGCACCCACTTGGGAGAAACGGGAAGTGATCAAAGGCGATCTTTTTTTCTGAAACCTCACAGACCACTTCTCAGCATCTTGCAGTACCGCCTGTGGTCCGTGGACCACCAGTTCAGAACCAGTGATGTAGAGAGATGTGTGAAGTCTTTAAAATGTGGTGGTTGGGAACCTTTACTTTTCCCAGTGGAATAAAGATTCTTTGAGTTTTGTTTTTTAAAAGTTCATTGATTGCTATGGTGCCTTGGTCCAAATTTACACGAGCGGCTGGCACGGTATATCTGTTGCAGCTGCTCTGTGAACTCCGCAATCCGCCTTTAAAAAAGAGCATGTTCCCTCTGGGTACAATATTGAACCGCAAGCATTATGATGTTTGTTTTGGTTGAGTGAGTGCCAGACTTCAGCATACTGAACAATGAAATCCTAACTTTTACTTGGCTTTGGATAACTTCTAAAGCAAGGATAATTATTTTTGGATTAAAATTCCAAATTGCGTAATATGTCTGCTTCAGAAATGATTGAACCAAGGTCAAAAGGTGGAAGTTTTGCAGAAGGAAAAATCTCAAGAGGCAGAGAGACTCTTCGACTGCGATCCAAGGGCCCTGCTACAGTGGAGGAAATGGTAAGTTCATACTTCATAACTTACATAACTGCTATCATTGGACAAGTTGTAACAAAACATAGGATTTTGCTTTTCTTTCCTAAACGTTGTGTATAAAAAAATCTCAGGCATTTCAATGGAAAGTTCCTATCTGGCAATACCTAATAATGGTTATCATTAGTGGTAGTGGTACTGTGGGGCTGAACGAACAAACGCACGCACGCACGCACGCACGCACACACACACGTTTTATAGGTAAGCTGTTGAATTTTTCAAAAATCGAGATACACCTTCAGTGAAGCTTGTAGCAACTACGAAGTCTGACCAGCTTATTTCAACATGAATGTATATTGCACACTTAACTGGGTCTGAACTCTGAGTATGCATGCATAGAATTTAGCTGTTACAACTTTAAAGTGCTACATAATACTTTGTGATGGTGACTGCAGGGGACTAAGAGCCCAATCCAAATGGCAGCACAGCAGATTGGAGAGACTGGACGGAGGGTGGGAGCATTTTGGGTGTGTAGCTGCGTAGGAATGTCTGGTACATGGTAAAGGGATAAACATCCCCTTTTTCCGAATTGTGCCACAGTCACCCCCTAACCTGTTCTGGATATGGCACAGGCCAGTTGGCCTGCCTGTTCCAGCACAGGTTAGGATTGGTCTATAATAGCAGTCTCCAAACTGGAGACCGCTGCAACCCTGAAAAGCGTCCCCAGTGTGACCAGCTCTTATTATTATTATTAAAAAATTATTTATTTAATTTATACCCTGCCTTCTGCCCGAAGGCACTCAAGGTGGCTTTCAACAATTAAAATACAGTAAAATCATTATATGAGAAGGTTAAAAACAATAGTTAAAACAATATTAAAACAAAATTTAAAACAGCTCACTCCGTGGATCATAAAATATACAAAAAGAGTGTAAAATGAGAATGCAAAACCCAGCCAGCCTGTCAACAACTAAAAGCCTGCTGAAACAAATAGGTCTTCAGCTCCTGCCGAAATACAGCCAAAGAGGGAGCAGTTCTCAACTCTAAGGGGAGGGTATTCCAAAGTTGAGGGGCCACCACCGAGAAGGCCCTATTTCACCTCTCACCTCTCCTGGTGGCGGCACAGTCAAAAGGGCCCCCCCCCCCCAGATGACCTCAGAGTACAGGTAGGATTATATGGAAGGAGGCGGTCCCTCTAATACCCCAGACCTGAGCAGTAAAGGGCTTTAAAGGTCAAAACTAGCACTTTTAATCAGGCCCGGAAAGGAACCGGCAGCCAGTGTAGTCGCTGAAGCAACGGCCCGACAGAGTCGAACTGATGTGCCCCAACAACCACATGAGCAGCCGCGTTCTACACTAGTTGTAAATTCCGGGCCGTCTTCAGAGGCAGCCCCACGCAGAGCGCATTGCAATAATCTAATCTAGATGACACTAGGGCATGGGTCACTGTGGCCAGGTCCACGCAGCTCAGGTACGGTCGCAGCTGGCGAATCAGCCGGAGCTGAGTAAAGGCTCCCCTGGCCACCGCCGCCACCTGGGAATCCAGGTGCAGCTGTGGATCCAGGAGAACCCCCACTGTTTTCTCTTACTGTTCCGTGGGGACAGTTGCAAAGACCCCAACTACAGTCCCCAGCCACTTCCGGGGTCTGCCGCCCCAGCATGCCTCATGCTGGGAGTTCCATGCAGAAGCAGCTGGTGGCGAGGACCCCGGAGGCTGTAGTTGGGTTTTTGCAAGCATTCCTGGCAGAATGGAAAGAGCTGTTCATGAGGGGGACAGTTCAGGCAGACACAGGATCTGGCCCACAAGCTGGGATTTGAAAATGCCTACCCTATAGCTTGGTTACCTTCTGAAAGTTCCTACCAAAAAAAGTTTATTATTATTATTATTATTATTATTATTATTATTATTATTATTATT
>JAJKFI010000096.1:130183-145046 GCA_029204185.1 Lerista edwardsae
TTATTATTATTATTATTATTATTATTATTATTATTATTATTATTATTTGGATTTCTATCCCGCCTTTTTGCCCGAAGGCACCCAAGGCGGCATTACAACATGCAAATATAAAATTTAACATTAAAAATTTTTTTAAAACAATATTAAAACAATACAGTAAAACCAAAATTAAAACAAAGCAATAGAATTTAAAAACAACAAGCCCTGTGGATCATTAGGTATAAAATATAACAAACCAGCCAGCCAGCCTGTCAACAATTAAAAGCTTTTTGAAATAAAAAGGTCTTCAGTTTATTATAATAAATATTTATATGCTAGTTTTCAACACAAATGTTGTTTACAATTCAGGGCCCAATCCTACCTAGCATCGGAACAGGTGGGCCGGCGGAACTGGGCTGTATCCAGCGCGAGGTAGGAGCAGGCTGGAGCCTCTTCTGCGCAAGGGAACATTTGTGCTCTTGCATGAAGGGAGGCTCCTTGGATCTATGCCTGCTAAACAGCAGTCGCAGATCCAAGGAGACAGCGCAGCCCAAATTGGGGCCATGCGGCCTGGGTATCAGGCCTAGGATTCGGCCTTATGGCCGTATCGCAAGCCGCTCCATCTCCTAGGCCAGCACACCTGCCGGCCTGCCCACCACCTGCCCAGAAACATCCTCCACCCACTCCCTCTCCCTCCCTCTCTCTCTCCAGCCTCATCCCTCTTTGCACCAGCCGGCTTTGGCTGGTGCACCGAAGCCGGCGCTGCAGGCAGCACTAGTCTTGGTGCATTAGCACCAATGCAAGCGTGTCGCTCGGCACCCCCCGTGTCAGTGCTAATGACGAAGTGCTGACGCAACAATGTTGTGTTGGCACTGCCCTGTTTATAGGCTGGAGCTGTCATCAGATTACAATTGTCCCTATCACCCAGGAATGGTCCCTGTTTTCTGGTTTGTGTCGCTCTATGGGGCTCTCATGTGCAGCCATTTATAATAGTGGAACAGAGTTCTGCTGTCATAAAATGGTAACCAATGGAGCGGGTTTTCAGAGAGCTGCTGCTAGGGGTCTAGCACTTGCTAGACATTGACCTCCCTGTCCTCACCAGAGGAGGTAAGGCAACAGCATGGGAGACAGTGGGCAAAACGAAGTGGGGAGAATTGGGAGCAGGAAGGCAGTAGGAGGGGTGGATCTGGCAGGGATGGTGCATACCGGATCCTATCCACCTTTTTGGCAGCCTCCCTACCCCCTTTCATCCTTGGGCCTGCAACAGTTAAAGTGTTGGCCCAGGTCCAAGGAGACCCATTGCAGAGTGGGAGGCATACAGAGGGTTAAGGGGATTGAAATTCCCTTTTCCATTTGAAGTCTCCTGATCTCCCCACCCCGCTGGGTCCAGTTTATCCTTTTTTTGGTGCAGCTGCATCAGTGGGTAAGGGCGGGGAGGAAGGATAGTACTGTGCCATAAGTGTGTGAATGGAAAATTGGCAATCAGTTTTTACAAGGCCTAGGTACAGAAAATCTATTTAATACTTTGCATTATTTTAGCCGTTATCCATATCCTCTCATGATAAATTTACTTGGAGGACCGTTCTTTTGGTTCAGTTGTAATTATAGGGTAGATGAAGATTTTCTGTTGCATTTTAGATTACATCTCAGTGAATATCCCAAATGAAAATTAGTTCTACAAAAAACATTTTAAAATTTTAATTTGAAGGCGATCAGATTGAGAGTGCAATCCTGAGCAGCACCTGTACCGGAGGGGAAGCTCCAGCCTCCCTGTTACGCTACTCAGATCTAAACAGCAGGCGCAGATCCGAGGAGAGCGTGGCCCGAATCGGGGCTGCGTGGCCTACCAGCCCATGTCCTGCCCACATGCCGCCCAGAACCGCCCACTCCCGCCCCCTTCCAACATTCTGCCCCCCCTTGCGCCAGCCAGCAGCACCGGTCCAGTTAAAACACACACAATACTTTATTGCTTAACTCATAGGTCATTACAATTTTAAAATACAATCCTAACACATAAGATAAAAATCTCTGTCATAGCAGCTCATAAGGAATAAAATCAACATTTTTTATTCACTTCAACAAATTTACCTCTTAGCTTTTTGGCTGCTATTGCATAATGTGCCACAGCATACGTTACTTTAACGTGTACATCTTCTAGCATATAGCACACTATTTGTTCAGAAGAATAACCACATAAAGATTTTATAATCGGATCCAAAAAGCGAGATCTAGGATGGGAGTAAAGGGGACAAAAAAGCAAATAATGGAGAACATCTTCAACCTGATTACATCCGTAGATACAAAGCCGTTCAAGCGGCGGAATTCTTTTATATTTTATTTATTTTTATTTATTTATTTGATTTGTATCCCGCCTTTCAGCCACAAGGCCCTCAAGGCGGCATTTACAAGGTTAAAAACACAGTAAAAAACAATTAAAAACAGTATTAAAAGACAATAAAAACAATATTAAAAATACAATATACAACAAATTAATCCCTAGGATCATAAAATATATAAAAAGAATGCAAAAAAGCCAGCCAGCCAGCCTGTCAGCAACTAAAAGCCTGCTGAAATAAAAAGGTCTTCAGCCCCCGCCGAAATACTGCCAAGGAGGGAGCAGTTCTTAACTCCAAGGGGAGGGTATTCCAAAGTTGGGGTGCCACCGCCGAGAAGGCTCTCCTACTGGCCGCCACCCCTCTCACCTCTCCTGGTGGCGGCACCGTCAAGAGAGCCCCCCCAGATGACCTCAGAGTACGGGTCGGATTATATGGGAGGAGCTGAATAAGCTGTCGGCATCTGTTGGAATCTCAACTCTGTAAAAGCCCTTCTTAATTGCGGGAAGGATAAAAATTCCAAATGAGACATTACCTGCTGGTTTTGGAGATAAGGATACCAGATTGAGAACTTAGAATCCCAAAGGGAGGCTTTATCCTGATAAGCTTCCCAGTCATAGCACTATTCTCTAAGGTCTTTAGAGGACAATTTATCATAATCCATATTTAACAGGGTTCACCGGTCCAGTTGCTGTAGCACCAACGTGGGGTGTTGCTCGGCGCCCCCACATTGGTGCTAAATGTGCAGTGCTGACGCAACCCTGTTGCGTCCACACTGCGCACTCCTTAGGATTGCGCCATGAGTCAATTTTGTATTAATGTGTTTGTTCAAAGTTTTACATTTTGTTGTTTTGTTTCAATATAGCCTTCCGATGTTGAAGAAAAAGCTACTAAAAAAGTGGATGATCTCCTTGAAATGTATATGGGAATAAGAGACCTTGAACTAGGTGAGCATTTATATAGCCCATTTGTTATCTTTTCTAGTTCCATGCCACTGCTGAATAGCCAAACTTTGAACATATTCTGGAAGTGACACAGCTGCAATCATATACTCATTAATCTGGGAGTAAGCCCCACTGACTGCAATGGGTTTACTTCTGAGTAAACATCTATAGGATAGGGCTGACAACATCCTCTTTTTTTTTCTGGCAGCCAGAGAGACTGTTGTATGATTTAATGTTCTAACAATTGTTAGGTTTTACTTTAAATTATTTTGTGTATTTATATAAAACAGTTTAAATACTGCATTCTCAGAGCTTTTGTTTTGTAGCTAAAGTCCAGCTAGTTAACCACAAAAATAGGACTGTCCAATCTCAGTGTTTAGCATATGGAAGCCTGCTTTCATGCCCAGATCCCTTGATGGTTCTGTTTTGATGTGCGTAAAAGAGTGACGTATGGTATTCAGACTTGCACCTGGCACCAGGACTGCATGCATGCCAGTCTGTGCTGGACCAGAGCCCACATATGCCTGACTAAATAATGATTGATGTAGTCCTCTCTAAAAGACCAAGACATCTGTTTGAGATTTAGGGACACTGAACTGAGCATGCCTTCCCTCCCATCCTGCCCCATATTCCCACCTCATCAGTGAGTTTCTTAGTACAATCAGCCTTGACAACACAATCTGGCTGGTAGTTATGCTCATGCAGATGACCTTTTTGCAGTGCACATACAGTCTGCTATTTCATAGGATGTTATTCTCAGGCAGTGGCGTCCCGACAGGGGCGGCGTGAGGTCTAAGTTTTGTAAAGAGCCTTACCTTGCCATGGAAATCTCTTCTTTCCCACTCCATTTTAGTCGATCCTGGGGGTGGGGAGGAGAGAACATCTTGGTGTTGCTTACTAGCTACAGTGGCAAGGGAGAGGAGGGATTTACACGACAGGGTAAGGCTCCTTGCAAAACTTAGAGCTCCACCCCGCTGTAGGGATGCCACTGGTCTCAGGGCCATGATAAATTTAATGAAAATCTCTTGCCACAACCAAAAGATAAACCAATTGCTAAGTAACTTAGGACATTGTGTGTGCAACAATCTTTATAATCTTAGCGCAATCATAAGGGTATAAAGCAAGACCTTAAATGAGAATTTGTTATAACCATTCTGAAACCTAAGTTTTATAATTTTGTCAGCTATCTCAGATCTCTGGCTGAACATAATGTCAGTCATTTTGATTCAGTGATTGCAGATGCAATCAATCACCCAGGGAAATGAAATGTGAAAAGTGGGTTCATTCTGATAATACCAATTACTGTTCAGCTAGGAATTTCATTTTTATTACTCATGCTAGATTAGTCTAATTGACATAAGTGTAAAGTGTGCTCAGATAAAAGATTAAGAGTGCGATCATTGCCCTGTTTCAGCTGTGCTCTATTGACAAAAGGTTTTCACTTTTGGGTAATGTAGCTCTTGAATCCCCATAACACTTTTTATAATACCAATTTCTAAGAAACAATTTTAAATCTTGATGTTTAAACACTAAGAGTACCCAAGAAATGATTGATAACTCCTTAATAGTTCAATTAGCCAGAGTGATTATGGGGATTACAATTATTTTGGAGATTACATTGGTTTCTCAGTGGCTGTAAATGTTTAAAATTCCACACATTTTGTTTGCTCTATAGACCAATTGGTATAATGGGAGAAAAAAATTAAATCCACATAGATTGCAAGAAACAGTTAGATTGTAAATCCATATAGATTGTAAGAAGGAACACTTACACACCTTCTACTCGTGTACTTTATTATTATTATTTTTTTGCATGGGTACTAAGCCTGTTCCCCTTGGAAATAAATCTCACTGAAACTAATGGAACTGCCAGTTGAAGGGGTTAGGATTTCTGTATAAGTGAGGCCAGTTGAATTGCACACCCTCTCTTATTTTTATATATCACTCCCAGTGGCTGATGCTGATCCCAGTGTATTGAGAATTCCTTTGGGACATTTTCTCTCATTGCCTTTGCTATGTAATCCACTTTCAATTATTTTGTTCTTGGAAAAGCAATGTCTATATATTCATTATATTAGTAACATCATTTTCATAGTGTAAATGCTTGCATAACCTCTAAATGCATCAAAAATAGAAAGTTGCATAGGGAAAGTTGTATTTTGAACATTGCAGATACTGTTTAGAAGAGAAGCCGCACGGAAGTTTCCTACTCTAATAGAGTCAGTTCTCATTATCTGCTAGTGTTAGATTCCAGGAAAACCTAGTGGCTACCGAATTAGTGGATACTGAATCACTGAACCTATTGGAAAAATGAAGTTAGGTTCCAGGGGACCCTGTTCACCATACATTCTATGAATTTTATGAACCTCAGTCTTAACATCCAGTCTACGGGGTTGGGTGATAGCAAGGGCTCATCAGGATCTCCGACTTCTGATGTTTCCTCTCCATGCTGACAACCTGATCCCCAAACTCATCTTGTTGTTGCTTCATCTGTCCTTCTCCTCCACCTGCCTCTTTGCTCCTTCCCTAGGTTTGCACCCCCCACCCCCACAAGCAGCCCTCAGGTAGCCTTCCAGAGACCTCTCATCATCAGCGTCTCATAATCACCACATTCAGCTGGAATCCCCGAGATGATGGGGCAAGTCTGGAATTGGACACAAATGTCTCTTCCCCCTGCTCATGAGGAGGCCACTATCTCCACAACCTTACCCCTTTTTAAAGATAGGGGAACAACAGGGGTTTTGCTACAATAAGTTAAAAAAAGAAATTTGTTTAATGTTCTCCTTTCTTTTTAATAGGTGTCCCAGTATCCATGGATAACTGAAACCATGGATACCAAATCAGTGGATACTGGGGCACATCTGTATACATCTTTGCATTATGAAGACACACACATTCAAAACATCCATGATATTTTACCAACCATGATATTCTATGGCAGTTCAACTCAATGACCACTAGGGGTCAGTACTTGGCCACTGAATAGCAACATTCTACCAACCAATGTCAAACATTCATGCAATATTTTGTAATGCTAACTTTTTTTCTTGTCTGATTAGAGATGTGTCTTAATGAAAATATTTGACTGTTCTAAGGAGGATCTTGGGAAAGCTTAGTCATATGACTGTAGTGTATGAAAAAGTTGTGATGAAGCCCTATAATGTTATCAAACATTGTATGTTTGTCTCAAATACTTTGGAGTATTTTTGAGTGTTATTTTTTCCATATGGTATTTGCACACTGGACATAACAAAAAAATGAATATGTTAAAATATATTCTCTAAATACATAGTGTTGTCTCATTTAATATAGGTAAGTGGATTTGCAGGCTGATCTTATGTATGTTTCTCTGGCATAAGCAGATGTATCCTGCCACTTTAATTTTCTCTCTGAATTAATGCTTCACATGTTGTGAAAAAGAAAGCAGAAACAGAATACCTTAAGGAAAGCCACATGTTGTACATAACAGCACAACAGGAGATTTAAAGACATCTATAGTAGATACGGCCAAACTGCATTTTTTTCCTTTGGCCAAACCCATTACTATTTTTTATCAATGTTTTTTGCTACGCCAGTTTGCTTTGTTTTCTTTATTATCATGGCAACCCTGTGAGATTGGAGAAGCATGGAAAGGTTAACTTTTGAAAGGCTGTCCAAATTCAAATACTGTAATGGCTAGAATGAGGTTCCCCACCCACAGGCAGACCTAAAGCTCCCTCACCTTTTACAGCACTTTTGCCCCATTTATCCCACTTTCCATGGAAATCTGTCAGTACCTTTAAGGGTTCTCTCTTGGTTTTTAAACAAGAACCTTTTTGACAGCGCTGCCAGTGTCCTAGATTTTTTTCCATTCTGCCAGATTTGTAGAACTGGATGTGCACTGGACAATTGCAGCGTTAGGGGTTTAAGGCATCTGAGGTGTTGTCTAGTCTTGTTGCTTGTGTGCAGGAAGTTTCCTGCCATACCTTCTGTGAACCTCTGCTAGAGCTTGGCTTCTAAGGCCACTATCTTAACTAAATCCCTCAGCATCTATGCAGCTGTGCCAAAGAAGTGCAAGTTGCATCCTCTGTGTGTGTGTGCGCGTGTGCCCGTGTGTGTAGGATTACCAGATACAAACTGGGACAGAGTGCCTATACCTTTAACCATTGCATAGAAGAGGGAATTTGGGCAGGTGTAGCTTTTGAAACCTTTCCATGATGAGCTGCACCTGCCCAAATTCCCTCTTATCTGGTAATCCTATATATGTCTGTCTGTCTGTCTGTGCTGTCATGGAAGACGTCTCAAGGTAAGGGAATATTTCTTCCTTTACTTTGGGGTAAACCTCCACTTCTCCAGTGAGTCTCCTTGCTAATTTTGCTGGCATAGGTCCAAGGAGAATAAAGGAGAGAACAGGGATGGGATCCTGTGCATGCCAGTGCCATCAGGAACCACCCTCTCCCTCTCCTGTTCACCCCCACCCTTCTGCCTGTTGGCAGTTTGTTATCCCCCTATTGCCCACCACCTGCACTGGCTCACCTGCATCAGAGCAGGTTGTCGGCTATGGCAGCACACTGCCACTGCCGTTTGCAGTGGTGGTTCTAAAATGGCTGCTGGTGCTGCACTGTGCGCGATGCTGTAAAGGCATGCACACTGTTGTACATGCCTTTACAGTGGCGCCCACAGCCCATAAGATTGGGCTATAAATTATTGGAGTCTACAAACGTTTTCCCTTAACTGTTATTTTGATGCATATCTTCCATCAAATATGTAGCTTGCTAATTTTTCAGCTAGCCAACTACAAGTAGTATCTTAATAACAGCTACTTTTCATATTCATGCCCCTAACAATGTACTATAATTTCTTCCATTTCTTCTTGTTTTCAGCTGCAACAATGGTGGAAGCCGGAAAAGGCAAGAACAACCCAGATGAGTTTGCAGTTGCACTTGATGAAGCTCTAGGAGACTTTGCATTTCCAGACGAGTTTGTCTTTGATGTGTGGGGAGCCATAGGTGATGCAATGCAAGGACGATTTTAACAAAATGTGGGCAGCTTTATTAGTGTACATTGTCAGCTGTCTGAAGACACAAAGCATAGTATTTTCTACATGGCATGGATGATAAAACATGTTGCTGAGTAGAAGCATCTGAATATTTGGAAGCATGGATAAATTTTAAGAGAGGTTGTTTGGAGATTATACCAATTTCTACTCAAAAATTGGGTTCAGGGCTGTATCTGTATGAAGCTTTTAGGCTGATAAGGCACTTGGTTCGAAATGCACTCACTTGAAATTTCTCAGAAAACAGTATTTTTCAGGTACTTGCTTGGCAAGTTAATTTTTTAGAAATTAAGTTGGACAATGGTTCAGTAGGGTGTTAAAAATCCTATGGGAACGAATTGCGTTTGTGATCACAAAAGGAGTGATCTGTAGTTGTTCAGCTTGAGCAAAATTGCACTGAAGAAATATATTGCTAACTCCAACCTGCCTTTTCCTCATTCTTCCAGATTTATCCAAGTGGGTACAGTGTTTGCTTTCTACCACTTCCTTCCTTAAAGCAGTGCTTTATGCTTGGAATATTGTGAGTATGAGGGGGAGAGAGAGGCCGTTGTACGCACAGATCAGTGGTAGAGCACATATTCTAACCAAAGGTGCTAGGGCAGTAATTTTCTACCTTTTTCAACTCACGGCACTCTGACAGGGTGCTAAAATTGTCAAGGCACACCATCAGTTTTGTTGACAATTGACAAGGCACACTGTGGTGCCAGTAGGAGCTCACATCCCCCATTGCCCTACTGATAAACGGCCCTCCCCAAACTCCTGGGGCACACCTGTGGACCATTCACGGCATACTAGTGCGCCACAGCGCACTGGTTGAAAATCGCTATGCTTGGAAGTGAATCAAGGACCGTCTATAGGTACAGAATCTTACATAAAGATTTAGGAATGTCTGACATCTGAGAGCTGCTGCCAGGTAGGTAATAACGAAGTACATGTACTAGCAGCATGACTCAAGGTCAAGATTGCCCCCCATCTGAGGTTGTGATTTGCCTATGATTTGCCTATTCTGCTTCAAGGACAAATTGCCACTTCAGGAAGGTAATTTTCAGTGGGAATATATGGGAGTTAACCTCCCATCTATTCCTGCATGCTAGAACCAACCCTCTATGAAACTCTTTTTTTTGAGAATTGCTTCCAACTGGAAGCATGTGGTCCTGTGAACGTGCGTTTCAACCTGCAGTATAAAGTAACTCTGATGATAGCGTAGAAGCAGTTTGCAGCTGTGAGGCTTGGCAAAGCTTCAGGGTCGCAGAGCTCCGGAAAGGAATCACTCAGACAACAGAGATTAGGGTAGCAAGAACTTCTATATTCTCAGAAGAAGGCTTCTTGCAGCAAAGAACAGGTACAGCAAAGCTCCTCCAACAGCAACACTTACATCTCCAGCAACTAACCACAGGTGTTTCTGGTCTTGATTAAATAGTCCCCAGCACCAATTAGAGATCAGATGATCTCATCCGCAGGTTGAAGCTGAGTCAGAATGACTCAGCACTTTACTGCTGGTCTGTTAGGCCTGAATGACTCAGCACTTTACCCCTTGAGTCGGCCAAGTGTTAGGCCTTTCCCCATTCAGGCCTGTAAATCTCCAGAGACTTACTTCAGTATCCCAACAAACTCCTTTAAACAACAACAACAAAATCCTTGTTTCATAGCAGTCAGAGAATGTCTTTCAAGTCTACTTTGTGATGGTGTTTTGGATAAGAATCTCAGAACTTTTGGTAGTTTCACAAGCAGTTTTTGGCATCTTCCAAGTCCGTAAATAAAATAAATACATGCACACATGTATATTGACTAGAATGTACTTTTTTAGTTTTAGAACACCTTCTGTTTTTCTGCATAAATGGCATTCCAAGAGACACATTCCCGACTGATGGGCATTTTTAGTGTCACTTGGGAAAATATCTGTGCACAAAACATTCCAAGTTGTACCCAGAGTGGTGCTTGTGCAAAGTGCTAGCACAAACCTTATTTATATCTTCTCCTTCTTGCTGAAGTCCCCAGAGACCCCCTGAAAAGCCATTCCTGAAGACTGAGGGACACTTGGGAATGGTGTTGGAGGGGAAGAGGGGATCTCTGAAAACCAGGTAGAGGCACATGCGAAAGATATTTTTCTCCCGCCCCTCCGTAGCTTATGGTGTTTTGAGCAATGTGGTCTTTGATCCAAGCCAGTATTTTAGAATGTGTCATATAACTCTCAGGCTGGGCTAGTTAAGTCAGGGAAGTTTGGGAAGGAAGAGTTTTGGTTTGATATTGTAAGCAAAGAAAGAACCAGAACATTAAACATCGCCTCTGCTAAGACAATTCTGCACCCTAAATACGTAGTATTCCTGAAGGTCCCTGGCCCTCTAACAATAATACATCCTTCATGCCACATCATACACCATTCCTGAATGTCCCTTGACTCTCAAATGCAGCTTTTTGGAGGACTGTATTTAGGAGGAGGGGATGGGGAAAATGCCAACACCATTGCATCATTGCTGCTATGAATGCTCCTTTCCATGTACAAAATCCATAAATATAAGCCTCTTTTCACTACTGTTCATTAAATATTCTGAGGAAAAATAGAATGCTAGAAAACTCTCACACTTTGGGACTGTGTGTGATTTGGAACCAGTGGAGATGAAAATGTTTGGCATATGGGCTACACTCCATCAGGATCTTTGCACAAATGAGAATTGAACAAAGCATAAATGTTATGCTACTCTATTCCCGTGAAGTTTATCCAGGGCAAGTTGCTTGGAAATGCTTAGTATATGCTTATTATTATTTGATTATTATGACCTCATTGTTGAATGAAAATATGTGGAAAAAGCAGAGGTAATTTGTAACTATTTATTCATGACTTTAATGTCACGGTAACCATGCAAGTGTGCTGAAGCTGTAGATTTGATTTTGTTTTTAAACGCTTTCTTTTGTAAATCCTGGAATTCTGGGACTTGTTAGTGTGCCAAACATTTTAAAAAGGAGAAATGAGACTAACAGGCAATTTCTAGTTTTGTAATTATAATTTGAAATGATACAAGCTTTTGAAATCTCTTTATCTGGTAGAATGAAACTACATGTATGCCCCGATACATATCGGTCTCCCCTGTGGATACGGGGAACGCCTTCAGTGGTTTTGCTGCAACAAGATAAACAAGAGAGAGACTTGTTTAATGTTCCCTTATCTTTTTAATAGGCATCCCAGTATCCATCGTATCCATGGATAACTGAAACCATGGATACTGAATCAGTGGTTCTTGGGGCACACCTGTATTTCTAATTTCAGATACTGAACAAGGCTTCTTATTAATACAAATCGTTTAGGGCCCAATCCTATCCCGCTTTCCAACATTGATGCAGCTGCAATGCAGCCCTGAGATAAGGAAACAAATGTTCTCTTACCTTGAGGAGGCTTCCATGACTGCCCCCCCCCCCACTGAAGGATACAGTGCTGGAACGTTGGATAGGATTGAGCCCTTAATCATTTCAAAGTGAAATCTGGAAAAAATATTTTGTGACAAATGCACTAGCTATTGGAAGTGACTGAAAGATATTGGAAGTTGCAAACTTAAGAGCTGTAAAATTAACAGTCTGTTGTAGGCTTAATGTTTTCTTGACTTGACACAATGAAAAAATTAGAATCCAGCTAAATCCTCAAGCTGAGGAAGTATATAGTGATTTTGGATCATGTGTTGCATATTAATGGGAATGGGAATCAACTTGATTTTATATCACGAATATCTTTGCTTGATCTCTTTGATCTACTTCTACAGATTTGTGGGCCAGCCCACACACAACTCAAAGCCTCTGTGTTACTTTGGGAGCGTGCAGGTTGTGCCGGGATTCTTAAATGGGTTGCATTTGTGACGTGTTTTTTGTGATCTATGACTGCTAAAGTTTCCCATGAAGGCAGCAGCTCCAAAATGTGGAATAATTTAGTCAATATGCCTTAATCATAACAAGAGTGCCTGGAACAAGGAAGACCAGCTGTTTAATCTTATGTGGATGTTGCTGGATTATTCTGTGCAAGAAATGAAACAATTTGTTGAGTCTATAGCTATCCTAATTGGCTTCATGCTATTTGAATATATTTTATAGACTGGAAAATCTCACTGCAAAGTGACAGTTCAGCAGATCTGACACAAGAGGTCGTCGGGTATTAACCTAATATTCCTTGCAAGTCATTTTGCTTTGAAAGAGACTAAAATTAAAGTTGGCAGAACTTCATTTTTATAGAGATTATGTGTTTATTAATATAGTTAGGTGTTGCCAAGTTTAATTACAATCTCTTTCTCTGTTAGATATTTATGTATGTATGCTGCTTAGTTGTTTTTGCTACACCTAAATGCAGGTGATCACTGCTAAAACAATTTTAAAATTATTATTTAGTCCTGTTAATTTTTTGGTGGTTGTGTTGGGTTTTAAGGGTTTTTTTTTTAATCATCAAGTCAGATTATGTTTCACTTTCAGTGTTTTCTGCCACCTGGGTTTAGTTTAAGCAATCCAGAATGATGACTGGAATTGTAGATAACCACGGAAGCTTGTTCCATAAACAGTAGGACTTGAGCCAAACATGTCACTAGAGCAAACCCTGTGCAAACGCTGTACAATTTTCTTTTGTACCTGATGCTAAACAAATAAATAAAACCAATTTTCTAAGTTACTTTCAAGTTTTGCTTTTTCCAGTCTGATGTGTTCATGCATGAGTCATAAGGTTGAATGCAACATAACTGTGTTGCAGAAAATATCTGTTTAACCTACAGTTTAGCACTAACATAATTGATTCTGGGGAGTTAAATTTTAAACAAAGTTAAACATGTAGTTGGCCACTACTACTACTACTACTACTACTACTACTATTTAATTTACATATCCGGGCTCCCTGCAGCTACTCAGGACCACAGCATGGATGTAGTAGAGATTCAGATCTAGATACTGATCTAGTTTGAGTGCGGTGGCTCATGGAACAACTCAACGGAATGACATGAAATAAAGAGAGAGGCAAGGATATGGATACAATAGATAGCTAAAGGCACTTTTGTTTTCATTAATAGCTGAGTAAACCTTGAAGTCATAAAGTTCCCGGATGTGGTTTGTTCATAGGTTTAAATCTGCTGATCACACCAGGTTCAGCCAGTCATGAAATTTCCCAAAAAGAAAGGTCAGTCCTCTTCGAAGCTAGCCAGCTGGAGTGGTAGATGATGGGTTACTCTGACAAACCAATGTTTGGCCTTTTTCCTGAAGTTTTATGGGACCTGATGCTTCTTTGCCATCAGCCGAAGCAAAATGCCATAAGATCAGTCTGGGACATGCTCACCCAGCACCACATACATATAGATATAAAAACATGTCAGGCAACAATTCACTGAAAATGTATCCGGCAACAATTTTCCTTGGTGATCTTACAATGTTTAGTAGTCCACATTAGTGCTTGCTTTTAAGCTGATATCAGTTGCAATCCGGCAGAATCCGTCCTCAGTATTTTGCTTCTGTTTCTCGTATCCTTTGAAAAGTAAAGTAGTATCTTATGGGCTCCAAAATCGAAGTAGATTCATTATTGGGCTGTTTTTTTTTCCAGGGCACCAGGTTTTTATCTGCCTTTTAAATGCAGTGAAAAGATACAAGGAGTGTTAACAAGAGCTGATTTATGTACTTTTGCTAGCCTGGTTCAATAACACTTTTAATATGAGAGGCAAATACCACACACCTTGTTTCCTGTGGGGAGCTCGTTCGTATCTTATGGGCTATACAATGATTTTAGTTGCCCTTCCTTTTGTTTTTGTACATTTTTTTTGTCTTGCTACTTAATAAGCTGGATTTGGCTTCCTTTTATGTTGTGGTTGTATGTTCTCTGACTCAGAACCTTCCTTCTCTTTCTTTTTCAATTCTTTGTAATTTATGTCCCTATTTTATTGTCTTCTTACTTAATCCCTTACTACTTTAATGTTTTTGTAATTTTTAATTGCCCTGGATTCTATTGCCTGATCGTTTTCCACTGTCAGCAGATGACATCACTTTATTGCTGCTGCTGCTGCTGCTGCTGCTGTTTGTGGTCTTCAAGGTCAAGAAGATGAACAAAGCAAGTTTGGAACAAGGCATCCATTCAGTTTGTTGCCAAGACAAATGGTTCTGTTTACAATGTTGTCCTCCCAAGTGCTGTGTACCAGCTTGTTTTTCTAATGTCATAAAAGATGAATTTTAATAGACCTGACCCAGTACCATATTATTTTCCAGTGTAGTTCTTCACCAAACTATTAATTTGGCTATCCCAAAGGAGTTCTAGACTACAGTAGAATAGCAGTCTATTCTACTGGACTAGTAGACCAATAGTACTGGACTAGTAGACTAGACTGATAGTAATAGGAGACCTTAAAACACATAGGAAGCTCAATCCAATTGTTTGTTCATTTATTTAATTAGTAGTGAAGTAATGTAAGGCATCTAGGGATAGATGCAGCAAATGTACAGGTGGTTAAACAGAAATCCCATGCTTTAGCGCAGTGGTCAGGGAACAGGGGTAAATTACCCCAAATGGGGTAAAAATGAAATTCCTGGGGGTAATGGACGGTCGCGCTGCCGAGACACAGCCAGGC
>JAJKFI010000096.1:145146-165211 GCA_029204185.1 Lerista edwardsae
GGCTGTGTCTTGGCAGCGCGACTGTCCATTACCCCCAGGAATTTCATTTCATTGCACCTTGGGGTGCCCACCGCGCTTACCTCCCCAGTGCAGTTTTCTCCTTTTTCCTTCTTCCTGCAGCTGCAGAGCAATTCAAACCCAGACCCCGCCCCTAGCAAAGAGGAAAAGAGTCCTGCAGCCCCCCCCGCCCATACTTCCCGCTTCTCTAGGCAGCGCAGCTCTGTGGCATTAACCCGTGCAGCGCCTGGAAAGGAGAGAATTCCGCACCAGCGCTTTGCTGCGCACACCTGGTTGGGACGGGACGGGGCGGGGGGGGGCCTGGAGCCCCGATGTGGGCCTGCCTGAGGAGCTGCCACGAGTGGCCGGTCGCTGCAAGGATCCCCGCACAGACCAGCCCCCAACTCGCGCATCCAACTGAGACCAGCTGGCAGCTCGTGGCTCCCTTTCCCGGAAAAAACCAGGGACAACCCTGGAGGATTTTGGCCTTTTTCTGCCTGGAGGAATTTCTGTCTTTCCATCCACGAGATCGAAGAAGCACCTGAAGGCTGCGGGAGCCCTGCGAGTTTGGTGCACTGCAGGGCCCCCCAGAAACTTTGGAAATTCAGACCAGCAGTCCGCAGATGGCTGTGCTCCAAATGTCCAGATTTAATAGTAAACCTTCCATGCGTGCGTGCATGCGTGCGTGCATGTATGTTTTGACTGAACATCAGGGAAAATTATCAAAATTAAGGTGCAAGAGTAAGGAAATAGTTTGCTTGCCCACCCGCATTTTATTCATGTTTTCTTTGTTTCATGGAGACAGAGCATGTTCTTGAGCACTCCTCCTAGAGCAGTGGTCGGAGAACTGGGGTAACGTCGGCGTATCTAAATATATTTTGGGGTAAAAGGTAAAAAAGTTCCCTGACCCCTGCTTTAGCGCTATGATTAAATTTCATTGCATCTTCTTTAGTTTCAGGACACTTCCATATGCACTCTTTGTAGTGCCAACCAGTTACTGTACTGATTTTTCGCTTGACAGTGCCATCCTATTCACATTAGCACCGATGCGGGGGCTCCGAGCAGCATCCCCACGTCGCCACTAAAGCTCTCAAGCTGATGCTACGAGTAGCGTCGGCTTGAGAGCGCTGATGGGAAGCCTCCTTTGCGCAGACCGAAGCTGGTTGGCGTGAGGGAGGCTCTGTGCCGAGATGGCATGGGGATGGGTGGGGGGAGGGAGTTGGGGGCAGGACTTGGGCTGGCTTGGGAGGCGGCCATTTGACCGTATCCTAAGCCCGCTTGGGAGGCTGCGCAGCCCCAATTTGTCAGGTGCAGATCCGAGGAGCGCATAGGGGAGACTGGAGCCTCCCCTACGGTAAGGGAGTGGTAAGGGAGTGAATGCTCCCTTGCCAAGGGGTGGCTCCAGCCTCTCCTAAGCCGCGTTGGATATGGCGTTGACCCGTCAGCCTCGCCAGTCCGGTGCTGCTTAGAATTGCACCTTGAGCTGTCACATACAGAATTGTAACATTCCTCCCATACTGCAGTCTCTATAGCCCACTTTGGAACATAGTAGAAACATCATATCACCCTCTTACCCTTCCTGTTATGGTCTTTTGCATAGTTAGTGTATGCTTATAAAAAAAAAAAGATGGAACAGTGGTGCTAACAATCCAGAGGATACTAGATGGATGAGAACATGGTGTGAATCCCCATAAAGAACATGTAGGGAAACCCAGAAAAGGTGTTGAGACTAGGAAGTGCACATGTGCCTTTTCTGAAGTGTGTTTCAAAGTGGATCTGGAAGGGAATGAAAGCAGAAGCAACAAAATACGGTAGCATGTTTTTTTCTTACTTAATAGAACAGTGGTTTTCAAACTTTTTACTACTGGCACCCACTTTTTAGAAAGACAGTCTGTCCGGGACCCATTGGAAATGATGTCATTCACCTGGAAGTGATGTCATGGCCAGAAGTGACATCATAAGGCAGGAAAAATTTTTAACATCCCCATATGACAAAATCATACCAGTTAAGTATGTACATTAAAAGTTTACAACAAATAGAAGTTTAAAAAGTAATTTAAGAAGAATCCTAACCCTTCCAAGCAGTTGTTAAAAAAATTCTAAACACCCCAAAGACTGCAATCATATCCACACTTACTTGTCAGGGGTAAGCCACATTGATTATCATTGTTAAAAGCATATACATAGTAGTCTATTAGAAGGACATCTGTAACATTTCCCCAAATGCAGTCACATTTCATGGTAGCACCAAGTCTAATATATTAAAAAATAAAACACACATTGAAATTAATGGGGACCCACCTGAAATTGGCTCACGACCCACCTAGTAGGTCCCAATCTATACTTTGAGAAACACTGTAATAGAAGATTGAGTACAGCAAGAGCATAGTTCGTTCTTCCTTTAAAAAAGGGGGGGTATTGATTCCTTATATAGCTGCCATGGTAGTGTCATGGCTAGAGATAGAGACTTGAAAATGGAGAGGATTATAAGACTATGAGGAGGGGTCCAATCTATCCAAATTTCCAGCACTGGTGCAGCCATGCCAACTGGGCATGCACTGCACTCTGTGTTGGGGAGGTAGTCATGGAGGCTTCCTCAAGGTAACATTTGCCCCACTACCTTGGGGCTGCACTGCAGCTGCATTAGCGCTGGAAAGTTGGATAGGATTGGGCCTGAGTCCAAGGAATAGTCATCTGGCCTTATTTGGAACGTCTGCATTTTTATTTTTTTAATGGATTTTTATTCCAGGCATTACCCAAGACAGAAACCCTTCGGTGCATATAGTGAGTCGTTTAGAGCATCCCTTAATGTATTAAAATGTTTTTTATGGTCCTAGCAGTTGAAGTATTTGCAATCATAATAAATCACTAATATTGCTCCAGAGAAGGGTTAAGACCCATTGGGAGCATGCCCCGAAACAGAGCAAAACATGTTGATGTGCCTGTTCATGCTGATGAAAGATTATAACTGAGGAACCCTTAACGATCAGTTTAGCTTTTTCTATACTCTTTTTGCACTTGAAACCGGTTCTTCTTCCAGGCTTAAGAAATGGCTGCTATAGGAATGGCTCCAGAAGTATCATACCTACCTACCATTATCAGCGGTTTTAGTTGATTTAAGAATTATCTAAAGATAGGGTTACAATTAAACTTGAATTCATTCCTAAAGAGGGACTGGGGCCTAAATCCTAACCAACTTTCCAGCACGGACATAGCTGTGCCAATGGGGCATGTGCTGCATCCTGCAGTTGGGGGCAGTCAAGAAGGTCTCCTCAAGGTAAGGGAATGTTCGTTCCTTTACCTCAGAGCTGCACTGCCCTTACCCTGATGCTAGAAGGTTGGTTAGGATTGTGCCCTGAGAGTGCAACAGCACTCTCCCTTCATGCTTTCAGTGTGTGTGTGTGTGTGTGTGTGTGTGTGTGTGTGTGTGTGTGTAAGAATACATATGTGCAGACCTTGTGAGTACAAATAATGTAAAACAAGGGGTTAAACCAGTGATGGTGAACCTATGACACGCGTGTCAAAGGTGACACACCATGACATTTAGGGTGACACACCAGCATTTGCCAATACCCAACAACAACTGAGTTTGTTTTTGTAATGATTTGATTTTTTGTAATTTTTTGATGTTTCTTTATATAATGCACAGCCCCACAAATGATCTGACTCTATTTTTTAAGTTAAAGGAGTATGTAAATAATTGTTTCTCTTTTGTTGGGAGTGGGGAGTGACACACCAGCAGAGTCAGGTTAGGCATTTTTGACAGGGCAAATCCAAAAGGGGTTAACCCAATCCATCACTGGGTTAAGTTACAAGGGGTTACAGTTAGCTTTGCATATGGTACAATTGCATACTTTCTGACCGGCCAGCAGTTGGAAAAGGGGAAGAGCTAGTTAAAGCCTAACTTACACACGATTTATTCCAGAAGGATAGCCATGTTAGAGCCCAGTCGTATGGGATCGAATTGCCGGCACTGCTGCTCAACACAGGCTCCAGGTATCGTAAGCATGCTGTAGCACAGTCAGTGCTGTGTCCCAGTGTCAGTGTGGGCAGTACGGTTAGCAGCAGTGCCAGTTAGCAGCAATACCTGCCAGGGCAGTGGGGAGGGATCCTATCCTTTGTTTTGGGCTGCCTAGCAAAATAGCCAGCACAGACATGAGGAGGTCCATTGGTGGGCCAGCGCACTTACCCCAGGGGAAGGGGACAAATGTCCCTTCTCCCTAGGTGCCTCCTACAGCTGCTACAGCACACATAAGATGCAATGCAGTGATGTCATTCAGGGGGAACGGACCAGAACGGGCGTTCCGGATCCTAACGGGCTCCGTGGCTGCTTCCGGGTTTTTTGTGGTTTTTTTTTCAACATTTGAATTTGAACTCAAAAGTGAGTTCCTAAATCATTTGATTGACACCACTGATGCAATGGTAGCCATTTTGGCATTGTGGCTCCTAAGGGTTCAGGCACCATAGGACTGAGCTATTTTTATGTTGCTGCAAAAAATGAGTTCATGAAAGGCAGGTTAGGTTAGGTAGTATTCTAACCTTGATCTCAGCAAGTGGAAGGGATTTGCATCTGCATGGGGAGAATCTTTGCTAACCTTCCCGCTGTCAACAGCCCGCAATATTGCATCCCAGGTTGTTCCAGTGTGTTTCCTGATCACCAGGAGAGGGTTTTCAGGAGTAATGTGATGATGTTATTGCGGGGGCAGAAAGTTCATAGTTTGTAATGCCTTTCTGTACTTCCTGGATTACAAATGTATTGGGCTATAACAGGCTGTGGCCCATGAAGTGTATGTTACAATTTATTGGTTTTAGAAATGCCTTAAGAGTCTTGATTATATGGCCTGTTATTCTTCACAGCTCTCCTTTTGAGGTTAGAAAATTTCAAGGCAGAGTTTTTTCCCCTTAATGCACCTAAGAAGAGATTCAGAGAAATGTTTGAGAATTTCTGGGATACAGAAGTCAAATATAAAATGCACATTTCAACATTTTTGTTTGTGGGTTACTGAAGCAAATCAATTTGATGGGAGTGTGTAAAATAGCCTTGATCAGGGGGAAAACCCCCAAGATCTATCAATATCTTTCCAAATTTTTACCACATAGCCAGAGTGTGTCGCTCAAAATGATGTCAAAAACGTTTATTCCAAGAAACATTTGCTCAAACATGCTGCAGCCAGAGTGCAAAAGTGCAAAAAAAAAATTTAAAAAATGGAAGAGGAAAATAGGATTGGCATAATAAATAAAACCGAAAAATCAAAGGCACAAAAAGCAACTGGGAAAGTTCGCTGTGGAAAATATACAGTTCTGCCAAGTACATGGAGTAGAACCACTTCCAAATGAATACCAGAGCTGGATAAGATGAACAAAAGAAAAGTAACATTGCAGGAATATTTTGTGTGGGTCAGTCAGTGAGTGTTAATAGGAAGGTGTTTCAGTATGAAAAACATGAAGGCGATAGAGGCAGGGAATGGGCAAATCAGGTCTGGGAAGGGAGAGTTGGCAGTGGTGGTAGCTGCAGAATCCTAGCCCTCTCCCAGGCTTGATCCTGCAACATGGACCTGTGCCAGCAAATTCACTAGTGTAGGTTCAAGTAGACCCCCCTGGCTGTGTAGATTTACCCCCGGGGCAAGGGAAAGAATGTTCCTGTATCCAGCGGAGAACCCAGAGGAGATCTCTACAACTCCCCCGTCCCTCCGCAGGATGCAGCGATAGCCATTTTGGCATTTGACAGAATTGTAGGGGCACTGTAAAGGAACAGCTCTGACACAAAGGGCACCGTGAACAAAGTTAGTTTGGGAACTGCTGCTCCAAAGGGTTCTTTCTGCATTCCTATTGTAAGTCTCATTGATTTCTCTGTATTGGTGATGGTTAGAGTAGCCTATTCCAGTGAGCTTGGCTCACTTGCTTGAGTAATCTGGAGTTTTGCCTTGAGAGTCCTTTTCTGCAGCATACCCTGTTTCCTTCTTATGGCACACCCATAAACTGGATTGCAGATTGATCTAAGAAGAATGAAGAGTTGATGGTTCTCCCTCAGGATGGATGAAACGTTTAGTCAATTTCAATAATTTAATTCTGTAGATGGGCAATGTCGCATTCTGCTCTTACTGCTGTTTGTACTAGGGATGGAACGACAAAGGTCACAATGGAACTGGCTTAATCTAGATGCAGTGGCCTGCTGCATTTTGTAGGTAAGATGGATGACAATGGAATTAGATCAGTGGGTTTCAGCCTTTTTCATCTCATAACACACTGACAAGGCACTAAAATTGTCAAGGCACACAATCAGTTTTTTGACACACCACACTGCCACCAGGGAGCTTACATCCCCCAATGGCTCTACTAATAAATGACCCTGCCCCAAACCCCTGTGGCACACCTATAGACCATTCATGGCACACCAAAGTGTCTTGGCACACTGATTGAAAACTGCTGAATTAGATTACACCGTTCCCCCTACACCGTCGTCTCAAATTAGACGAAAAAATTAGATATTTTTTAAATAAGATACAGTATTCTAGATGAGAGGTCTGGATAACAGAAACATTTTTGCACAAAGACATTCAAAATTTTTATGTTTTTTTCTCGTCAAATCGCTGACAAATTGCAGCCATTTATTTCTTTCCATCGTCACGCTCTAGAGAACATGATTCATTATTGGTCAGCACTGGCAAAATTCCAAGGGGAGCTCAAGCTTTCAAGACACCTCTTTCCCCACTGCAACACACAAACCATGGATTGTTCATCAACACAGTTGTTGAAGCTACGGCAGCCACGTGATGTTGCACAATATCAAATCTAGGATACTGGGCCGATGGTCTGATCCTGTACTATTGAAAAGAATGGCTCTTCTGCTACTGACATCTCTTATCAGCTTAAGGAATAAAGTAGTTTGGCAATTTATCAATATTTCTTGCTTTAATTGATGTGCTTTCATCTTTTACACAAAATAGCAAAGGACTTTATAATTTGCATGTAAAAGACTTTATTGCAGTCAAATTGAAAGTTTTTTTTTGTTTTTAACCAAATTCATTCCTGATTTAAAAGACAATTTGTAAACAAGAACTGGGAACTACAATATGTAGCTATGCTTGGCTGAAAAATAAGGAGAAACAATGGAATAGAAACAGAGCTTTTGCTGCTGTCTGGTCTATAATTCAGTGATGGCAACAAACAATCTTATGGGGGCCTTGCATTGCTAGAACTAGAGTTCTCATGGTTGCAAAGTACTGTATGGCCATTCAGTACAGTGTAGGCCACTGCCGCAAACAGTGAATGGGCATAGCCCATAGAGATAGAATTCACTAGAGACGGCATGACGTCACCATCTTGAAGCCACCTGGGGTAGACAAAAATGGCTGACTCAGATCATCACCGTGATGGAGGGTTGCCGCGAATTTTCAAATAAAAATCTCCCTCACGTGTTTAAAAGTTAATCTCAACCTTTTTAATCATGCCTGCGTGTTCTGCATACGGGTAATAAGGTTACAAATAATGTTTCCACACGAAACATTATCACATCACATGTTTTTATTTTCGTAAGTTTTTATTTTTATTCAGTCCGAAACAGTACGAGCAGGGGAATCTTTTTGCAAGGGAGCTGCCCGGGGAGCAGTACTATTTAATAAGCATGGAGTATACTAATTCACGGCAATCCTCCCTCACGGCAATGATCTGAGTCAGCCATTTTTGTCTACCCCAGGTGGCTTCACTCGGCTCCTATTAAATCAACGGGCATGCCGTCTCCAGTCAATCTAAGCTCCTTGGCATAGCCGCATGCCAACAACCTGGACAGGAGCCCTGGCATTGGTAAATCAATGCAGGGAGGGGGAGAAATAGGGAGGAGAATGGGAGTAGGGAGAGAAGTAGATGGACACTGGGAATGGGGATGTAGCATGCGCTCCAGTGGCGTGGCTGCATTGGTGGGGGGGGAGGCGGTTGATAGGATTGAGGTGTTAGGCTGCAATCCTGTGCATACTTTCCTGGGGGTAAGCCCCACTGAACCCAGTGGAATGAATACAATTACATAGGATGGTGCTGTGGTTGTTCTAATGTCACCTTGTTAAAGAATGGCATGAGTATCTTAAGATGTGTGCATTAAACTTGACTGGTGTGTTGCTTAAGTGTTCAATAAATGACACTTTTAGTGTGTCATTTATTGGAAATTTATTGGAAATTAAGGAAAATGCATATTTCAAAAGTTTAAACAGTAGAAGTTTGTAGTTCAGAAAATGTGATTCTCCTGATCCAAACTCCAGATTTCATTGAGCATGTCAAATGTGAATGCTTATACAAGTGAGTACTGTCTCAAATCAAGAGTGCCATATTTCTCCCTTTCCAAGTTTGCATTGTTTTGAGAATGTTTTAGTGAGAATTTAAAATTTTCTTGGTGCCCTTGGGAGATGTAGACTCTGAAAAGATCAGACATCTGTTAAACGCAGTCTGGGGGATACCACTCTGGCAACTTATAACAAGATTGTATCGCTCCCCCCACTCTGGGGTTTAATAAGGTTTGCAAAATATTTCTAAAATCTGCAGTCTTGATATGCAAAGCACTGCAAATCAGTGGTGAACATCTGTGGTTTATAATTTAAGAGCTGGCTATCAGATGCACAGCTCAGTTTAAGGCAGATCTGGGGAACTGTTGGGTAAGGCATCCTCTGTGGATTTTCTCAAACTGGGAAATGTGGGATAGACAAACAATTCTTTCGGCATGCCAATAAAAGTCAGTCTGGCCAACCTCTCAAACAAACCCTGCAGAAAGATGATATGCAGAGAAAAATGCTGATGAACTGTTTTAGTGGAGAACAGAGTGTTTGGATTTTGAGAAGACCGTTACAAAGAAAAAAAAATCAAGAGGCATGAACTGCTACGGAATAGCAAAAACTGTCATTGCTAACTTCAGGCTGGCAGTAGCTTCCTGTCCAAGGTCATTTCTGGCACAAAGGAATGCTTCTATGCATGTGTTGCTGCTGCAGTGGTGAAGCGTTGGCAGTTAAAGCTTGAGCTCAGTGGAGATGAGCCCCTTGTGCATGCAACAAAGTAATCAAGTAGAGCACAAACATGCATATTGAAGCAGTTAAAGACCTCTTATATAGGGAAATATATCAAAGTACATTTTGCTCTCAGTTCTAAAGGAATAAAACTAAAAGCACAATCCTAACCTGGAGATAGGCTGGTACAGTTAGGCCAGCTAAGGTTGGCTGGCACAAGAGACACCGTAAAGCATGTTTGGACCACTCTCGGAGTCAAGAGAGGCCAGGACACAGATGTGTGCCATCCTCCCTGACTCTGAGAGTGGTCCAAAGCGCTTTACGGTGGCCCTTGTGCCAGCCAAACCTTGCTGGCCTAACTGTGCCAGCCTAACTCTAGGTTAGGATTTCCCTCTAAAGCTATTGTTATGTTGATTGTAAAAGCTTGCAGAGATCTGAGTGACTGAGAAGAATTAGGGTGAAGCTTTTAAAGAGCTGCGCCCCCATTTTACCCGGCACTCCATGCAAGCCAGGCACAGGTGGGAAAATGGGAGCAGCCTACTGGCTGCTGGGGGAGTGTGGGAGCAATGTGAACTGACACTCCAAATGCTCCGAGCCTTTGGCTGTCAATTTGCTGATTTTCCGAGCCCTGCCCGCCCACCGTAATGTAATCTGAGATTAGCTGGTCACTGTATTGAGGGCCAGGTAGGAATTTTTTCTTATCAACTAGATTGGCAAGAGCCTGATAACTCCCCCCCCCCAGCTCATACTGTGTGGGGTTTTGGTTTGGTTTGGTTTTGATTTAAGGTTAATTGCCTTTGGTCACTTGGGCAGGTGAAGTGCAGGCTGGGTAGATAGGGTGTTAGGGAACCTGGTATACAGTTTGAGGTTGGCAAGGCCAGGTGACGGGTCTGAACCAATCAGAGGATTCCTGCCAAGGCTGGTGCCCAGGTCGGTGCTCATTCAGCTGACTTGACCCCCTTGGGGTATTGATGAGCTCTCCTGGCACCTAGACCAAGGGGGCTTGGAGCCAGGTTGTCAAGCCGTGTAGCCCAGAGGAGGTTAGATGGCTAGGACCATTTTTCCCAGATTAGTAGCCTGCATGTGGGGGGTGTTCGAGTAGTGCCCTATGTCTCAATCATGTCCCCTCTCAGGCGCTTTTTTCCTAGGCTGAAGAGCCCCAAACGCTGTAGTGGTGCTCCAGAGTTTCAGATGAGCTTTTCCCAGTCCCCTCTGGTGATGCCAGAGATTGACCTGGGACCTGCTCCATGCCAAGCATCTACTACTGAGCCATGGCCCTTCCCCACACAGCCTTTGAATTGTATGTATCCTGTTCTGGTTGTGGAATATCTTCTCAGGAACAAAAATAGTTGATCCTCAGGGAAAGTGAATGGCTATTTCTTTGGGGTAGTGGTGTAAATTTAGTGAACCATGCCACTGTTCTGGTATCCATGGCCTTCCAAGTCTGTGAAAATAATATATAACATTTTGTGTAATGCTTTGAGTACTCAAAGTGCTTCACATGAATTATTTTGATATAACCTGTGCAACAATCCTGTGAGGTAAATATTGTTGTGCCTATACTTCAGCAGGAGATCTGAAACCAAGGTGACTTGCCTAAGGTCTGCCCTGACAACCCGCTGCCTGCCTCTGTTCCACCCTCCCCTGCATCTCCACTGCCTGGTGCAGCACTTTCTTGTCCCGACAGTCATTGAGCTGAATACAGTGCCCGCAGTGCAGGCCTTCCTGCTGGCACTGTTTACTTGCATAACGTGTTACCGTGTTTTTATGACACCCAGCACTGGTACAGGAGCCAGAGGCGAATCTACCCTATGGCGCGGGGGGGCACGAGCCCTGGGGCGTGGGGCAGCGGCAGGGCGCCATTGCATGCGGTCCAGGCGGGACTGGGTGGTTTTCAGCCCTCCCGCCCGCCCCCGGTCCGTTACGCTCCGAAATGGAGCGTTTCCAGGGTTAGGGTGTCTGGCGACGCGTGGGGGCAGGGCAACATCCGGGGTGTGTGGTTCCAGCGCCGCCGGGGGCGCAGTTTCAGCGCTGCCAGGGGCACGCTCGGGTCTCCGTGCGCGCCTGACAGGAGCTACTGTGCTAGCGCAACTCCTCAATAGGATTGGGCCCAGGTGGCCACTGGAGGCACCTTGGGGGAAGGGGACGTTCATCCTCTTCCTCCGGGTAAGCCTGGACACCCACCAATAGGTCTCCTTGTGCCTGCACCAGCTATTTAGTGAACACGAGGGCTTCTGTGTTGGGCTGCATGGCCCGACATGGAGGTCTGGAATCCAGCATGATCTGTCCCATCCCCGCTCTGCCCGGATCCACCCTCCCTGTAATCAGTGCAACACTGGCAGCAGTAACACTGCTGCTGGCTTGTGTGGCCACCTCCTGGCATTGGGGGGGGCATTGCCATCCTGGTGCCAGCAGTAAGGCCTTCCCAAGGACTTGCCATTAGCAGTGTGGCACTAGCTTTAGGATTGTGCCCTCAGTCTCTTAGGCACTATGCTACACAAACATAAAAACCAGGACTGCAAAGTGGATGGTCCACAGCTGAAACTAGATTGTGTGCTGACAAGGAAAGGGTACATACACAGAAGGAAGCTTGTAGTATTGGCAGCTGGTTTAGAGGAAGGAGATCATTCCAACACAAGAAATCATTCACGCTGTGTGTTAATAGACATCCTTAGTCCTGAGAAAACTTTTGATAGGTTATATGTTAAGTTTTAAATGCACACGCACACACACACACGCGCGCGCGCGCGCACACACACACACGTGATTGATTGATTGCGCAGGCAAAGCTGGGAAACTTTCATTACAAATAAAGTCTTCTGGAATTCCCATTTACCTTTCCGATATTGACAGAAGTAATTTCATTAGCTGTGAGTGAAATATAGCAGAGTGTAAAACCCTGTACCACACTGACACAATTCAAACTTGTTATTCCTAGAGCCGTTGCACTCTTCAGAGCATGAAATTGTTCAGGAAGGGAAAAATAGAATGGGAAAAGTGAGATTTCCAGTAGTGCAGTGGCTGGAATGTTGGCTTTGGTGTTGCGGAGTTTGGTTTCAGTCCCCCCTACCCAGCCATAAATGTCCTGTGTATTTGGGCAGGTCTCAGACTGAGGTTTTCATTTGTCAAATGGAACAGTGATAATAAAAAGAAAAACTGACCTGCCTGCCTGCTGGTTTGTTACGACCATGAATAAGAACTGATAAGAGCTGTAAAGTTCGGAGATGATCTAGAGGCAATGGCGAATCTTTTGGGTTTGCTGTGTCAAAAACACCTAACTTGATTCTGCTGGTGTGTCACTCCCAACAAAAGAGAAACAATTATTTACATATTCATTTATTTAAACAAAATATATAGTCCAATCATGTATGGGGCTATTAAATAAAGAAACAACGTTACAAAAAAATCAAATCATTACAAAAAAAAAATCCTTTGTTGGGTGTTGTTAGGTGTTGTTGTTGGGTGTTGGCAAATGCTGGTGTGTCAGCCAAAACACTGTGGCATGTCACCTTTGACACACGTGTCATAGGTTCGCCATCACTGTTCTAGACTCTTTACTGGTAGAATGGGGACCTCTAATGGCATGCTTCCTTATCAGATCCTTGCCACCTAAACTACCTTAGTTGACATTGACATATCTTGCGCAACAGAAACAGCTTAATTTCAGTGCTGGAAATTAAGGATGACTGCCTGGAGAAGTCTTTTAGGCCTCCTATCGGAATGAGGGACATTGACACAGAAGCCCTATTCAGGGTTTGCCACCAACTACCCACACCCCTTGACTCCCTGTCCGCTCTCCTAGGTACCCCCGTGATCCTCCTCTTAGGTATGCTTCTGATGGACTTGTCTGATGATCATAATCTCTGTCCGGAGGCATACCAAGAGGGGGATCACAGCACTAAGCTTTGCAAGCAAGAGCTCCCTCTCCTCTTTGGATTCATTCTGAGCCAACATAGTCTTCGTTTTGCTCTGGAATAGCTGCTTGGCCCCCTCTAGGAACGCCACTGCTGTCCATGTTCAGCACTTTCCTTTCCAGACAAGTGCTGAATGCAGGTGTGCTCTGGGCCCATGGCCAGGGAGCACATGATGTGCTGCACACCATGTGCTCCCTGTGTATGTCTAGTTTATGTGCTCCCGTTTGCCCCCTTCCTGGCTATGAATGATGAACACCTGAATAGGGCTATAAATGGTCAGCAAATTGTCCCACTATTTTAGCAGCCCTTCCAGGGTCCTTTAGACCTCTTAGTAGTTGTGCTGGATCTAGCTACTCCCAAATAGCTCTTGTGTGGCTGGGGAGATGTTTCAATGGGTCAAACATATGAGTAGTGAACAGTTGCCCCGAGTCTTTCTCATTCTGGCCCACCCTGGCACTGCTTCTGTGGGAAAGATCCACAAGTCATGTAAACGTTTCCCATAAGACTGGATGAAAGCCAAAAAGCAGTTTAGTTTTAATTTGTAGTTAATCTTTTTTTTTTTGCGGGGGGAGGGGGGGAGTCAGTTGGAAATCAACAATCAAGGCTGGGATACAGAATTTCCAGGTAAGCTATCACTAAAATGACTAGTGGTATGCTGCCCAAAATGACTAGTGATATGCTGCCCAAAATTTTGCTGGTGAGTTAAAAGCAGTATTTTACTTTTTAATGTCTCATAATCTAGATTTAACATTTCAAAATGTGCAAAGCACTCAAAAGGAAAAATGTATGCCTCCTAAATTTAGGGCATAATCCTAACCTGGAGTTAGGCTGGCACAGTTAGGCCAGCAAAGTTTGGCTGACACAAGGGACACTGTAAAATATGTTCGGATTATGCTCTTAAGCAGGTTACACAACATCTCAAAAAAATTACTAGTTGCAATAACACATGCAGAAGACGATTTCATACAAACCGTTTAATAGCCACTTGCATCAATTAAACCAGAAAAGAAGTACAAATTTTCTTTCTTTTCCCGAGCAGACCTCTTTTCTTAAATGGCCATTTCTGCTACCCAAGTTACCCAGGCCTGAATAGTTGAGAGCATTACTAGATTTCTACCTCATTAAAACAATCCTTTCTGCAATACTAAATGCTGCTTGATCAATCAAGGTTCTTTTTTCCTTTGCATGTAGTAGAAGAGAAATAATTATGATTTCAAATGAAAACCCTAGTCAGTAGAATGTACAAATGACCTGAATTGTATTGGATATGTGAGGCATATCCAATAATACTATATTTCTTCCAGTAACTCTTGTGTATTGTATAAAGCTCACTAGAAATCCCAGGGCAGAAAATCATAGATTAGAGCCCAATCTTGACATGCTCTTAGGCTGGCACAAGTCCTTGTGTAGGCCCAGCACTTTGTAGGCCTTAAGGCACTTTTTAAAAAGGGATTAGGCTGGGCTGGCCCACAGTCCAAATCTAGCCTCTGCGCCACACCAGGTAGTTGAGTTAGCGCTGGCCAAGAAGTGGTGCTTGGGAAGGGGGGACTGTGGGGGGGACCAAGACTGGGAGGGGGATGTGACTGGCCATATCCTAGCCTCTCTCCCATGGAGGCTGGCCTTACACTGGCTTGCTTGTATCAGTGCCAGGCATTTTGCTGGCGCAGATCCCAGTAGCCCTATTGGGGTGGCTGGGCTATTACCAGGAGTAAGGGAGTACTCCAAGTTGCATGACAACTGCCTCCTAACTGGAGCTGGATATGGCGCAGGCCAGCTGTGTTTGGTTAGGACTGGGTTGTTGGTAAAATAATATGTACCATTTACATGAGGACTATCTTTGGCTATGTGGTTATCTGAATTTAGAACTGTTCCAGCCCCTGAAGAGGTGTGGAAAAACCCGGACTGAGTAACTTTGTAAATGAAATTGAGGTGACAGGGTAAAGCTGAGCTTGTAGATAAATTGTTTGGGCCTTACTGTTGTCAGGCTGCACAGAAGGAGAGAGAGTTTTGTCACCCACAATAATGCTCACCACTCAAAGGTGATAGAATCATGAAGGTCTCCGTGTGCAAATAGAACACTTACATTGTTCCTCATGCCCAATTAGCAGGGAGCAAATTGTGGTGTGCAGTGCTTCAGGACACTTCCATATGCAGAGAAAGAGCATTCTCTAAACATTCAAAAGTGCTTCTCTCTGTCCTTCTTGAAGGCCTTACAACTTCTTCTAGGTTGACTAGGCAACTTTGAATTTAACATTGCTGATCATTTTGTGTCAGGATGTTCATGTGCTTGTATTACATTAATTTGTTTTTCTTTTTGCAAAACTATGAACTCTGGACGGTATCAGTGATTGAACTAGCAATGGGGAGAAAGGGGTGAAAACCCTTAATAAAATAAACAAGCCCACTCCCTGGTTTCCCTGAGTTTAACCAAATTACCTTTATCTCATACAAAAGTGATTCCCAAACTTATTAGCATTGGGACCCACATAAAAAAAAGGTTCACTTTACCAGATGCTCAAGGCTCTGTGGCTATAATGATGATTGGGCAGCAGTGCTTCCCCCATTTAGCAGGTTGTTTAACTCTTGATGCACTTAGCCCAATCTGCCTTGTCAGTTTCATGAACCTCCAAAAATTGGGTTGTGACCCATTGGTGGGGCATGGACCCACAACTTGGGAACCACTGTAAATTTATGAACAGAAGAGAGTCAAGATTAAAGATAAGAGGCTGTCTTTGACTTGTTTGCTCCTAGACTAGTGCAGAAGAACATGCTAGATAAATCATACAAAAAAACAAACAAACAAAAAACTTGAGGTCACAGAACCCTTCCTCTGTAATTTGAGTAAAGTTTTATTTCTTAATGCAAGTGCACACATCCTTCCCCACTGTGTTTCGGTGTCCAGTTCTGCAGGGTGAACGATCATTTCCATGTTCATGCTTGCAACACGATCTGTTTGGGCTTCTGACAATGCATTTGCAGTTGCCTTTATGGACAGGTTTCCCAGAAAGCAGTAATGACAAAATAATTATTTTGCATGGCCCTGTAATACTGCAGCCCCACTGTTTGAAGTAAGCAGCATGACATTCATGATTGGACCTCTTCCCTAATCAGGTCTTTGTAATGCCTGAATACAAATGCGTCACACAATGTGTAAACATATGAATAAGCCCACCGCTTGTTCAGTTTTTCCTTATTATACTCCCAACACTGGACTCCATACAAACGTGTTTGAAGATTGGAGATCCACAGACATCATGATTTAAATTTCCCCTGGGAGAGTTTTTGTGACATTGAAATACCAACAATAATTAGAAGGAGCACTAGTACTGTCTTAGAACTCTTGATGACTGTAAGAGCAAGGAAAACCATATGAAAAGCATTGCTAGATCAGGGCAGAGGTTCAGCATTCTGTTTCTGGAGGGTTCCCTAGGAAGCCCGGAAGCAGGAGGGAAAGGGAGGCTTCTAGCCCAGCATTGCTCTCTTGCAACTGGTATTCAGAGGCATGGATGATGCTGAAGCTGGAGATAGCCATCACGCTTTATAGCCATTGATAGACGCCACCTGGATGAAAAGCAGTTTGAAAGTAGAATAAATATATGTGAAGCTGGCTTTTCTCTCTCTCTGATGCAATGCATGCTGTGAGACTTTCTGCCATAGAGTAATGCTGCTGGAAAAAAAAGGCAAGAAGAAATATACCATATTGACTGGGGAAGAATGCTGACACATATCAACCTACCATAAAACCTGAAGCAGAAATAGAAGGGAACAGCTGCACTCTGCCCATCGTCCTCTTGACATGTAAATATGGCTTCAGGCGCCATACAGATGTTCCATGCCTAATTAGCAGTAAAGCACTTTTCTCTGTACAAGCAAAGTTGGCTTCAAGGTTTATGTTAAGCTTTCATGCTTAACAATGTTTTAGGTAAGGGAAAATGCCAGGCTTTGGGGGGGAATATTTCTCAGCAGCATCTTTATTGGTGCAGGTGCTAGTCAGTCCTCCTTCTCTCCTCCATCTGTGACAGAGAGAAGGGGGGCCTTTCTGTTGCCCATGCTAACTTCTGTCTGGCTTTGGGCCTGACCTTCCAGAATCTTCTCCTGTCATCCCTGTTGTCACCTTCAAACTTCACATTTGCCAAAAAATGTGGTTCAGGACTAATTTCTTTTATGCCAGAAGGAAATAGCTCAAACGTGTCAAGTTTTGAACTCAGGAACCTGGAGGCTTAAGACCACTCGTGTACTTTTTGTGCTAGGCTGCAAAGAGGCTTCTGCTGATCAAGATGCTGCCATTTGCCTCTGTCTGCCACACGTGCGTCAGCCGTCTACAGTCATGGCCCAGAGCTCCTTTTGTTTCCTACCTCTCTGACTGAATGTGGGAGCAGAAGCAGTTGTCCATAATTGCTGCAAAAGCTACTCAAGTCAGATGTGGAGGCCGGCAGAAATAGAACAAAATCTGCCCTATGAACAGAATATGTGTAAGTGGTTACTAAGCCATCACGGAGCCCATTAATAGCCCAACCAAGATACACTTGTTAAAACTCCATTCCACCTGATAGCTCAAAGTTGTCGATATTCTGACAACAGGCAGTGGACAAAAATCAATCATGCTGTTTCGATGCCTCCTCTGGTCTGTATGGGGAAGGGAGTTGAGACCTGTCTCTTTATAATGTCAAATAAATACAGTCCTTCTCTCAAGACTGATTCACCAAGTCACCATGTGTTATCCGATTTCAGGGCCTGCTAAGTACTTGAGATGGAAAATTGGAGAAGTGTGAACCTGAAGGGTCAGAAGAAACTGTCTGTTCCTCCAGAAATATACGGATGTGTCATCGGCGGCAGCAAAATGGAGCCATGCTTGTTCAAATAAGTGTAGTCATACAGATCCCAGGACAGATGGAAAAACATGGCAGTACAGGAAGAGCTCTGGTCTGCTGCATAGACTCAAGGAAGTCACTCTGCCATCATTCAAGTTAAAGTGGGAATAATAACAATTCCACAAGTTTGGGTGATTTTTCTTCTGTGATGAAGGGGAAAGGAAGGCAAAACAGACATAGCAACTAGTGGTTAACAATGGCCCTTTCTCCCTTGTTCTCCCCACTCTACTTTTCTGGCATTTGGGATTTACTGGAAAACACGATAAGGACATAAGAAGAGCTCCACTGGATGTCCCCTGGTTCTGGTATTGTGAGAGAGGGAAAAGAACCTCCCTCTATCCACTTTATCCATCCCATGCATAATTTTGTATGTTTCAATCAAGTCCCCCCTCAGGTGCTTTTTTTCTATGCTGAAGAGCCTCAAACACTGTAGCCTTTCCTCATATGGGAGGTGCCCCAGCCCCATAATCATTTTGGTTGCTCTCTTCTGCATCATCTCTAGTTCCTCTATATCCTTTTTAAGGTGTGGCGACCAGAACTGTACATAGTACTCCAGATGTGGCCTTAACATAAATTTGTACAGTGGCATAATAATATTGAAGTTATTCTCAACTCCTTTTTTAATTATCCCAAACATGGAATTGGCCTTCTTCACCGCTGCTGCACATTGGGTCGACACTTTCATTGAGTGTTCACATTGAGTTTCACTAGCGCTCCAAGATCTCTCTACTAAAGCTCAGAGCTCAGTAGTCTATATGTGAAGTTTTGATTTTTTGCCCCAATGAGCATCACTTTGCACTTGTCTACACTGAAACGCACCTGCATTTTGCTGCCCATTCTCCCAGTTTGGAGAGATCCCTCTGGAGCTCTTCACAATCAGCCTTTTGCTTCTACTATCCTAGGCAAGGAATCCCAGTCAGAAAGAGGCGGTCTGGGGAAAGCCAGCCTCCCAGGTTAAAAAAGAGTTCCCAGTCCTCCTAGGGGTGCCACTTAAAACCAAACAGTAGCAAAATTGGGTTGGTCTGGACAGAGTGATGCCCTTGCTAGTGACCTTAGTCTAGGCAGGTAATCAATAAGAAAGAGAAGGAGTTTTTGAAAGGGCTGACTGAGCACAACATCTGATGGGGAAATGAGGCATGATTCAACTAGGTCCTCCTAGTTATCAGTAAGGGCTTACTGCTGCTGCTAGGCCTGATAGGATCACATGCCTAGCTGTGTGGAGTCAAGGCTTCCTAATGTCTTCATACCCCTGGCAGTGAGTGGATGGACCGTATAGGTTCTACAGATCTGGGAAACATGCAGCAGAATAACCTACAAAAATTACTGTTTCCACAGAGTGGAAGCAGATGGAGGACAGCTTTGCAGCTGCATTCAAAGCAGCTCTCGCTATTGTCACAGATGAAACTATTCTCCTTCAGGTTGCAATGTATATTTTTCAGTGATGCCAGATTGATTCCTCACGCGACTGCATCAGTTCCACTGCTTATCTCCTAACAGTGTCTAGAAAATGCATCTTAGAATCAAGTTGAATGAACTTGGAGTATTTTGACCAACATCGAGCATAATACGTCGATCTGATAGCGGAGAATCTTTGAAGTCTGTGTTCAGCCACTGTGTATGAAACCTGGAGCAGAACTTCTTCCATTCGTTTTTCCAGTTGGGCTTGGCTCAGTTTTATTGCATGCATCTGCTGATTAGAAACAGCTGTGCCTGAGTAGCCTGTGTTAATAGAAAAGGCCTTTCTACCCCTTTTTGCCACAGAATACCTGGTTTTGCCCACAGAAAAGCTGAAAGAAGATCCAGGCTGATCACACATTTCATTTGGCAAATTGCATTGCCGCACGTACAGTTTTAATTTACTTGAAAAAGTGCTCATGGGGGGATCATGATTTTTGTGTGCTGAGGTCAGATAATAAAAGCCTTGAAATGTTTTCTGCACAATGCTGCTTTCTAACTCAGTATTGATGTTACGAAGAAATGAAGGGACAAACACATTCTGACACATAGAATAACTGCCTAAGCTCAGGCAATTAGATATTATGGAACAACAGACTGTATTTTATATAGTCCTTTAAGTGCGCAAGGCAAAACACATTCAAGGTAAAAAAACAGGGACATTTCACTTAAACAAGGATACAGTGGACAGTGACTGTATAGAGTAAATAAAAGCCTCTCCTCTGCACTTCCCCATTACATGCTTTTTAGCAGGAAGCAGGAACTATAAGGCAGGGCTGGATGACTCACAAGCTGGAATCAAGATTGCTGGGAGAAACATCAACAACCTCAGATATGCAGA
>JAJKFI010000096.1:165221-178776 GCA_029204185.1 Lerista edwardsae
CAGATGGTGACTGCAGCCATGAAATTAAAAGACGTTTACTTCTTGGGAAGAAAGCTATGGTGAACCTAGATAGCTTAATCAAAAGCCGAGACATCACCCTGCCAACAAAGGTTCGCATAGTCAAAGCGATGGTTTTCCCAGTAGCCATGTATGGCTGTGAGAGCTGGACCATAAGAAAGGCAGAGCGTCGAAGAATCGATGCTTTTGAATTGTGGTGTTGGAGAAGACTCTTGAGAGTCCCCTGGACTGCAAAGAGATCCAATCGGTCAATTCTCCAGGAGGTCAAGCCTGATTGCTCCCTGGAAGGACAAATGCTGAAGCTGAAGCTCCAATACTTTGGCCACCTGATGAGAAGAGAGGACTCTTTAGAAAAGACCCTCATGCTGGGAAAGATTGAAGACAAAAGGAGAAGGGGGCGACAGAGGATGAGATGGTTAGATAGTGTCACCGAAGCAATGAATATGAAATTGGGCGAACTCAGGAAGCTAGTGGAGGACAGGGAGGCCTGGCGTGCTGTGGTCCATGGGGTCGCGAAGAGTCGGACACGACTTAGCGACTGAACAACAACAACAACAACAACAACAACAGGAACTATAACATTCATTCGTTTCCCTTTAGCATGCAGGCTGTGCGCCTGCACATCATGTTCTTCAAATTTTTCAGTTTTAGCAAACAAGTTCGATAGTTTAAGCAAAAACACCCACGCTGCCATCACTATGGATGAAAAACAAAGGTACTGTAATGGATGTGTGTGTGGTCCACAGGATCTGCAGATAATTTAAACCATGGATACCATATCTGGATATGGGGACCCACTGGTACTACTAGCATAGAGAATGAAAAGAAATATTTTAGCTTTGACTTTTCTTCCAAATGGTGAGTAATAACATTTCTATTATTCTTCATGATTTAAGAAATTTAATTGACTGATTAAAATGCAGATGACAAATGAAAATAAATTAAATAGTTGGCAGCTGATGTTTTAATACATAGTTGTTTTGTATCCAGTTAGCTGCCTGGGACAATTGTATTTGCTGTGGTCTCTGATGAACAGAACACACAGTTAAAACTGTTCTTGAAGCTAAGAACACAAAATTCATATCCAGAACTGTAAAATGTTACCCATAGAAAAACTTGATCCAAAGTTGTTGTTTTTTTGAAAAAAAGAGTTAATGCTCTGAGTAAATGAATCTCTACACATTCACAACAGAACATTTTGCTATGACAGTCAAACATGTGTGCTCCAGTGACTAATATTGTACTTGAAAGTCAGATCCCATTTCTGTCATGGGCTTTTTTGTAGCAATCCATACTTCGTCATCACCAAGTTATTCATGTCAGTAAATGTTGCTGTAAAGGTTAACAGAATATATCCAGTGACTAGAATGTTGGACTTAAAGGTCAAATCCTAATCCTCTCATGGAATCTGCTGTAACTATGCAGACTCAGCTGATGCATAGCCTATCAAACGATTGTCCACATGCCCTAAGACAAGTTGGATTATAAATGGGCCACAACTTCATTGACCATTACTCATGAACCGCAGTGGGTCCTAAGTAACTTGAAACAGCTCACCAAAGGGAATCCCCACTGAATTCTCCCAAGAGCAGAGGTGTACCTAGAGGGGAATCACAGCACTAGGTCTTGCAAGCAGCTGCTCTCCCTCCTCTTTGGAGCCATTCCCAGTGGCTAGAGCAAAACAGAGGCTATGTTGGATACAAATGACTCCAAAGAGGAGGGGGAGTGGCTGCTTGCAAACTTAGTGCTGTAGCTATGCCACTGCCCAGGAATTTTAACCAAGCATTCAAGTCATCCGGCATCTCTGCCATTGTTCAAATGCAACAATGTGGCTCTCACACATCTATTATAGCATCACACAGATGCCTTATAAAGGTCAGTTTGATACTTGAGCTCTCCATTTTCCTTGCGAGCTCCATACAGCCTGGTCGCTGTAAAATAAATTCATCTAATAACAATTGAAACAGTCCAGGTGTACCTTGGCCCATTAACAGCAAATCATTGCGACGTTGGGTCATGGTGCCTATCCTTGTGTTTCTGTTGGTATCTCAGATCCCATTCTGGCTTTGAATTTTTTTCAAAGGCTGCCTAGAGCTGCCTAGTGCATTGATGGCGAACCTCTGACACGCGTGTAAAGGCTGACGCGCCAACACATTTTTCTTGACATGCGGCCCCGCTGGAGCTGCCGGCACGTAAGGACTGCTTCCCTGAGCCTGTGCCGATCAGAAGCAGCCCCGCCCCCAAGCAAGCTCTTGCAACTAGCTGGGAGGCCGGCAGGGGCTCTGCTAAAGAAGTGTGGGAGGTTACACAATCCCAGGAGGAAACAGGTTCCATCTGGAGGTGTCTGGGAGACGGGGGGGCGAGGGTGGGAGGGGGGCTGGCTGGTTTTGCTCTCTTTCCAGTTACTTGGGAGTGCTCTGAATCCTGGGGCATGTGCGCAGAGGGAGAGAGGTGGGAAGCAAGCACACAAGGCAGAACTGCTGCTGCTGGCCTCTGTGTGTGTAGGAGAGTGCGCACGGGGTGAGAGACAGACAGCCAGAGAGCGAGCAAGCGAGAGAGAGAGAGAGAGAGAGAGAGAGAGAGAGAGAGAGAGAGAGAGCAAGTGAGTGAGTGAGTGAGAGAGAACGAGAGAGAGAGAGAGCAATTTCAATATGTAATTTTTTTTGTCTTTTGTTCTGGCAGGGGTGACACACCAGCAGAGTTGAGTTACGAATGTTCTGAATTTCTGACACACCAAGCCCAACAGGTTCGCCATCACTGGCCTAGTGTAATGCCAGGCTGGCTGGGAAGGGGGTTAGGATTTGGTTTATGTTATCCAGATTGGTCCCACCTCCTTCCTGGGCCCAGTCCACGCACCATTCTGACCTCACCCCCAAAATGCCCCCCGTTCTATCCTCCCACCATCAACCCCCCTGCACTGGCCACACTTGGTTGGAACAAACGTACCGAGTTTCTGCACCACAAGGGCTGAATTTGGCCTCTGTGATCCAGCATACATCTGTGCACTGGCTCAGCTGATTCTAAAGGAGGTGCAAATGTGCCCATCGGCACTGGCCCAGCTGCAACTCTGGATTGCGCTTTGAGTAATTGAATGATGTGTAGCATAATGAGCACAGGTGGGGCACAATTTTTTGTTAATCAACTGTCCCTTGGGAAAGGAAATGTGGTGAATCATGTATACTCTCCCAGGCCCCTGTCTGACACAATACCCAGGGAGACACTCAAAAGTTAGGGAAAGTTGGGCACTGAAAAGGCCTCATCATCTGACCTGTAGTCACCACTTCGATTATTTTTTTACTCTCCCTGCTTCGTTTGAAAAAAAAAAAATAGATTGCAGGTTAGGCAAGGACTATTGACATGGCAAGGTGGGGGGGGGGGGCGAGACATAGAGCAGAGACAGCAAGGCATTGTCAGCATCAATAACAGCAGTTCCACCTGTCTCTCCCAGCATGGGAGCACAATCCCTCTCCAATTCAAATCTCATTTCTGCCATGAACTCATGCCACTTCCTGTTAGGATTGGCTTTTCACTTGCAACATGGAGATAATGCTACTTATGTAGCTCACATAGGCCAGCAGAAGACAGAAAGGCCTGGCAATTCGTATTGTGCCGCTAGAGGTGAAATTCTTGGACCGGCACAAGACGAACCAGAGCGAAAGCATTTGAAAGGCCTGGCATGCTGTGGTCCATGGGGTCGCGAAGAGTCAAACACGACTTAGCAACTGAACAACAACAACGGACCTCACAGGGTCAGTGTAAGAAGTACAACACAACAAACACACATTTTGCTGTCTTAAAAGTAAGACTTATTCCTGGGTATATTTGGGGTGCTGATTCCAAAAATGGCATCCATTTTACCTTATCACATCTAGTTCTGGAGATATGCCATAGTCTCATTACTGAAAGATTCAAGCAGCTTCACTATGCTATATCTTCGAAATTAGATGTGATAGGGCAAAATGGATGCCATTTTTGGAATCATCTCTTCAATTTCATATAAAACCCTGGAGGGTTCCCAACAAAAAATGTTTTTCTGGCCCTCAATTTCACAGGCCTGTGTAATTAGCATGAAGCATTTTGGAACCTTGTAGAGTCCAACACTAAATATTATTTATGCAATCCTGACCACTCTACCCTATCATTAAATCTCTCACTAGCTTTTCACTACTAACTAGATCTAGGACTACTGTTGTTCTTTCAATAGACATCTGGCAAGAAGTTCCCCCTTTTCCTTTTGTAATAAAACAGAAGCTATGAAAAGAAGTAAACAGCTGAGAAATCTTTTTGTGGCACAAAAAAAAGGAATACTTAAAAAACAATAACACAGATTATAATTACTAATGAATTCTTGGCTTCCTCTGAATGTCTTGTTAGACCATCCATCATGATTGCCAAATAAATCTTACTTCTCCAGTCAAATTGGTTTATATGGTAGATACATTGTGCATGCAAATTCATTGTGGTGCTCAACGTGGCAGTGATCAGAAGAATGGCTTTGTAAACAGATTATATCAAATCCATATTGAAGTTTAAAACAAACCATCTCATCTCTTGAGATCAAGGCAAAGAATGCAGAGGAGGAATAGGATTTGCAGCTACACACACACAAAAAAAATAGCATCAACTTCAATATGCTTCAGAAATAATAAGGGGTGGATTTTGATGAAAAATCCAGCTGAGTTACAGTGAGTGAGCCAGCTTCATGCTGTGCTTTTAAATGTTATGTAGTCAGGTTTGTGGAGCGGAGCTGAAATGCAAAATTTCTTATTTTGCAGAATCCGATGAGCAGTGGCTGGAAGTAAATGGGCAGGAGATGTGGTCTGGAAATTGAGCCATTGCCTTGCCTGTAAAAGCTAAGCAGGATCTGCTCAGGTTTTGCTTTGGAGGGGAGACCAGAAGCCACAGAGAAGCTTGGGACAAAGGAATATGGGCAAGGAAGAAATGGATAACATCCTGTGAACCAACCTGAGGTGTGTTTTGCATCTGCCGATGGAAAGCACAAGAGATGCACAGCAGTGATGACAATTGCACCATGAAGGGAAACATCTGGAGAAATAGAGAATCTTTCGAGTTTCTCTCCTAGAATGAAACTTGTGAAAAAAAACCCATTTGGGGAAAAAAATTCAGTTTATAGTCAGGCTGCCTGCCTGCCTTGATTCTACATGACTGAAGTCTCTGAGACTTGGTAACTAAAATAAAGAACTAAATAAGATGGAGCAAAGAAGGGAGGAGGAAGACGAGGAAACAGAAGATGAGGAGGCAGGAAGCAAAGAGGTAGAGAAAGAAGCTGAAGTCGAGGTGGTAGGGTGGAGAGGCAGAAGGCAAGGAGGAAGAGGGCAGAGAGGGAGAAGCCAGGAATATGGTGGTGAGTGCAGGAGAGACTGGAGGTGAGGACCCAAAAGGGGACCAAATAAAGATGGTGGAAAATCAATGTGGATAGTGGAACATGAGGTGGAAATCTGAGGAGGAAGAAAAAGGCAGGAAGAGTAGAGCTAGCAAGGGACCAGAGCAATGAGACAGAAGAGAGCCCCATGGAAGAGAAGAGGAGAGGGACGAGGGGAGATGTGAAGGGAAAGGCTAAGTCTTTCTAAGGAATGGGAACATGGCCTTTGCTGCCAGGTTACAGTTGGTTTATTTGCTGAGGCTACATGGACATTGCTCACTCCCACTTGACTCCCCAGCCTTCATGGTCCCTAACGGTAGCCTTGGACCAGGTCCAGACCAGTTAAAATTCAGTGTAGAGGGCTACTATTAGGCCACCTGGGTAGACAGGACAGATGATGGTCACCAATAGTGAGCTCCTGAATAAGACGCAAAAGCCTATAAATAAATATTTGAATTAAACTCCCCTGAGCAGCAACCTTTTTGTGGTGAGTCCATCTCCCTTATTGAGGAGGAGACACTGGCTGGCCTGGGCATGTCCTTCCCTAGCCCATGTGATGTGGAGTTAAGCCCCACCCCCAGGGAGGAGATGGAGTATGGGTGGGGCATACTACAAAAGTATGCACTTAGTGTTATGACAATTGCAATATGCAAGCAATTAGAATAAAAGCTCTAACTTATTTATAGAAAGCACTTCTTGAAACATTGTTTTCTTGTGTGGTTTTCTAGAAGTTTCTTTTAATTTAACTTTAGAACAAATGTTGGCCTTAGTGAGAGTCACTCTTGGGATCACACTTCTCACATTCATGTTTTAAAAGATACTTGTCATCCAGCACTGTGAAGCATGCCATTTTTTTGTCACTTCAGTAACGCATAATATATTTTAGATTGGCAATTTCCAATCTGCAGGAAGTAAAAGCCACCATGGGAAGAAGAATCGCCTGTCTAATTTGAGTACTGGCTACAAGATTGTTGTTGTGGACAAACATGCTTGCATATGCATTTAATTTCAGGTCAGTAATTTACATTCTTCTTCCTTTGGAATTATAGATTTTCAACATCTGTGTTAGGATAATACAAAGATGAGACACTGAGGTTATGGGAAAAAAGCCTTGAACAATAAACAAAGATATGAAGTAGGGCCAGACTCTTATTCTGTCATGGTGAAGTTGCTTTCCGCTTGTGTCCCTATACGGGGATTCTGTAATTGCCACCACAATTAACAAAATGAGGAAAAGTGAAAGAATCTGAGACTTCGTTATTTAGAAAACAGAAGGCTATGAGGAAGAACAAGAAGATGCTTATAATACAGTAGTTTGAATATTTAACATTGAATTTAATGCCATAAAGCAGTGGTTGTCAAGCTTTTTAGCACCAGGACCATTTCTTAGAATGACAGTCTGTCTGGGACCCACCAGAAGTGATGTCATGGCCGGAAGTGTCATCATTGTGACACCAGAGTCTGCTGCTTTCCTGAGAATGCAGCAATAAGTTCGGTTATTTCTCAGCCATTTTCCAATAAAGTGAATCAGAAAGAAAACACTATTTACCACTATGACACAAGCAAAACAACCACACAGCCCTCCCTCTTTCCAGCATTTTATCTTCACATATTTTCAATATGGCTGCTAAGTGCTCTGCGACCCATCTAAAATTGGCTCATGACCCACAGTTTGGGAACCACTGCCATAAAGTTGGGTGGCAGACACTGGCTCGGAAGGCTTTTGAAAAGGGTTTGCTGCTTTCTTGGGGGGGGGCTATCAATGGCCATGATGGCTCAGTGGAACGTCCATGTTTGGAAAGTGTAGACTGCTGGATAAGTGTTAGTGGGGGCATAACACTGTTATGCATTTCATGTCCCGCTCATAGACCTCCTGAAGGTATCTGCCTGCTCTCTGTTTGAGACAGGATTCAGATACTGGACAATAGACCCTTGGGTATGATCCATCTGGACTCTTTTTTCTTTTCTTTATAAAGGTGATATGTAGGATCTTTGAGAAGGGAACAATGCCAGAAACATGGCTTGTGTGATCTGTGGCTCATAGCTCTAAAAATCTTTGCATGCCCCTCTAAACCTCGGGATCTCTGAACCCAGTGATTTGGCAGAAGGAAATGCTGTAAAGTACATTTACATCCTTCAACCCTTATGTCCGATAAACAGGGTGGTAATCCTTTGTTTTAATCTTGTACTGAGTGCCATTAGTACAGGATAAACATGACACCTCCAAACACTTTCTGAAGTCTTAATTCAGAACACACTTCTACTGCTGAATAGCTGAATAACTGGTTTGTGCTTTTGTGAGGTTTGTTGTTTTGTTTTCTTGGTAGTTCAGCCAGCTCACTACCTGAGGCATTTCTATAATCTGCAATGGTACATTCATGTCTTGTTTGTTGTAACACTGGGCTGGCTGCCTCCAGACCACCTAGCTTGCAAGTAAACACCTAAAATAGGCTATATAATAGGGGGAAGTCAAAGATGGGTGAATGTGCTCAACATTCCTATTATGGTGCTGGGAACCGAAACAACACTTTAGATCTGACTACCCTGATTGCTCCCTGGAAGGACAAATCCTGAAGCTGAAGCTCAAATACTTTGGCCACCTCATGAGAAAAGACCCTCATGACAGTCTTCTTTAGAAAAGACCCTCATGCTGGGAAAGATTGAAGGCGAAAGGAGAAGGGGGTGGCAGAGGATGAGATGGTTAGACAGTGTCACCGAAGTGATGAACATGAAATTGGGTGAATTCCGGAAGCTAGTGGAGGACAGGGAGGCCTGGCATGCTGTGGTCCATGGGGTTGCAAAGAGTCGGACATGACTTAGCGACTGAACAACAACAACAACAACAACAACAACAACAACAACAACAACACCCTCCCGATTGACTTTCCATTGATTAGATTTTGCACTATTTATTGGCCAGATTTTGTTTTTAGATAAATGATTGACTACTACTAGGGGGTTGGCCTCTTGGCCTGAGTTCTGAAGCCTGTCCTGGATGCATGAGTGGCCTGCTGCTCCAGCAAGGGCATTAGCAAGGTGGTGACATCACTGCCAGGGGCAGGAGGGAAGAGATGCTAGTGGCAGTGCAGATGCTGGCAATTCCAGCAGGAGGGGCTCAGTGAAGTGAGAAGATGGGTTCAAAAGGCAAGCTGAGAGGAGGAAGGAAACCAGAGAGGAAGGCAGAGGAGGATGGGAAGTAGAGGGAGGAAGATGTTCTTCCTGATTTACACTTGTGTTTGATAAAGTTAAACCCCATTTCAGTCTAGTGTCTTCCTTGGGGGTGGTGCAAGGGTAATAGGCTACTTTAGAATGCCAGATGCAGGGGAGTGCCAGCAGGATACAAGTATCTGGTTGTCTTGCATGCTCCCTGAGGCATCTGGTGGGCCACTGTGAGATACATGAAGCTGGACTAGATGGGCTTCTGGCCTGATCCAGTAAGGCTTTTCTTGTGTTCTTATGGAGAGGGTGGAATGAACAAGGAGGAAGTGAGCATAGGAAGGGTAGGAGGTGAAGTTGGCTGGGACAGAGGTGATGGTTGGGCAAGAGGAGGGAAGAACAGCCAAGGAAAGGAGGGAAGAATATGAAGGAAGAAGCTGGCAATGCAAAGAGGGAAGAGCACAGGGGATGAAGAAGCCAGAACAGACCCAGCCAGGAAAAGGCAAGGGAGGAGGAGGCAGGGAAGGACCTCCTCCTTGAGACCTGGGCAGGCAGGCAGGTACTAACCTCCATATGTAGGGGATTTTCCAGATCCCTGTTAAAGCCCCCCCTCCCCCAGAATTGGGGGGAGTGCCATCCAGTAGTGGAGAGATCCTTTGGTCAGCTAGACTAGTCAGTGCCTAGATTCTCTAGGGTGTGTCCAGGCTAACCTTCATGAAGAGGGTCACTGTTAGAGGGCAGAACAGCCAACATGCCAGAAGAATCCTTGGGGGACTATATATGGGAAGTGGGGAAATTTCCTGGTGGCTTGAAGTGCCAATCATAAAGGATTGGTGAACAGCATCCCTTCTGGAGTCAATGGCCCTTATTTCAGGGCCAAGATCCATCCAACCAGACCCCAAATGTCATACCTGAATCTCTTTTAAGCGGATCTGCCTCTTGGGATAAATCCTTTGATAAATTTATGGTTCCAGTTTGCCAAAAAAGACCTTGTTTCTTTAGCTTGATTTTGAGTTGATTTTGATCCAGAGAATCCCAGTTTTTGGAAAGGATAATTTTGAGCCTTATGCAGTAATGGCATCTAAATGATTTAGCAACAGGTACTCACTTTTGATTGGCACTTGTGTCGGGACCCGCCCAGCAGAAGTGAGGTCATAGCCGGAACCCAGGAACCACCCCCAGGAACCGCCGCGCCTCCTCGGGAGGGAGCCCCAGGCAGCCTACCTGCTCATGCTGCTGCTGCCGTCGGTCTCCCTCGCTGCGCTGCCTGCCTGCCTGCCTGGCTCTGAGAACGTGCAGGCAACTCAAACGTGCAGGCAACTCAAACGTGCAGGCAATTCAAACGTTGCAGGGGGCGGGGCGGAGCGCCGACGGAGTCGATGAGTGGGCAGGTGAATGGGTGGGGCCAGCCCTAATCCTAGGAATGGATACTCGCGTACCCTCGTGTACCTGCTACATGACATGTCTGGCCTTATGTACTTAGAAAAATCAATCAATCACTAGTATTCATATACCGCTTTTCAACACAAAGTTCACAAAGCAGTTTACAGGCAAATAATATTAAAGTTAAATGGCTCCCTGTCCCAAAAGGACTCACAATCTAAAAGAATGGAGGACACCACCAGCAACAGCCACGAGAAAGACACTGTGCTGGGGTGAAGAGGGACAATTGCTCTCCCCCTGCTACATATAAGAGGACACCACTTGAAAAAGTGCCTCTTGCCCAGTTAGCAGGGTCATGATCATGATTTATTAACATGACAATGCCAAGGAGCAAAGAGAAATAAATCAGCATCTGTTCTTTTCAATATTGCAATAATTTAAATAAAATTTAACGTTTTCGTCTGCAAGGTGGCAAAATATCAGATTTATGTGTGTTAATTTTCTGATCTGATTGTCCAGAACTGCTGAGACAATAGTGTAATCGGGGGAAAAATTAATATTATTTATTACTCTAGAGTGTGTACTATTTCAGAGCAATTCTATGGAAGTGTTTAAGAGTAATATTTTAAGTTATAAGTAAAATATATCTAGCTACTCAAGAAGAAATTCTTGACAGTAAGGGTGATTCGGCAGTGCAACAGATTGCTGAGGGAGGTAGATATGTTCAAGCAGAGGTTCAACAGGCATCTGCTGGAGATGCTCTAGGAGGATTTCCTGTTACAGGCTGGGGATTGGACTAGATGACCTTGTGGAGCCCACTTGGTAGGTCACAACCTGATATCAGGTAGGTCACTGAAAGTTGGGAGCAGCCCATCTTGGAAGTTGCAGACTTTACTCTTGCTATATTCCTTTTGTGTTTTTCAAGTGAAGGTTCTTTCAAAATTTTGTTTTTAGTTCAGTGTTTACACAATATTTTGTTTACACAATATTTTGTCCTAATCTTGTTTTCTGTAAGGACTGTTTCATGGTTGTGCAATGCCAGTTTGCATTCCAGGAGTGTAATTTTATTATCTCACAATGATGTAACTTCCTGCTTGAGGATGTCACTTTTGGCTACGACATCACTTCCAGATTAATCACATCAGTTCCAGTGGCTCCTGATACGAGTGCCATTCTAAACAGTGGGTCCTGGTCTAAAAGGTTTGAGAACCAGTGTGTTAAGAAAACAGTTGAACAAAAACCCCGCACCTCTTTCGAATTGTTTCCTTGATTCTTCATATTTCAGCATACATTGACAACATGTTAATATACGCTTTCAAAAGTATCAAACCACAGCACAGAGGTTTCCCCCACTCTAACCATGTACACAACAATTGGTATGCAGCTAAAACGCTTTGTATATGCTCTGTTTTGCTGAACATTCCCATTAACAGTTGGCATGCAGTGCAGCGAATGAAAGTATCTTTGATGGTGTTTTGGAAAGACTTAGGACTTGTTATAAGCAGTGCAAATATTTGTTTACAAAGGGATTTCTTTCTCTTTCTCTACTAATGAAAATAAGCTGTTGAGGCCAACTTGTAGTCTCAAATGCAACGTAATGCCAATGCTTTTAAGGGGGTTGTGTAAGCTAGTGAAAGTCTATGGCTCTGAAGTAAATTTCATTCTTCCCCCTCCAGACAGTAGCTTAATTTTATTTGCCAGCTCCTCTTACTGACTTCATCATTAAATACACGTGAATGTGGTTAGAATATATTTGAGATCAGCCTTACTTTGATCTTGGTCTTTTTTTTAAAAAAAGGCTTTACGTTTACAAAGATAAATACTCTGAACGCCTTCACAACAAGCACACAAATACTGTTCTTCAATTGGGTCCCAAGATCAACTTCTTCTCTGAAACAACAACTTACTTGATAACACATGGGAGACAGCCTTACCCTGGTATACTGGTGCCAAAGCAGCATTTTTCTGAGCCTAGTCCAACTTGCGACACAGCTTCCTTCCTCCTCAAATGGCTTTGTCTGTGTTTTTTTTTTAATGGGAGGTTGATTGGTGTTCTGTTAACTTCTCTAACTTCATGTTGTTCAAATTCTTGTGTTTCTGGCTGCCTGTTTGGTATTCATAGCCAGACGTGGTATGGCATATGCAGCATGCATTTTAATTATCTGCAAACGGCCCCTGGGATCTACAGTCAGTTCTTCCATGTGCTCTGGAGACAGAAAGCCTACGTCATTTATTCATATATGTTGGAGAGCCTGCAATTCCAATTTGTCGTGCTAGCTCTTCATGTCCCTTATTATGCCAGTGCTTGGCTCTCCAGCTTGCTGCCAATCAGACACCCCATCCTCTTGGGTCCTCTTGTCTATGTACAGAAAATACCAGCAGATCGCTTGGTCTATGTAGTCCTTGAGAATGTGTAAGAGTGGCATACCGATGAACCGATGACGCAAGCCTCTGTATACTTTGGATCTCTCCAAGAAATCTTCTCCCATCTATCCTTTTCGCTCTCCAGCTGTCAATTCACCATCTGCCCCTCCACTAATATGCTGTACTTCAGCCCCGTCCAACAGGTAGGATTCAGCAACTTAATTGAGATACTACATTACAACGGGTTGTTTCTTATTACCCAGAATTGATAGAGATCTTGACTATCTGTCAGAGGGTATCCTGGGTCAGGTGCATGGAGTTTGGAGCACCGCCACTCATTTTTTTAAAAAACACAATTGTTCCTATTTTGAAAATAAGCTCTCATTCTTTAAACAGAAGGCGTTATACGTTGCATATTCAGAACGCCTGGGCTTTTTTTGGTTGGTAGGATGGAACAAATGAATGCTCTAGGTTGGCTGTGAATTGCCATAAAGCAGTCAATGCCAGCCATAAAAGGCATTCTGGCAGTGCAAGAATTTGTGTGCTGCTAGTGTGCCAGTGGAAAAGCCGAAGCCAATGGAGGTAATGTGGCAGGGGAGGCGGGATGGAGTGGAGGGAGGAGCTGGGGAGGGAGGAAAGGGGTAGTGATGGGGTGAGGGAGGGCAGATATGTCTGGGAAAGCGATTTTGGTGGCAGTGTTGGTCACTAATCCTAATCTCCATGTTGACCTGCACCAGCAATTTTGCTAGTAGTATGGAGTATGTCTCCGCAACATGGAGACATACCACAGGGGAGGGAGTGATTGCTCCCTTATTCAGACGAGACCTCCACAACTATTCCTCCACAGGTTGCAGTGGGAGCCATTTTTGCAGTGCTGCAGCAATGGTGTGTGTGTGTGTGAGAGAGAGAATAGGATTGGGCTGTTTCTGTTATTCTGTTTCTTCTATCATATACTGGATATTTCAGTTCTCTGTATCAAAAAATTCAAATCATAGGACTAAAACATCTCCAGGATTAGACAAGATTAATTTGTCTTTGACTTCTAATATGGCTATTATGCAGCAATGGGATCTACAAACGACCTGGGGGAACAGAGGGCGGGACTTAGGCGGGACTACCGTTTGATTGGCAGCCCGTCCGTGCACTTCCGCTTTCGTTCCGCTCGCCGAGCAGGTGCCCCCTCCGAGGCCAGAGACTGCTGCGGGGCGAGCGGAACGAAAGCGGAAGTGCACGGACGGGCTGCCAATCAAA
>JAJKFI010000096.1:179176-210020 GCA_029204185.1 Lerista edwardsae
GGCGAGCGGAACGAAAGCGGAAGTGCACGGACGGGCTGCCAATCAAACGGTAGTCCCGCCTAAGCCCTGCCCTCCATTCCCCCAAGTCGTTTGTAGATCCCATCGCTGCTATTATGCCTGTAGCCTCTCAAGAGCTGTGCGATCCTCTCCAGCCACTTAGCCATGTTCTCAACTTCAAAGTGCTTTTCATTTTATTTTATATAAGCATTCATTCGTCAGGTCAAGGTTCTGCATGTGATCACAAATTTTGTGTACTGGTTTGATGACTGATGATGGGATCTATTGCTCTCAAGGACTTTTATTTTAAACTTGAAAAAGAAACCTTCAAAGAAGAAAAGGAACAACTTGTAAAATAAAACAACCAACCCTTTTGTGGTGAAGACATTTCTATGCTCTTCCAGGTACTGGATTACATTTTGAATTAGCAGCTGAAGAACACAAATCTGGAACAGGAAGCAGAATGTGATGTGCAGACACAGCCTAACCACCTGGAGGTATTTATTGAATTCAGAGGCAGGAATTCCACTTGGCAGCCTTAAATCACGCTTTAAGCTTTATTATCTAAATAAGCCCTCCGGTACTAGTCTACATTCTACATGTAATGTATAAATAACACAGGCCTACAAAAAAAAAAACCCTTCAACCCTTTTTTTTTTTTAGTTGCCAAGGATTTTTGAACAAATTTAGGATAGTTTTGGGATGTAGATTCCAAAAATAGCTTCAGTTTTGCCCAATTGGCTCTACTTTTGGTGGTAAGGCATATTCAACTTCTATGCTGATTCAAGAGGCTTCCTCATGAGGATTGTAATCCTTGAAATTTGTAATCCCCATCCTTTAAATCGGAATGTTCCAGAGTATGCTCAGATCATTTCTTGCCTGTGTGCTTGAGACGTAGAAGTTTCCTCTGCCTGATTCGGAGGCACAGGAAATGACAAATGCCTCTCCTCTTTGCAGTGACACCTCTTCAAGGATGCCTCAGCTTGGGAACAGGCAGAGCGGGCTGGCATGTTACGAACACAGCACCAGGCAGGCCTAAATTATGGAGGGCCTTTGGGCACAGCTCACATTGGGGATGGGACTTCTAACTTAAGAGAGTTTGGGCTCTTAATTACCCGTGATCTGAGTTTGCCATGTTCATTACTGTCTATGGCATTGGTTCTGATGCTGATCAGGCTTGTATTTTATTAAGGTCCTGTGACTTTCCCTTTCATTGATGTTATGATTCCTGTCTCTCTCCTCCTTTTATGAATGATGCTGTCTAACAACAGAGCCATTGAAATTCCAGATGCACTGATTTGTTTTCTGTTTATACAAGTCTCCTAGGCAGTTTGCAGCTGCAGCTGGCACTGGTATATATCATGGTCCTGTTTTTTTTTTATAATTATTATTAAATCTCCTAACACAGATGTTTAAAGATAAACACTGGTTCTAGCTCACTGCAAAGTAATAAGTGATATTCTATTTTATATTTGTATTTAAACTAAAATTTGTCGCAGACTTGGACACAGGACACTTTTTACTACAGCAATACAGCAAAATTTTCATCTGGTTAGGGACCAGAGCATGGATGAAAGTTTTAAAAAAGATGAATGTCAAAGCATAGCCTTATATAGCTTGCAAGTGTATTTTGGCCAGTGAAAAACACAAATAACTAAACAACACAAATAAATGTAAAGATCAATGAATATTGTCAAAGTTTGGATGACATCACACAAAAGTGGTAAGCATGTGGACAAAATTGGAAATGTGGTTATAACTGAAAGCAGTTGAAAGTGCAAAGCTATGAAAGTCAAGTGGATGAAAGTCAGGGTATGCCTGTACAGTACCTATTCATCTGCCTACAAAGGAACAATTCCACTTCTATCAAAACAGTGCCACTCTTGCAAAGACATCAGGCACAGCACACACTATAGGTATTGGTCTACAAGCTTCTTAAGACATTCTTGTACACCAATAGCTGTGCCTGATGGCTGTCCAGATCCCATGCACACAGGAAACTTATCGGCGCCCACAGGTCCTGCAGGGCCAAAATGAGGCTCTCTACCCTGGGTAAAGCCACTGTGCTGCCAATGGGTCACCTTGCACTGCACATTTGAGTACGTTGTAAGCATGCAGCCAGGGATCCAGTAGCGCATGCAGGAAAGCTCTGGCAGCACGTTATTTGGCACAGTGCATGAATGGCTGTTTTGCTGCAGCCAATGGAATGAGCATTATGCTGGTGACAAAGCCCAATAGGATTGGGGCTGAAGATATGGCAAAATACCACCCTTACATTGGGTGTGTGTGTTGCCCAATCCCCTTGCATGAGGCAAGGTGGGAAAATGGCACACTGTGATTGGACCAAGTGTCAAGGAAGAAGTGCTTGGGCAGTCAACAGAATGCCTTCTTCTGCTTGACACTTCAGTGTGGGTTTCAACCAGCCACTTTTGTCCTACTTGTACTTTCACCAGCCAAAGGACTGGCACAGACCCCCATTGGGGACCATGGAGGGATGGCATAAGTAAATAAAAAATGTCTTACCTCTCTGTCATGTCATAGTCCCTGCATGGCCTGTAGCATGCAGCAGAGTCTGTTCCAGTGCTGCTGTCTACTTAGGTTGGCTGAGAATAGTTTTGAGGCTGTTATTGTTGAGAGGATGTTAAGAATAGGAAATTTGATGCTCACTAGAAATAGAGGCTGCTCACTTCAAGAAGCCAACCTCAAAACCTGATGGGGGGGAAATGCAACTCTTAGCGTCTTTGCCTCTTCACAGGGGTTGGTGGTGATAATCTGAGTTTGACATGATATGACCTTCCACTGGAGCTATGTTTGGTCCCTCAGAACGAAGGAAGGTACAACAGTAGAGATGGCAAGACTCTTCCAAGGCGAGACTCCTTCCGTCAAGATGGTTAGGGCCCATTGCGGCATGCATTAACATTTTAACCCCATTTGTAATCAAAAACTCTTTGTATCATGTCTTATTGGGATACACAGGACCCAATCCTATCTGGCCTGGCACTGGAGGGAAGGCCTTACCACTGGTGCTCAAAAGTGCTGTAAGACAGTTCCACTGCCAGTGGCCAATGCCAACCCAATGCCAGACCACAGTGCCTGGAGGACCCAAAGCGAGGTGGGCTCGTGGTAAGCGACACTGCTGGTGGCATCGAGCTCCTTTGGGGCGTGGGGAGGCCAGAACTGGGGGAGGGAGGGGCAGAGTGGAGCAGAGGGGGTGGGACCAGCGGTGGCCTCCACCACCAGATCCTGTGTTGAACCACATGGCCCAATATGGAGGCCCTCAAGTCTGTGCCGGCAAATAGCTGGCGCAGACTTGAGGAAGCCCATTTCTGTGCCTGCATCCTTACCTGGGGGAAGGGGACAAATGTCCCCTTATCCCGAGGTGTAACTTCTTGGTGTTTGTAGGTTGCAGCAGTAGCTGTTTGGCTACCACTGCAGCTTGGGCAGTTTAGGACTGGGTTGACAGGCTAAAGATTATAATACTGGCTGTGGCTCTGCATTTTTTAAAAATTCCCCTTTTATTTTAGAGACATTTTGATGGGTTTCATGGGACATTTTAATATCATGATAAACCTGTGACTGTAGAAGTAATGCCAGTGATCTATTCTGAACTGACATCTATTCCTGATGAATTGCTTCTTATATCACAGAAATTGCTTCTAACCAGAGGCAGATCTAAGGGAGGGCAAAGCTCTAAGTTTTGCAAGAAGCCTTACCTTGCAGTGGAAATCACTCCTCTCCTGCACCGTTTTAGCCAATCCTCACAGGGAAAAGCAACATCTTGGCGTTGCTTATTGGCTACAGCAGCAAGGGAGAGGAGGGATTTACATGACAGGGCAAGGCTTCTTGCAACACTTAGAGCTTTGCCCTCCCTGTAGATTCGCCTTTGCTTCTAATACCACAGAACAAGAAACAAGGAGAAATTTTTTTACTCTACACTTTCCTGTGATATAGCAAAGGTGACATTATTGGCATTGTAATAATGTTGATTGAAACTTATGATTCTTGAATGCAGGAAAATAGATAAACACTCTCCTCCAGGATATGAGAGCATTTGGTACAACTGTCTATATAATATCCACATTGTCATAATGTTTCATGACTTTGAATGCTGCTGTCTTTCAGATTTAATTTCCTTTGCGATGTTACAACTTAACAGTTTCCTGATTTTCCCCACAAGGGGAATATTTTATCTCTTTCATGAGTTTAGATGCAACACCTTGGTGGATAATGGCAAAAGGTGATAAGTCATCCAAAATGTCGCAGAGCAGTTATTTTTTTTAATTATCATCATCATCATCATCATCATTATTTTTATTATTGTGGATTGGATTTGCAATGTGGGTGGTTGTGCTTTGCTCTTGTAAAGGATGGGGCATACCCGGGCTTGGTAATAGAGTATATACAGATCTATTTTCTGTATACAAAAAAATTGGAAAAGAGCATGGTGAAAAAATCAAATGGCTTAACTATCCTGCAGTCAGTTGAAGAGTGCATTCATTCCACCATTTTTAGAGTTAGGGAGAAAGCAAGTGAGCATGTGGCAGCCAAGTTGTTTCATCTCCAGATGGGAAAGGAGCTTTAGGATGCTGGTGGTTCTTGATGATAGTTAAAGATGTACATCTCTAGCATGTGCATTCTCAAAAACATTGCTGCTCCTATTGTTGGAATTCAGCAATAGAAACTTATTGCAGTGGGTCGAACCCACAGTGAATTGGGGGCAAGGGAGCAAAAAACAAAAAAACCACTCAGGGATAGTAATTATATGAACTATCTTCCCCACATATGGGGGTTTGAAAAGAAATGCAGGACAATACATGCAGTTACAAAGGAAACTTGTTTATTAGGTTGAAAACCCAAAGCAAGAAGCTGAATGACAGCTCTGCTGCCTGATATTTTCTTACTCTTTTCCTACAGTCTCCTGCAGCCTTTGTTAATGATGTGACAAGCTACATAGATGATCCAGCTATATAAATGGGATTTTGTGAGGATAGAAGTCTAACTCTATTATCCATATCAAGCAGCTTAGGTTCCGACCCACATCACCCTATCCTTTCCTCTCAAAGACCAGCCCAGGGGATAATTGCTGTCTGAGGAAGCATAAAAAGTACTTAAAGTATTGACGCTTCTCCATCAAATAGTCAGTGCAGCAGGACCAAGCTCCATACTGCAATGCTTTGCCAGAGTGGCTTTGCAGGATATAAAGGTAAAGGTTTCCCCACGACTGAATGGTCTAGTCGTGACTGACTGTAGGGGGCGGTGCTCATCTCCGTTTCAAAGCCTGTAGAGCCGGTGTTTTGTCCAAGGAGAAGCTTCCGTGGTCATATGGCCAGCATGACTCTATGCCGTAGCGCACAGAACACCATCACTTTCCCACCGAAGTGGTCCCTATTTATCTACTTGCATTTAGGTGCTTTCGAACTGCTAGGTTGGCAGGTTGCAGGATATATTTATTGCTAATAGGGCTATGCTGTCTGGCTAGGTGATAGATTGATGCTGTTTTCCACTGAATAGCATCAGTCAGTAAACTTGTCATGATAGGTATTTTTTATCTACATATTAAGTATTCAGATATACAAAACCATGTTCAGGTATCATTAGAAAAGACTCTTGTCTGAAATCTTGGATTGCTGCTGTCATATGGAACAGTGATCTGACTCTAAGGGCGCAATCCTAACGTGTGCATGAGCGGCATTCTAACGCAAGTTAGGAGGCAACTGCAGCTCATAGCAGGGCAAGGGGAGTATTTACCCTTGCCCCGGGGTAAGATCCAGCCAGGCCAATGGTGCTCCTCAGATGCGCACCTGCAGGGGCAAGTCCGAGTGCCCTGCTGCGGTCTGGATTCAGGCTACATGACTAGGGGACAAGGGTTTGGATCCGGTGTAACTGCTGGTTCCTGGCTCCTCCCCCTCCCAGGTAGCCCTGCCCATGGGAACACCCTCTTTCCGCCCTGTTCCTCTCTCCCTCCTGCCTTCCCCTCACCCGGAAATGGCCCCGCACTGGCCAAACCCGACCAGCACGGGACCAACATACTTGTTGGTTGCAGTGGTGCTGCAGGGCCGATGCGACTGCCTGCATCCACCCTGTGCTTATTGCACTGACATGAATGTGCCTTATGTTTGGATGGGGCTGTAAGGCATAAAGCAGTTTCATTTTGGAAATATAAAAAAGGTGTCATGTCCTGTCTTTTGAGGGCCTCGTGGCATTTTTTTCAAGGTCTTCAATCCGTGATTGACCTGGCTGTTCTCAGACATCCACCCTGCAAAAAAAGGCATCTCTTCGCATTTTGACTAGAGTAACTCACATACGCATTGCAGCAAAAAAAAAAAAAAAAAAGTACAGTAAACAAGACGAAACTCTCCCTACTCAGAAGCTACTTGGAAGCTATTCAGAAGGTAATACAAGGAGCATATATAACCTACACATGGAACAGATGCTGTAATTATTTGCCCAGATAGTCAATCCATTATTCTGGTTTAGTGATTCTTTGACATGTGTAATCTTTACAGCCGGATTAAATATGCTCCATGGTGATGGTCTTTTATATTCATTATTATGCATTATCTGGTTTATGATGCTGGGAATGAAGTTTTTGTTTCATCAATGACACTTTTTATTTTACTTTTAGTGCCACCAGCCAGCATTTTCCCAAGATTTTTCATATGACTGGCAAATGTTTTGTGCACTTGGAGAAAAAAAAAAAACCCCCACCTGAATAAGAGCATAATCCTAGCCTAATTCCCTTGTGCTGGCCCAGGTGTGTCGCAAATGCACCGTAAAGTGCATTTGGACCAGTCTCTGAGTCAGAGAGGATGGGGCATGTCTGTGTGCTGGTCTCCCTGACTCAGAGAGTGGTGCAAATGCATTTAATGGTGCAATTGCAACACTCCTGGTTCATGCCAGCCTACCTCCAGGTTAGGATTGAGCCCTGAGAAAACTACTTTGCTGATAACCACCTTATCACTTGATCTGGAGAAAGTCCTTCTGTTTCAATGGGGCTAATTATATGTAGGATTCCAGTCTAAATTGGCATCCTAATTAAACTTCATTGGAACTGATAGCCACTGAAATAGTTTTAAGGAATTTATTGAAAATGTATTGAAATTTATTGAAAATTTTGGTCAATAATGAGCCTGTTTCAGCTAAGGAAGCATCAGCATATATTCCTGCTTGGATGGGGAAGGGATGGATGGATGTAAATAGGCGATACATGCTTTATTTAAAAATGTTTATATCCTATCCATCTCCTAAGATTCAGGGTAGCTTGCTATAATTAATTACTACAATTAAAGCATAAATTCAAATTACTAGAAACAACAATGAACCAAAAAACCCTCCCAAGAAAACAGGAAGCTATATCAGTATGTCAGATATGTCAATTACATCAGCATCTCAAATATTGACAAAAGATTGGCAATGATAAGACCTGCTATACCTTGGGGGGGGATTTCAAAAAGGCAGAGAATGCTCATAGCGTGTGCCCTTTTGTGAGTTACTGCTCACTGCATTTCAGATGGAGGTGGAACCTGAAAGAGGGTCTCCCTGAATAGTCTTACAGCATGAGCAGACTCATGTGAGGTGTAACCTTAAGATCGTTTGATTTGAAGACTTGAAGAGCTTCAAGGACCATATACCTTGAATCACACCAGTGATGTCATTCAGGGGGAACGGACCAGAACGGGCGTTCCGGATCCTAACGGGCTCCGTGGCTGGTTCCGGGTTCCCGACAAGTGCCAATCAAAAGTGAGTTCCTGTTCCTAAATCATTTGAATGACACCACTGAATCACACCCAGGAACACTATATCATACACTATACTATACTATAGTCACCAGTATAGCTCCATCAACAGTGGTGTTCCATGGTTGTATCTGAGCAGACACATTTTGCACCAGCTAAAATGTCCAGAAGGCCTTCAAGAGCAGCTCTGTGTAGAGCATGTTACAGTAATCTATATGCACTGTGACTAAGGGCGCAATCCTAACCTGGAGTTAGGCCAGCACAGTTAGGCCAGCAAAGTTTGACTGGCACAAAGACCACTGTATGTATGTAAGTATAGTATGTTTGGACCACTCTCTGAGTCAGAGAGGCCAGCACACTGACGTGCGGCATCCTCCCTGACACTGAGAGTAGTCCAACTGCGCTGTAGGGTGACCCTGCCTGGTGCCAGCCTAAGTTTGCTGGCCTAACTGTGCCAGCCTAACTCCAGGTTAGGATTGCACTCTAAGGCATGGCAGGGAGATAGAAAAGCTGCTGGACGAGGCAGTGGTTGGTAGTTGCAGTGGGGCTTTCCAGGGCATTCTGCGGGTTGCAGCTTGGCCCACTCTGATCTAAACAGATGCACCAGGAGAGATGCAGAATGACCATTCTTGAGGCAGCCTGTGACCTGCTATAGCTTGTAAGCCATATAATAAAACAATCTTCTGGCTATTTGCAGTTGCAGGCTCTTCTTCAGATTGGTCAGGAAAGGAAAAACAAACTTAGAAATAGTCCTTAATTAAAAAAAAAAGACAAATGGAATAGATACAAAGGTAACAATGAAAAGTGTACAAAAATGATTTGAAGTCACATATAGACATTTATTTTGATCACACCATACTGCAATGTTTATCAAACTGCACACAAAGTCAACAATTCATTTTAGGTCATTGTTTCCCTGTCATCATCATCATCATCATCATCATCATCATCATCTTCATCATCATCATATTAAAACACTCTAATTACTCATACATAAGTACAGGCATAGATAATAAAAGGTCAAATTCAGTGAAGCAGTTCAGCGTTGCACTTATCCACATTCATCGTCTTGAAGTTACAAAAATTAAATTCCAGTCCTTCTGCATGAAAATCATACTTAAGATATCCTTTCAAAGATATATGTAAGCTGCACATTTTTACCAAATGCTACCAACAGTTGTCTATCTTGGGGGGGGGGGGGTTCACAGGGGTGACCCAGTGAAGACATGTTGAGCTGCCAAAATTTTCTATACAGTGATTAAAGGTATAGGCACCCTATCCCTGTTTGTTTCTGGTAACCTTAGGATTGGAGAGTTTTGTGCTTTGCTCTTGAGTCACTTCCCAGCACCCTCTGAAGGATGCTACTGGTTATTGCATCCATTTGATCAAGCTATTTTTTCCTCTGTGTCCACCCAGCCAAGTTTAGACATTTTCCATCAGCCTGCTTGTAGTTTTACTACTCCCACCCCATTAATTTTGCTTAATTGTCTTTTGGATTTTAATAAGCCAGTTATCTTTTAACTCTTTATTTTCCAAGTCCATGTTCATGGGTAGTGCAGTGGATTATCATGTCTGATAGCTCCAGATGCTAATGTGGTTTTGATTGACAAGACTCTTTGTGCTCTGCTGGGTGGGTTTTTCTCCTCTCTTGTCCCCAGACTTAGCCTGAGATGATGGCAGCAGACCAAACTACCAGTTTCTTTCTCACTCAGGTGATGGCGAGAAGTGGAGAGAAGGGGTGCGTTCATGCTAACCACTAGGCACTATGCCCCTCAGTCAGCCTGGTTTCTTCCAATACCTGCCCTGATAGTTATAATGCAGTATGTGAGAAGAGCAGGGGTAGTGAGGTGTCAAGAGGAAGGCCTTGGTGGCATGTTGGTGAGCACAACTCTACCATGGTGATTAATGGAGTGATTCCACACCCTGCTCTGGATTGTCCCTTTAATGTTATCTATATAGTCAGCTAGTCTAGTAGGATATTGACCACATTTATGGTTGTAGTGGTGACATGGTCCAGAGACATGCGGACCCAGATAGATGGAAAGACGCTGGTAAATTGCATTTTGCCTTTAATACATTTCCTGGCTGTTCACAAGGAAATTACTTTCAGACCTCCAGATTTTACTTTATCTTCTTAATCTCAATAATGAGAAATTGGAACAGGCTGCCATGAAGGGAAATAATTATGCTATCCCGTTGTTTTGTAGCTTTTCTTTGAAGAATGTGCTGATTCTCCCAAAGGTCAAACAATGAGACAAATGAAATGCAGATCAATTTATCGTTCGTTATTGGCAAGGGAATGTTACCAAAGTCACATGCTGCTAAAGGGGGATGAATAGAAATCTCCTCACACTGCAACTTTGGGAATTCACAGTTAAAGATTACATTTATTGCAATGCCTGTTTATGCCTGACAATGGGCTGAAGTTAAGTAAACATGCATTATTCCACCGTTTAGTCAAGGCACAACAGAAGGTTTCAATCGCTCTCTGAGGGGACTTGAGTATGCTCAGTTATTTCTGAATGATAGTCCTGAAAATGCTTGGCATGACTGCTAATTGATGCCTGTTGTGCAAACAATATTTTTATTGTGGCCATTTGAACCAGAAACTGATCTGGGCTCACTGCAGACATGCAACTAAATAGGCAGTAGATGCTAACATCATTCCATCATTACTATCATAAACCTTGCTTGAGTTAGGCTGCAATCGTAACCTGGAGTTAGGCCGGCACAGATAGGCCAGCAAGGTTTGGCTGGCACAAGGGCCACCGTAAAACACATTTGGACCACTTTCGGAGTCAGGGAGGATGGCGCACGCCTGTGTGCTGGCCTCTCTGACTCAGAGAGTGGCTCAAACGCATTTTATGGCCCAAACATATTCCAATCCCTTGTGCCGGTCAAACTTTGCTGGCCTAACTGTGCCAGCCTAACTCCAGATTAGGATTGCACTCTTAGAGAAGTTAAGAGCTTTGCTGTATTGTTAAAACAACGTAGTTGATCGCATTGCTGAAAAGTTTCAAAAGCCGGATGCCTGTATTTTCAAAACAGTATCAATCTTCTGAGTTGTTACTCTCTTACTTGACCCCATACCACAGTTAAGTGTAGCTCCTAGAAGCTTGGCTCTGAGTGATGAGTGGGGTGTGTGTGTGCTTGAAAATGGTTTAATTTTTCCCCAGGTTTCGTGATTTGAAAAAGGTAGAAAGTGGTGGTGTGTGCTTTTATTCCAAGTTCTCATTTTTATTAATTTTCAATACTTTTAACGGCCCAGTCCTATCCAATTCTCCAGCAGTGATGCAGCCTTTGCCAACGCGGCAGGCACTGCATCCTGTGGCAGGGGGAACGTCATGGAGGAAGGGAAAGGAATGTTTGTTCCCTTACTTTGGGGCAGTCTAATGGCTGTATCAGAGCTGGAAAGTTGGATAGGACTGGCCCCTAAAAGTGTACTAGGTAGGTGATATAGTGTCAGCAGATGCAACCACAGTATTATTTCTAATTGAAAAAGTAATATAATACAAATTTCTGGAAAATAACACCAAACTGTTTGTGTTTTTACGTATTTTTTAACCAAAAAATTTCTGGTTGATTACTTGATTTTTTTTTTTGGGTGGGGGTGGGGGGTAAGAAACAAGCAAACAAAAAAAATTGACGTTACAGAAAAGGAACAAGTAAGTTTAAATCTGGTTCCTCCGATGCGTGGAGGAGCCAAGTGCAAGCTGCAGCAGTGCAAAATTGCTCACTGTGAGCGGCTTCGTGCTGCTGGTAGCGGCGCTTGTCCCCTCCAATTGTCAGAGGGCGGCAGGCACCGCTTTCAGGAAGCAATTGCAGTGACATGATGATGGATCATCAGCCACTGCCACTGGAGGGCTATAACTTTCTGTTCCAATCAATGGCCCTTTATGAGCATGATCTTGGTTTGTGGGAGTCCTGCCTGCGAAGTCTTGGCTGATTCTTTGAAATGACAGCTAAGGAACGAAGAGAGACTGTGCATATTTGTAAAGTAAGGTCTTTGGCTACACAGGATTTACTCAGGATTCAACCATGACATTCTGCTGCATGTGAATGTGGTATGTGGGGAAAGCAGAGCTGTATAGAAATCTTTTTTTAACCCCCCCCCCGCATATTTAGTGGCTCCATTGGAACAATCCACGGCCAAGATCTAAGAATTGCTTGGAGTGGTCCAGTTCTACTGAATGGAGCACCTGCTCTTTCTAATTCTGGAACATGAAAGCATGTTTGTAGTTTGATGATGATATTGATGATGGGACTTCGGTAGTAAGGCATGCTGCTAGTTGATTTTGTTCCCAGGAACTGTTGTCAATAAATAGAAGTTTATGAGTCTACCAATTTTCTCTGCTGAATGCTAACCTGAAGTAAAAACTATTGAGGCCTAAGGGGTCACCCCACTCCTAGTACCCATAGACAAAGTGATCCATGAGCTGATTCTTTTTGGGTATACAGCATAAAGCCCACGGGCTGGATGTGTCCCCTGGAAGGTCTTTATCTGGCCCCTATAATAATTGGATTATTCTAGAACCACCCTTTCAGCAGTGTCTACTACTCTGAGGAGGAGAGAAAGAAAGAGGCCTCAGAAGGCAAGGAATGCTATGGGGGAAGGGGCAGACCAAGAAGAGGGGCAGCGCTATCCTACGGATGGCACAGCATCGGCACAACGGAGTTGCGCTGACACTGTGTGCTTAGTGCTGATGCGGGGGTGCCAATCGGCAGCACTGCAGGCAGCGCCAGTTCTATTGCACCTGCGCAGCGCCTCCTAGCGTCAGCCGAAGCCGGCATGACAGGGTGGCATGGGGATTGGGGGAGGGAGGGAGAATGTCGGCGGGAGGAAGGCGGGACATAGGTGTAATGTACAAGCAGATTTGGATGAAGATTATTTGCTGTCAGATAGGGGGATTTTGCTTTAAAGAAGGATCTGTGTAACTGTCAAGCATTGTTTGACATCTAGCACCTGAGAACTGATTGGTTTGGGCTGTGTTTAGGAGGGGGACAGAGCCCTGCCCGTTAACTAAAGTTCCTGGTTGGTTGATTAAAACTTGGGCGTAATTGAGATTGACAGAAAGAAGTAAAGAAACCCTATAAGAAGCAACTAAGGGAAAAGCTTAGAAGGGGGGAGTTAGTGGAAGTACTATGTTTGTAACTAGGATAGATTCTTGAGCATTGTTTAAGGTTGACCAGGAAAGAGTTCTGTATTGAGAGACAAGTTGTAACCTGCAGGAAGACTGAGACTCTGGCAGGGAAGGCTTGTATCTTTTGCTTCAGGAACAACTTTCTGTATTAAGAAATACATTGCAACCTGCAGGAAGACTGAGACTCTGGCAGGGGGGCTTGCATCTAGGGTTTTGGGAAGCTATGGAAGTTTGGGGGTAAAGCCTGTGTGTGCTAGGAGATAGTAAGTAGAGTAAAGAAGTGCTCTTTCCTGTACCATCTTTGAAACTTGGGTATCAGCTTGTGTATTTGTTGAACTTGTGTATTTGCTGAAGTGTTTTGTTTGTTTTGAGTGTGTGTTATTTTAATAAATCTGGTTTTTGTTTCCCTTATAAGTTGGAGTTTGATTTTATGCTTGTATCTATATTATTCAATGTAAAAGAACCAACAAGGGTAAGAGAGAGAGATTGTAATTTGTAATCATCTGCTTGTGCAAGTACTGAAAAGGACCAAGGCCATCTGGTTGCTGTGGTTAGCAAAGGTTGCCTTGGATCTTAGTCTTGTAGAGCTAAGTGTTTCTCTCTCTCAAAAAAGACTCCCCCACTTGGCAGCAGGAAGCTTGTGTAGCTGGCTGACCAGAGTGGAAAGAGTCCAAGGTTTTGGGCTGTGGGAGTCTGAAAAACGCAACAGTAGGCAGGCTTGGGAAATGGACATATGGTTGCATCCTAAGCTCGTTTGGGAGGCCACGGGGCCCCGATTTGGTCTCCTCGGATCTGCGCCTGCTATTTAGCAGGTACAGATCTGAGGAGCGCATAGGGGAGGCTGGAGCCTCCCCTACAGTAAGGGAGTGCATGCTCCCTTGCCGCGGGAGGCTCCAGCCTCCCCCCACCCAGTGTTGGATATGGTGCTGGCCAGCCAGCAGTGCCATTCCAATGCTGGGTAGATTGCGCCCTGAGAGAGGTATGCTGGGACAGCCCAATTATCACAGAGGGACCACCCTTTCAGCAGAACTGTTTCTGTTGAGGTGTTGCTTTGCAGACCATCTCTCAGCTGCTGAGCTGTGAAGTGATACTGTGGCAGAAGCGACCCTGCTGAAAGGGTGGCAGCCCATGAGTTTCTATGTGAGAACAAAGTGCTTGTTTCTGGCCATCATCTGCTCAATGACATAATGTCCTGCTTAATTATGTAACTTCTGGCCCTCAGCAAGCACTATGAATGCTATTTGGTCCACTGTATCAAACAAGTTTGACAACCCTGTTCTAAGCGATCAGCCTAGACGTTGAGTTAGTTACCACTTCTCTGATTCTGTCTTGGCAGCCACTTCCTAACTAACAGCACAATCCTAGCATGCCCCTTGCCTTGACGCTATGTCATAGCATCAACGCAAGGGGTGGAGCGCTGATGCGAGAGCGTTGAGCTCCCACATTGGCGCTCCATCTCTGAAGCCAACGCTGCTCGCAGCGCCAACGGAGAGCCTCCCTTGCGTCGACCAAAGACGGTCGGCGCAAGGGATTCTCTGTCCTGTATCGGGAGGGGGATTGGTGGGAGGGGGTAGGCAGGACTTGGGTGTGCTTCGGAGGTGGCCGTATGGCCACCTCTTAAGCCCGTCAGCGAGGCCATGTGGCCCCAATTCATCTCCTTGGATCTGCGCCTGCTCTTTAGCGCATGCTCCCTTGCCATGGGGGGAGGCTCCAGCCTCTCCTAAGCAGTGTCAGATATGGCGCTGGCCCGTCGGTCTCGCCAGTCCGGTGCTGTTTAGGATTGTGCCCAAAGTAACAAACTCTGTTATTATAAATAATTTACATAGCGCTTTTTTTTGAATGCTCTAGTACCCTTTCTACAGTAAAGAGCATATCCAAATCTTGAGAGATCTACCCAAATGCTAATTATTAATCCATCGATCGTAACATATTGGCTGTCAAAGTTAATGTAAAAAAAATTCATCCATCTTTCATGTCGGCATACGCCACAGTGATTTAACATGCAGATATATCAAAACCTTCCCATCTTCATTCTTAAGACTTCCGCAAATGATTTGGACTTGATTCTGCCATATTGTTTACAGGAATTTGTGAAATACAGAACACTCCTTATATGGCTTGATTCAGAACACATGTGCTTGTTGGAATTTCTACTTGAGAATGTTTTCAGATTTTCCAATGTGTGAGATTGATGGATCATTTCTAGTTTACCTCAGACGGCATGCGGATTGTACAGATAGGTTTTATGATGTCTTTGGATCAATAAAAGCAATGAGTTTGTATTATGTGAATTACGACTTCCAATACATTTCTGAGTATCTACTCTCAGAATAAAACTGCCTTTAGAACTTGTCATGTGTATTTCATTAGACATTTTCATTTGGCATATCCTTTTGGTTGCTACTGTGATTAAATGCAAAGCTGATTTCCACCCCTTTCTTCCTCTGCAGTTATGATGCAATTCTAAAATGGTGTTCTCTGAGACAGTACTAGCTTTTTTGTCATTTTCCTAGGACACTAGTTTACCGTGCAATACTATGCATATCTGCTCAGAAGTAAGTCCCATAGAGTTCAGTGGGACTTACTCCCAGGTAAGTGGGGGTTATACCCACTTATGCACATTTACAGAGAATAACAGCCCAATCCTATTCAGTATTAGGCTGCCGGGTGAGCAGGTTACAATAGCAGAAGTGACTTCCACTGTCTTAAAATGGCTGCCAATGGCATGTGGAGTGCTCAGTTGGTGGCCATTTTGCTTGTGCCACTGTGAGAGGTAGCAACACCACAGCTCACTCGCCAGACCCCACTGCACCTGCTGGACCTGGTAAATCAGTATTGGGGGTGAATGGGAAAGGGAGGAAGTAGACTAGAGGCATAACTGAACAGGTGGAGGGAGGAAATGTGGGAGGTAGATAGCAGGAAGGGGTGGATCCATCAGCAATGACATATGCTGCCATTTCCTCTCAAAGCTCCCCAAGTGTGTTGGCATATATCCAGGGAGACTTATAAGTAACCCCAGGGCTTACTGGGAAGTAAATATAAATGTTTTATACTTTCATTTGTCCTTGGGTTGCACCCCCTCGACTGCTGGAAGCAGCACATGCCTTTTTTGGCATGGCTCCATTGCTGTTTCAGAAGATCTTCCTGGGAAGGAACAAATTGGTTTTCGCACTGGAGCCTCTACTCTTGATCACATTTTTTTGTTGACACACCTTGCTGAAAAATACTCAGTCTATATAATAATAGATCCAAACTCTTTGCTGCTTTCGTTGATCTTTGTGGGGCTTTCGATTCTGTAAATAGAGAACATTTGTGGGCAAAACTCTCCAAATGGGGCATTGATTTACGCTCACATTCTCAAATTTTTTGTCAGGTTCGTTTACCCAACCTCAATACTCTCACAGACAGAATCCCCATTCACAAAGGTGTTCGACAAGGTTGTATTCTAGCCCCTTTATTATTTAACCTATTCTTAGCTGATCCTTCCCTCTTTTCTTTCTTTAGGTAATCAGTCTGCTCCGGCTGTCAATGGCGCCCCTGTTTCTTTACTTTTGTACGCCAATGATGCTGTTCTATTATCTCTCACTAAATCTGGTCTTTGGTGTATTCTATCTAAATTTCAGGAGTATTGTAACTCTAATGATTTGTCCATTAATTCCAGGAAAACTCAAGTCCTGGTCTTCTCTCGTTCTTGGTCTCCACGTACATGGACAATTGGATCTAATACTTACCAACAAGTACAGTCTTACAAATATTTGGGCCTTCATATTCATCACAAACTTAATTGGTCCTTTCACAAGAAACCTGTTATTTCATCCCTCTCCCCTCAGCTTAAAGCAATATCAAAATTTCACTATAATTCTGGAAATCAATATATACCTGCAGCCATTCAGATATTTCACACTAAAATTCTTTCTCATTTGTTTTATGGTGTTCCTATATGGATTCAGACAGTTAATAAGGATATCGATCAAATTGCAGCTATTTTTCCCCCGCAGAATTCTAGGGGTCCCTAATCTTATTCGTCTTTCTACCATCATCTTAGAATTAGGTATCCATCTTCCCTCCACAACTGCTTGGCTATTAACCTTTAAATATTGGCTTAGACTGTTTTTAAATTCTCTTCCTGGGTCCCTTCTATACGATTTAGTACGAGACTCTTATTTTTCTTCTTGGTTCCGTCTTCTTGACAAAAAGCTTTTATCACTCAATCTTTCCTTGGAATCTCTTGTGGATATGAGCCTCTCAAGGGCTTACTCCATGATAAAGGATAGACTCTGGCAATTTGAATTCAATTATTTATGTACCAATATTAACCCTACCTGTTCTCCCCTATCCCTAGGTATTCCCCATCCCTGGATTTTGTTCCCAATTATTTTTATTCCTTAATTAATCCGTCATTTAGAAGAGCTTTTATGTTGGCACGTTTTAATATATTTCCTTTGGCTGTTCATGCTGGCCGCTTTCTTCACATTCCCCATGAAAAAAGGTTGTTGTTTTTTGCCATGGGCCCCCCGATACCTTGTTTCATATTCTTTTTCAATGCCCAGCACACCAACATCTCCGAAATACTTATTTTGAACCCTGGATCTCATTCTTTTCAAATCCGACCGATGCTATTCTTTCTGTTTTGATGAGTGATGAGTGTGATTTTCTTACTGCAGCCGTTGCAAGTTATCTATATGAGATTCTTAAATCTACCCCTTCTTCTCTTTTTTAATCTATGCACTGTCTGTATCTATATGCTGGTTGTTGTTGCATGTATTTTGTGTATGCCAATAAAAGTTTCGGGAAACAAACAAACAAGCATGGCTCCATTGTTGTGGATGTTGGGAGATGGATTTGGGCCCTAAGCCCAACTGAACACAGTAAAACTGACTTCTGAATAAGCACGCATAGGATTGTATTCTAAGCATGTTTACCTGTGAGTAAGCTCCATTGGGCTCAATGAGACTTACTTTTGCATAGCATCGGATTTCACCCTTGTGCGCTTGAACTTCAACAAGTCTTGTGTGTACCAAAGCTGAAAGCAAGCATCCATTTCTGTGTAATGATATGTTAAACAATACATGTGATGGCTGTAACCCTGCCATCACGGGCTGGCTCTGGCCATCTACTATGACACGTCTTACCATCCCCTCTCATAGTAGCATGGCTATGACATGGTCTGAATAATTTTCCATATGGTTAGAGCCATCCGGTCAGACATATAAAAATAACTAACACATGCTAAGCAGGTTGCCTATTTTTCATTCAACTACCTGGAGCGGAATTTGTGTTGGTGACAAAAGTGAGCTGAAGGGTGCTTGGTCTTATGTTCAGCTATAGCACAAGGCTTCCTGAATTAGTGTTTGCTTAAGTTCTGGCCCCTTCTTCCCTGCTTGTGTAGCAGATCTTGTGTGGCTGCTTCTGCCACCTGTCATCTTGTGGTGTCAGTTCTGGTGCTATTGAGCTCAACGTTAAGAGATAGTCGTGTTTCTTTTACAAAACAAGCCACCAAATTTCATATTGGCCCATATTTGTCTAAAAATGGCAGACAGACAAATTGTGTGTGGGAATAATAATGGCAATTGCATAACCAGTTTGTCTGCCATTTTTAGACAAATATGGACCAATATGAAATTTGGTGGCCAGAACTGGACAAGAAATCTACTTGAAATCTACTTGGAATTTTGCACTCAGCCAGATCCAAATAGTGAGAACACCAGTTCTCACCTGCTGCATCTAATTTTTCCCCTTGTACAGTTTGCTTCTCAAATTTTGGATGATTCTCCGGCCCTTGGTGTTCTGACTACTTGGGTCTGGATGAGTGCAAAATTTCAAGCAAATCCTTTCATCTACAGCAGGGTGGTTGAACTTCGAACTGTTGGGAGGTGGCCACATCACCCATGCATGGCCCCTGGCTGTGGCAATGTGGGCCAACCCAGAAGTAATTTCTTTCTGTTTTGCTATTTGGTAGTCATTGTTGCTAATTTCTGTCTCATGCAATTTGTTAAAGTTGACCAATCGAGCAGGGTGGGCCATGCTGGTGAAGAGTGGTCTCGCGAAACCCAATCGAGCTGATAAACCAAGGCGCAGTATCTTTGCTTTTCAGCTGGAGGGCGAGCATGCTCGCGAGGTCTTGCAAGGCCTGCCTGCCTTGTGTGGCCTCCCTTCCCCAGCATGCCTGACTCTGTTCCAGCAGTTGACGAGCAGAGGTGCTACAGCAGCACCTTCACTAGTTGTCTCCTACAGTGGGTGGCAATACTGCTGGCTGGGGGGGGGAAGGGGGGCTGCTAGCCAACTGAGGGCCACTAGCACATGCCTCATGGCCAAGTATTGAACCACCATGATCCATTCTACTTGTCTGGTGGCCAAACACACGATTGATTCTCAGGTATATAAAAGATTCATTTCTTTGGCCTGAACAACTCCAGGCCTTCTGCTTGACTACTGATGGATCAGCTGAGGACTCTCAATCTTGAAGCATACCTGTAGACACCTGTTGAGATTGTTCCTTGCTTATCACTTTGACTGTGATCCTTATCCCCTTGGATTGGAGGCATGAGAACCCACAGTAGCAGACCTGGTGCACAATGGTCTGAAACACAACATTATAGACTTAGACATAACAGCAGTCAAATGTGTTTTTAATTATTTTCCCAAAGACCATTTCTATGCAATACACACCACAGTAATATCTTCAACAGACTTCCAAATCCTTGTTTGGAAGTCATGACTTCTGAAAATTTAATTACTTCCTCCTGTAACTGTTGAAGGGAAGAGATTTCTTATTAAACATAATTGCTTTTCCTCTGGCATGTAAGGTAGTAGTTCACTTTAAAGACCAACGTAATGCCTCTGCAAGCCTCATTCTTTCGTTCTTTCTGTTCTGATCTTTGGTCATCATTGTGGCTATTTTCTGTCTCAAGTCATGTTGTTAAAGTTGACCAATCAAGCCAGATGGATTTTGGCTACTAAATTGCCAAGGGTTCAAGACAAGAAATGTTATTGTTTAATGTAATTAAGTCCAATGCTATTCCTTGCCTCCAGTGCAGATGCATCATGCATTAGCTGTATCCTGTGATGGGGGAGGGGAGAGGTGACCCAAAAGCAAATTGAGGGCACAATCCTAACCAACTTTCCAGCACTGACATAGCTGTGTCAATGGGGCATGTGCTGCATCCTGCGGTGGAGTAGTAGTCACGGAGGACTCCTCAAGGTAAGGGAATGTTTATTGCCTTACCTCAGAGCTGCATTGCCCTTACCCTGGTGCTGGAAAGGTGGTTAGGATTGCGCCCTGAGATAAGTAAAAATTATTTTATGTACCTGCTGTCACCTATGGGTCCCCTTGAACATACACCACCAGAATATGTGGTATAAGTCCAGGAGGGAAAAGGGGAGGAAGAGGTTTGCAAAAGAGGGGATAAAATTTGTTGTGCACCATTGCCACCAAATGTACTCCTTCCTGTCTCCTCCTTGCCTCTAGTCCCCTCTTGCCTCCCTGCCCAGAAATGTCCCCCTTCCTTCCATTCTCTCCCCAACTCTTCTGCCACCCACCTCCACTGCTTCCTTAGCTGGTGCTAGCAGATGGCGTCTTCACCAAATCATGTGATCTCCTGCAGCTGCATTGGTGACTTCATTGCACTCATCGGTGGTGTCCGTGAGCATGATGGTGTCACATGACGCATGCTGGAGCCAGGCACTTCCGTGTGGATCCTGACATTTCTGCAGGTAGAACACTTGTTCCACTGGTGGATCTAATCCAATATAATTGGGCCGTTAGTGTGACAGTGATGTATTGCTGTATAATGTGTGCCAAGATACAATGCAGATACCCCATGCAGAAAATCCCACATCTTTCTGAAGAACCATGTCTAGAATTAAAATAGCATGATAGAGAAATTATAAAGGTCGTAAATGGTGGTGACTGAGGGAACATTCAGATGTGCCTCTTGTCGATTTGGTATCAAACTGATCAAAGTTCCATTGCAATGCAAATGCTATTCTGCAGTGGCTCTTGACTATGTTACTGCATGGGTTTCAAAAGCAAGCATTGACTCTGGTTAATTTCAGGTCATTCAGAGTGCAATGTGGTAAACATGCTGCGATTCCTTAATTCACCTGAATTAATTCCTCAGAAATTGGGAATTATTGACATGGAATGTTCTTGCAGCTGTCTTTAATTTATTTTAGAGTATCTGTCTTCCCTTGGTCTTTCAGACCATCATAAACCAACAGCAATTAAGGCATGGTATGCCTTGGACACTAGCCAGACCGAAGCTCAGAGATGACCTCCTCTGAGGAAAATCAGAGACAACATCTAAAGACTCCTCTACCATGAGCCTGTAGGGTCTTGGATGGACTATTTAAATTCATTTCCCTCTAGCAATTCCCTCTGAGGACCCTGAAATCCCAGGGCACCCAGAACCGCCCCTTATGGTCCCAGTACTTGCCTTAGATCCCACTGCTTCACCTCCAGAATCCAAAAGATCTTTCTTGAAAGCTCCTCCACAACTAGTTCCCAGTTTTGTTCCTTGCTCGCTTGCTTTGCTTCCATAAGTTCTCTGTTGCTTTAAATGGCTGCGGCCTCTTCCTCTAGATCTATCAAACCCTTTTGTTGTTTCCTTGCCCTGTATTTCCTCAGTTTGTAGGGTAGATATCAGATCTGTATCCTAAACCAGGAAGTGGTCTCCTTTTCCTCTGTTGGACACTCATGAAAAGCAAATACTGATGATCTTTTTCATTTCAATGAAGAAGATCATTTTTATTTTCTAACTCAGCAGTCTCCAAACTGCAGACCGCTGTGTTCGGGGAAAGTCTTCCCCGTTGTGTGTGGCACAGATAGTTCCGTTGCACTGCTGCTGCTAATGCCACTTGTGCTAGGCAGTCGTGTCTATCGTCACTCGCCCCAGCAGGCTGTTCACCCAAATTTCTGGATACATGTGATTGCCCAGAGCATCTGGCATTAGCAATGGCAGCAGCATGGAACAATCTGCACTGCTCACAGTGGGGAAGGTTCTCCTCGTACACTGGAACTGGCCGATGGACTGTAGCTTGGAGGTCCCTGTTCTAACTGAAGCTAACTTTATAGAAAGTGCTATGTATAGTGAACACAGCTGAAAAACATACAGTAGTTGCCCAAATGAATAACACTTAAATACAATCTCGAACATAATAAAATATATGCAGGCATGTTTATGTACAAATGAAATAATTCCAGTTCCTCGTGTTCCCTCTTTTAAATTATTTCACGCAATTGGCTTTTTTTGTAAACAAGATTTGTTTTAATCAGTAGTACAATTCACAATTCACAAAACCTTTATTGGCATATATAAAAAAAGATATAAGGCAACCAGCAAGCAAGCCATAAAACAAACAACAGCAAACAATTGGCTACCTCTCCGGAGCTGAAATAAAAGATAAAGGTAAGTAGAGTGAAATTAAAATTTGGAGCACTCTTCTGTCTCTCGGCGTTTGTTATTAATTTTTACTATAGAGAACAAAAACTCCGCTACATGTCGAATAAGAGTCGGATCTGAGGACCTGAGAAAAAGATTTAACAATGCCACTTCATCCTTCGAGTGGACTCCAAGCTTACACAAGGAAATAAACTTATGTCGAGCGTGATCATGTAAGGGGCAGTGAAAAAAAAGATGTATCATCGTTTCTTGAACCCCCAGCACACACGGGCAAGTTCTATCAATAAAGGGGATATTCAAATATCTACCCCATAGAACCTCAGAAGGCAGTACATTGCATCTGGCTAACGTAAAGGCACGTCTTACATTGTGATTCAGAAGCACTGAAAAGTAAAGTGGGATCGTGCCCAATCTAACGGGCATGAGCCACGGTAATGGAAGACGAAGGCTCTTAATGGCCCTTGAGAATTCCAAGGCCTGGTTATCCCACAGTTTCAGCTTAACTTGTTTGAGAGCAGCCACTAATGGGATGTCTCCAAGCAGCTCGGCACTAAGGCCCAGTTGGTTCAATTTATCTTCACAAAGCGCATTAGAGAAAGAAGTGTCCTTTTTTAGATGGTATAGAAGACCTTTTTGAGAGTTGTTAAAGTAAATCTTCAGCCAGAATCTAATAGTTCTCAGCCAGGCCAAGGTCTCTAACTTCACTTGTCCTAGTTCAAGACAGAGAACTGGGTAGGGCACTGCATTTGGCAAGGCTAAGATCTTCCTAAAAAACATAGCCTGATTTCTTTCGCATGCGTGATTGAATGCCTTGATCCAAACTGGGATGCCATATAACAATTGATTGATGACCTTAGCATTATAAACCCTAATGGCAGCCGGGACAAAAGAACCACCTTCTTTGTAAAAAAAACTTAAGATGGCCCTGGTGGTAATTTTAACTGACTCCAGTGCCATTTGACGATGACCTACCCAGCAATGGTTATAAGTAAACAGAACACCTAAATATTTAAATTGTTTAACCTGTTCAACAGAATGGCCATTAAACACCCAGTTTTGAGGGGACCATCTTTTGGCAAAGACCAATATTTTTGACTTGGAATAATTAAGATGGAGCTTATTCTTAACAAAATAGTCCAAACAACCATGAATCAATCTCCTAAGGCCCACACGAGTTCTTGACAAGAGAACCGCATCATCTGCGTATAGTAGGATGGGTATCACAACGTCCCCTAGTTTTGGGGGATGAGCATTTAACTCGGTCAAGAACGGGGCCAGATCATTCAGAAAGAGATTGAAGAGGGTAGGGGCTAATCAGTAGTAAAAATTAAAATAAACAAGCACTTGAATAAAAAAGGAAAGTGTGACCGCAGGAGCGGGGGAGTGGTCCTGGCTACTGGTGTGGGGTGTGCGGATACCAGACGCGGTGGGCCTGGACGGCATCTTGGCGCAGGGACACACTGTCTGGAGACCAATAGCTTTGCTGTAGCTTACTTTTGTTAGAGTCTTTACATTCATGGGGCCCATTACCTCACGGGGACCCCACGGGGCTTCTCCCTTTCTAGCATGAACACCATCGTCTTCTACCGCCTTGCCCCACCCGGCCACGGTCCGGGGGCACGTCAGGGGGGTCGCTTACCCCCTTCTGGGACAGTCAGTCCCCCCAATGTAGCTCTCGAGGGTCTCTCTTGGGTGGGTGGGCGTTGGCCTCCTGGTGCTGGGGTCTGGTCCCCGGGAGCTCTGATCTCCAGTGGCTAGTCAGCATGCATTCCCGCACCAGTAAGGGTAGCTTCTTTTTTTGGGGGGGGTGGCCGTCAGCCCAAGAGGTGTTCCCCCACAGAGGATCACCCCCCACCTCTTGGCCAGCTAGGGTCTCTTCCTCCCAGCGGGGAGCCTCCTGGGCTCCCTTACAGGTCCAGGCAAAGGGAGGAGGGTGGCCAGCCTCTGATCACTCTCCTTGCTCCAATTCTGCAGGGCTGCAGAGAGTAACCTTTCCCTCTGCTGTATTATTATTATTATTATTATTATTATTATTATTATTTATTTACTGGCCAGGTATGTAGACCATACCCGGAATTTAATATGGCTACCGGCCACACTTAAAAACACTACACACACACCATAAACAAAGAATACACAAGACAATTAAGAACAAATTCTGCAAACACCAGTTGCCTCAACTCCCAGTCGCGTCAGATGGTTACAAGTTCAGCAGTTTGATGGCACAGGGAAAAAAACTATTTTTGTGCCTCGATGTTTTAGTGTACAGTGTCTTATATCGCCGACCAGAGGGGAGAAGATTAAACAAGTTGTGGCCAGGATGTCGTGAATCTGCCGCGATCTTTTCCGCTCTCTTTTTAGCCCGTGCAATGTACAACTCTTCCATTGATGGCAGATCAGCTCTGATTATCTTTCCAGCAGTTCGGACAGTCCTCTGAAGCCTGTTCTTGTCCAGTTTGGTTGCCGAACCGTACCAAACAGTTATGGAAGAGCAGAGGACAGATTCGATAATGCCTCTGTAAAATTGGACAAGGAGCTCACGAGGCAGATTGAATTTCCGAAGTTGTCGTAGGAAGTACAGACGCTGGTGAGCTTTTTTAATAATGCCATCAATGTTGATTGACCATTTCAGATCCCGAGAGAGTACAGAGCCCAAGAACCTAAACGACTCCACTACAGAGACCGTGCTGCCTAAGACGGAAAGTGGGAGTATACAAGGGGGGTGTTTCCGAACGTCCACTACCATCTCCACCGTTTTCTGTAGGTTGAGCACTAAGCTGTTACTGTTGCACCATGCAACAAGATGCTCAACTTCCCGTCTGTATGCCGACTCGTCACCGTTCTTAATAAGTCCAATGACCGTCGTATCATCTGCAAACTTTAGAATCTTAACAGAGGGATTCGTGGAAATACAGTCGTTCGTATATAAGGAGAAAAGCAGTGGGGAAAGTACACACCCTTGGGGGGCTCCCATACTGACTGTACGGATATTAGATGTTGTTTTCCCCAGTCTCACTTGCTGTTTCCTGTCTACCAGAAAGCTATGTATCCATTTACAAACAGAAATGGGTACCTTTAGTTGAATCAATTTGAGATACAATTTAGATGGTACAATTGTATTGAACGCGGAACTGAAGTCGACAAAAAGAACCCTTGCATACGACCCTGAGGAATCCAGATGTTGTAGGATGTAGTGCATAGCCATATTGACGGTATCATCTACTGATCTGTTAGACCGATATGCAAACTGAAGAGGGTCTAACAAAGGATCAGTGATGTCCTTCAAATAGGCCAGCACCAATCTCTCAAAGACTTTCATCACCACAGATGTTAAGGCGATAGGTCTGTAGTCGTTCAGTCCGCTAATAGAAGCTTTCTTAGGTACTGGGGTAATGATGGAGGTTTTAAAACATGTAGGGACACTACACAACTCCAACGAGCTGTTAAAAATCCGTGTTAAGATAGGCGCTAGTTGTACAGCGCACACTTTCAAACAAAAGGGAGTCACCCCATCTGCTCCCGGAGCTTTCCTGACCTTTTGTATCAGGCTCCTTATGAACCTTTCCCCAGCTTCCCTGGACTCCTCCCCTTCTCCCCTCGTGTGACTGAGCTTGGCCTTTGCAGGATCCTCTCCCTACCCTGAGAGTAGTCCCTGGCCGTTGCACATTGTCCAAGCCTGGCCAAGGAGCCTTAAAGTCCCAGTCTCCTGTCTGGCAGGCGTTTCCTTCTCTCCGGGGGTGGGGGGGGGTGTTGCCGGGCAGGGGCTGGGGTGACAGAAAGACAGAAGGCCATTAGGTGACCTTTAAATTTTTTAAAATTATATTGCTCATATCAGTTTATTATCAAGTTGTTTTATGTTACTGTTGTCATTAAGATCAGAACAGCATTCAAGGAAAATAGTTTGCCTGAAATGTAGATAACTTTAAAATCTGAGGCCACCACTTCGGAGTGATGTTCATAAAATAAAATTGTGCCACACCAGTGAAGGGAATTTTCTTATGGCCCAATCCTATGCCACTCTGGTCCACAGGATGCAAGACCACCAGGATACAGGCTGCTGGGGACCAGGCTGACTGGGAGCGCAAGCCAAACATGGAGTTAGGCCGGCATAGTTAGGCCAGCAAAGTTTGCACTGCACAAGGCAGGCGCGTATCTTACCTATAGCCTGGGATGGCACAAGCCATGGGCGTCAGGCAACGGCGGGGCGCCATTGTGCGCGGTCCGGGTGAAACCACGCAGTCTTTGGCCCTCCCACCTGCCCATGGCTCCCTTACGCTTGGAAATGGAGTGTTTCTGGGCTAAGGGAGGCGTGTCAGGGTGACGCGTGGGGGCGGGGCGACATCCTGGGGGCGCGGTTTCGGCGCTAGCCATGGGCATGCTCGGGCCTCCGTGCGCACCTGGCACAAGGGACACCATAAAATATGTTTGGACCACTCTTGGCGTCAGAGAGGCCAGCACACAGACATGTGCCATCCTCCCTGACTCTAAGAGTGGTCCAAACATGCTTTATGGTGTCCCTTGTGCCAGCCAAACTTTGCTGGCCTAACTAACTATGCCGGCTTAACTCTGGGTTAGGATTGCTCTTTGGGAGAGGTAAGAAAAGAAAAACTTTACTTACCTGCTTCCTGCTTCCTGCTTCCTTTTGAGACTCCTCTGATCTAAGAAGCCTGCTAGGGGTGTGTCAGGGGGTTGGATATGGTAGATGTTGGTGCTGACAAGATCTGCTCCATCCAACCCCCACTGATGTCAGAACCCCACTGGCTGCAGGTCTGCATGGAACTTCTGGCAGCATGTGGCTTACTGGCCCCTGCACAAAACTATAACAAAAGTCTGGATGTGGCCCATTGTGCCTATATTCAAGATTACAGCACATAGTGGTTCTCATGTGGTAAACATACAGTATAGCATGTTCCTCAAAATGTGGGTCTGGACCCACTTGGTGAGTTGTGTCCTGATGTCAGGTGGGTCATAGGTAGGGTTACCAGATACAAGCTGGGACAGAGTGCCTATACCTTTAACCATTGCATAGAAGAGGCAGGTGCACCTCATCATGGAAGGGTTTCAAAAGCTACACCTGCCAAGATTTCCCTCTTCTGTGCAATGGTTAAAGGTATGAGCCTCTGTCCCTGTTTGTATCTGGTAACCCTAGTCATAGGGAGCTGCCATCTAGGAAGCTACAGACCTTACTCTTGCTATATTCCTTTTGTGAGTGGAATTCAAATTCAAATTCCAGTTTGAATTTTCAAGCAAGGTTTTTTTTTTAAATTATTTTTACTTCAGAGCTTTTTACATAATATTTTGTCGTAATCTTGCTTTCTGTCAGGGATATTTCATGGTTGTGCAATTATTGCAGTCCAAGAACGGCAGTTTGCATTCCAGGGGTGCCATTTATTATGTCACAATGACAGCACTTCCTGCTCGATGATGTCACTTCCGTCTATGACATCACTTCCAGGTTAATGACATCACTTCTGCCACGAATGCCAATCTGAAAAGTGGGTCCAGGTTTAAAAAGTTTGAGGACTGCTGCAATATGGGAAGGGAAGAAGCATGTTGAAAAAGATGTGCTGGAAAACGTTTATTTGCCACATCTCTGATATATGCCTAATGCATGTTTTGGGATATATGCCTGTCCTTCATGCTTGTTTGGTTTTAACCAATATGATGTGTGGGATACTCACAAGAAGTAGTTTGACTGTTTACATTTTTTACCAAGCTGGTGCTTTTCAAATGATTCTTCTATGAAGGATCTAGAATTGGAGCACTTGAGACCATTTACCAAAATATTTATGATCTGGCAGCAAAGCCCACATATAACTCTTCAGAAACAAAAACAAAACCCTTTTAACCTAATGTTTTTCAGATATGTTTTGCTCTGAAATAGAGCGGGTTTTTGAAAAGTAATTTGTTTTGAGTTCTAGCATTCATTAGATTAACCATATAAATTGGAATGCATTTGAACATTAAAATGTCAGGTTTACCTAGATAAGCTTCTTGAATTTACAAGATGGGTTTTTTTTGGGGTGTGTGTGTGTGTGTGATTTGTAGAGTCTTTGACTATCTCATCTGAATGGGTTATCATATTCATCTCCTGAACACATGGTTTGGAATAAAATTATATCAGTTCTCCCTGCCCCATAAATCAGTTTATTACAATCTGCTGTGTTAACTGCATATTTTACTTGCTGCACAGCATAGGATCCAGTGGTATGCTTCCCCTGTTGACCTTGTCTTTTGGTATGGTATGTGGTGCTTCCATGAGCAAAGAAGGAACTAGGTGCATTTAATTGTGAAAAGTGGTTGAGAGTAGATCAAGGACACTTCTGCTTCAGACATACTATATGATCTTGTGCCTTAGGACTGCCATTGTGGCTGTCCGATCTGAAAGCTTGTGCAGCTTTACGTGATGGGAGTTAAACAGTCCCCACTCTGCATCATGTGCCCTTCACAGGATAGCATCTTTGACACGGTGGTATCATGTTTAGCTGTGATCTATCATGTCTTTGGTAATGGGCAGCGCAGCCTTAAGCCCTGGGTGTGCCCAGATGGTCAGCAGTGCTGAAATGGTCAACACTGTATCCTCTGAGGCTGGGGCAGCCAAAGGATATAGGACATTTGTTCCATGACCTTGTGTAAAGCCCTGGTGACCCCAATGGGTCTCTTTGGATCCCACAATTGAGCAGGATCCCACAATTGAGCAGGATCCCACAATCCCTCTTTGGATCCCACAATTGAGCAGGCACAAAGCCTGGGTAGGCCTCTGAAGTTTGGCTGGGGCCAATGGATTCAGTGGCAGAGTCTGTTGCCATCTCTACCCCCTCCTGTGGCCCATCCTCCCTCCCCCCCCCAGTTTGGGCCTTCTCTCACCCCTAACCCAGGAGGCCTCACTGGCCGGTGGTACCTCTTACTGTTGCGCACACCAGCGGTGGGTCTTCACGGTGCTGAATCCAGTGCCACACCCATACCGCCAGCGCCTTATGGCACTTTTGCAACACCTGGTGCTATTGTCGATAGGATTGGCCCCTTAGTGATTAGAATGTGAGAGATCTCTGAAGTTACACTTTCTGTATGGTGTAGACACTGCCGTGGTTTGACCATTTTCTGTGCCACGTGGTAACTCTCAAACTTTGGTTATATGGGAAAAGCCCACACTATCACTTTTCTTTCTTGCTATATCCTCTGTCAGAAATTGGAACAAAACCGGAATTAAAAGGAGTGTTGGTATGGCCTCCCCTAACATAAAAAGGATCACCGTGTCATGATCCCTACCCTGAGCAGTTGCTTGGAATCTAACTCTGAGATTGGGTTTGATTGATAGCAGTGGTGAAATTCAGCTAGTTCCCACCAGTTCTGCAGAACCGGTCGTTAATTTTAGGTTGGGAGAGGGAAGAAAGGCAGCGGCCGCCCTGAAGGACATAGAACCGGTTGTTAATTTATTTGAATCCCACCACTGGTTGATAGGATCTTGAGACCAAACTGGAGTGCCAGCAGTAGTGTAGCTACTTATGAGGTAAGGGGAGCACACCAGGTGCCACCCTCAGGTATGTGTGTGTTACCACTAGGAACCAAAATTGCAGTTTTAAGGAATAATACCATCATGTTATATACCATTGTATATGGAATTTCACAATGAACTCAATGGAAAAAACCAGAGTGTAATACCTTCATTCTATCAAATGTTATGACCAAAAAACAATGAAAGTGCCACTGTTATGTAACATTATGTATGATGCCTACATTGAACTTTCAGATGCAGGAGCAGTATGTCACTAAGGGCGCAATCCACTTGTGTTTGCCCAACAACACCCGTGCTGATGAAGGGCACTGACTGATACCCTCACATCTGCGCTGGTGCTGTTGGGCTGACACTAGCATGAGCATCAGCCCAAAGGCATTGCCCATGGCCGTGCGATGCTACTCATGCGCCAGCTGCATTCAGCTGGTGCAAGAGTGGTTCTGGGCGAGGGGAGGACGGGAGGAAGGAGGAACTGGGGTGGGCAGGCCGGGAAGCGTGCCGGCCCGGGGAGGGGGGGCAGAGCTGGGATGTTGCTATTAGGCCACATCCAAGCCTCCATCCCCAAGCCACCCCTCCATCCCCTAAACAACAGGCGCAGATCCAATGAGCACATAGGGGAGGCTGGAGCTTTCCCTGGGCCAAGGGAGCTAATGTGCTCTTGCCCCAGGGAGGCTCCTGAGTGCTCCTAACTTGCACTAGATACAGCGTTGGCCCACCGGCCTTGCTATTCCAGCACAAGTTAGGATTGTGCGCTTATTGCAGGGGAGCAATAGCAGGGGAGGGCATTGACATTAATTCATTGCTTGTAGGGAAATATTCACTGCATTTATTTTCGGGCCATTATTATTATTCATGTCATGTCATGACTGTTACGATCTCTCATCATCACCTACCTCACAGGGTTGTTATAAGTACAAAACAAGGGAAGGAAACGTGCATACCATCCTGACGTCCTTGGAGGAAAGGTGTATAAAATGTGAAATAAATAATTTTGTCATACATACATACATACATACATACATACATACATACATACATACATACATACATACA
>JAJKFI010000096.1:215369-229971 GCA_029204185.1 Lerista edwardsae
TCAATCAATCAATCAATCAATCAATCAATCAATCAATCAATCAATCAATCAATCAAAAAGTATTTATATACCGCTTTTCAACATGAAGTTCACAAAGCGGTTTACAGGCAAATAATAAAGTTAAATGGCTCCCTGTCCCAAAAGGGCTCACAATCTAAAAAATGCAGAACACCAGCAACAGCAGCCACTAGACAAGACACTGCGCAGGGGTGAAGAGGGACAATTACTCCCCCCCTGCTAAACATAAGAGGAGCACCACTGGGAAAAGTGCCTCTTGCCCAGTTAGCAGAGGTTAACCGCCTTTAAGGGTTACATCCGAAAGTGAGGGGTGTTTGGGTCATGCCATGTTGGCTTTTGTTACAGTTGATCATGTTGTTTATTATGTTGTCAGGTTTGGTGGGTTCCACATTGGTACGAGTCCTGCTGTATGGGCACTCTCTTCTTTTGGGCAATGAAGAGGACTGCATCCTGTGACATAGGCACGCAGCTGGGTTTGGGAGGTCATGCTTCGATATCCTGGGCTGCCCGACGTGGCATGTTGTGGGGGCAGTTGTTACTAGTTCTGCATGAATTTTTATTATCACATTCACCCCTTCAGATTCTTTTACTCCACCTGGGCGAGATCTCTGTCTGAGATCTCTGTCAGAGGACAGGTTTGTCCTTGAGGCAGCAGGTTATTAGGGACATCGAGTGTATTCAGTGCTGGATTCTGGGGGTAGTTATTCTCTGGTCCAGTTGCTGCCACGCTGGGTTTGGAGAGGGGCTGTTTGCCCTCGGAAAGTTGATTTAGCATGAAGAAAATTTAATTCCTTATTGAAAGGGGTTGTAGCCGAGCATGGAGGATCTTTAATTCCACATCCTAGGATTGTGTTTAGGGATCCTGTTCAGAGCTGACGGAGTGCATTTATCATTGATGGGGGCCGTTTTTGGAGGACTTGCAGCAAGGTTCAGCAAATTGGTTAGGTGTTGGGGTGGGTGGTGCCAAGCGCTAGGCTGGCACCTCCATGTGGCAGGTAACATGCTGGCCGGGTGAGTGATAAACTGGTGTCCATCTGAGGTTGGCATAGTCCGGGGACTGGCCACCTGCCACCCACATACGATTCCTATCGGGTCGATGGGTGGCCTGGCCTTTCCCCTGGCTGGATTGCCTGGGTTCCCTTCTGGTGCGCTGGGCGGGGGAACTTAGTGGGTCCTGCTGCCTCGACCCGGATGGGTTGGCAGAGATGGGTCCTCTTGGGCTTTGCTCAGGAATGGCTTGGAGTCAGATGACTACGCCCTTTGACATCATGGAATTGTCAGTTTCCCTTTAGGGCTAGCACGTTTTGGGTGTTTGAACTTGCTGCAATCCGTTGTATTAATAAAGGGACCCCTTTATGCCATGCTATTGTCTCGTGTATTTTTTGGGATGGGTGCTTGGGTAAAGGGCTCAGTTTAAATGAGGAGCTCTTTTTTGTGAACTTCTTTGTTCCCATGAAAAGTGCTCCTTCCTTCCGTTCTTCCAAAGCAGGCAAAATATTTATGGGTCTGTGCGTGCCAGTTGCTGAGACAACTGAGCGGATGCCTGCGAAGTGTGGTTGACTCAGCAGTTGGGACATTCCCTCCCTTCCCACGTCAATTAAATGTGAGGACATAGCATTTGTTTCATGTACCCTCAATGATGTCATCCTTTGCCACTGGGTGCCTGTCTGATACAGTGATGTCATCACGTTCCAAAGTAGAACAACAAAGGGAACTAAGGTTCACAGACAAAAGCAAATGACAAGAAAAGGGCTACTACTAAGGTACGTTTGACACCCTCCAGGATAGTAGTAAAGCTGAGAGATGCCCAATGCCACCTCACCTTCTTCCACTCAGAGGCTATACCTTTTTAAATTGAGAAAACAGGAAGATAAAAATGAACAATGGTGGTGGCAGAGGCAAGAAACAAGGGAGCGTGTGCACTATGGAAGGATTGTGACTCACCAACCATGTCAGGTGTGGGCAGTGGAGGTGGGCCTGGCCTGGCCCTGGATTCCTTTCTGAAAATGAATATATGCAGGTGGGTGCACATTATCTGCAGATGCCGACCCGCCCCCCCCCCCAAGACCCAACTGTACCCTCTGGGGGTGACCAGAGCTAAATTTGGTATCCATGGAGGTTCCAGAAATGGAACCCCTGTAGCTCACTGTAATATGTTTTGGCATGTATATTTATATTAACTCAATGGTTCCCCAACTTTTTAGAGGCCTTACAGACTGCTGCCTCATTTATAAATGCCAAGCAGTGTGACTATAAGGGTGATTGGGAAGCAGTGCTCCCTTCCCCCAAAGAGCATCTTGTTTACACCTTGATAATGTAATGGTAACGGTTTCCCCATGACTGAATGGTCTAGTCGTGACTGATTGTAGGGGATGATGCTCATCTCCATTTCTAAGCCAAAGAGTCTATGTTTGTCCTGAGGACAAGTTTCCATGGTCATGTGGCCGGCATGACTGTACGCCAAGGCACACGGAACACTGTTAAACCTTGATTAAACCTTATTAAACTTTGATGCACATAGCCTAATCTGCCCTGTCAGTTTTGCAAACTATCAAAAATTGGGTCACAATCCTCTCATGGGTCCTAGACCCAGTGCTTGGGAACCACTGTATAAATTGGTTAGGTAGTATATGCACAGCCTGTGTCTCAAGACCCTTGGGTTCAGCAGCAGGTTGTATTTATTTCTTGCTGGTTATTGAGATTGTACTCCACCATGCAGATGATTGGTCTTCAGCTCTGACTGTACTGTTTCCCTGCTTGTTATGTCTGTTTTTGGACTTCCCTGCAACTTCTGATCAACATAGTTGGAGACAGTCTCTTCTGAAGTGCATGTACACACAACCCTGGTAATGAATATCAGGGACTTTTCCCCTCTCTTTTTAGCAATGTGCCTGGGGTAGGATGACAAATTGGGTTGCGTTATCATCAGTTTCCATGTATGGATTGCTCTTGCTGGATCAGGGAGTATATTGGTTCAAATGAATATACTTTCAGCAAACAAATATTATTTTTGGCTCACAGAATTGGTTATTTTCAGCTGGATTTCCTTTTTTTATACCAAAATGTTATACATATTAAAAGCACTCTGTGGCATTGGATGTCAGAACACACTGTTCTGTGCTAAATAGTGTGTGATTAATGTAGGAGACATGTGAAATGAACATAAAAGTACAAATAGAGGCCTGATAAATTATTTACTATAGGAGAGGAGTAGAAATATAGCCAAATGGGTCTTTAAAAGAGGATGGTTTCTCTCAAATAGCACTTTAGACTTTACTTAAACAAACAATACCATTCCTTCATTATGAATCTGTCATGCATAAATTCAAACAGACTGAATTTGTTTGCTCTTTTTTTGGTTTAAATCATAAATGCTTCATATAGAAAGGGAAGCGCATAAGCTCCAGCTTATTCTCAAATACATCTCTGACCTTGTTTCAGGAGAATGAATTGTATATAAAATCTGTTTTTATGTAGTATTGATTAGCGAGTGACTTTGGGGAGCGAGCAATTGAAACTGCTGATTCTTCTTGCAGTTTCCCAGCTGTTCTCACTGGCAGCAGTGGTGCTGGAGGGGGGGGCTGCTACTGCCCCAATCCACGTTGTGCTTGCTCTCAGTGAGTGAGTAGACAATAGAAGAGCTTATTGAAGTGGCTGGATGGACAGTGGGCAGACATAGCGTGGACTAGTCAAAGCAGTCACTTCAGGCAGCCTTGTTGCTTCTCCGGCCCTGATGATAGGATTGATGTACAGCTTTCCGCTGAAAATTTAATTACATCGATTTGAGCCTTACACTTGCAGAGGTTATCTGTGTCATGAGAGAGGAAATAAAGAAGTGGATAGCACAATGCCAAAACAATATAGCTCAGTAAAATATGGTTGCAGTCAATGCACAGCAAAGAATTAAATGAGGAAATTACTATATGAGATTGGTATAGATTCCTCAAACATCTAATAGGGTTCAAACTGAAAACTGGTTATTCTAGTTCAGTGGTATTCATTTAGACCGGGACCCACTTTTTAGAATGGCACTCGTGTCGGGACCCACCAGAAGTGGTGTCATTAACCTGAAAGTAATGTGGCAGGAAGTGATGTCATCAAGCAGGAAGTGCTGTCATTGTAACATAATAAAATGACACTCCTGAAATGTAAATTGGCATTCCTGGATTGCAGCAATTGTACAACCATGAAACATCCCTGACAGAAAGCAGGATTAGGACAAAATATGATGTAAAAGCACTGAACTAAAAACAAAATTAAAAAACAACCCTCACTTGAAAATTCAAACTGTTAACACTCATGACAGGAACATAGCAAAAGTAAGGTCTGCAGTTTCCAAGATGGCTACTCCCAGCTTTCTGCAACCCACCTGACATCAGGTTGCAACCCACCAAGTGGGTCCCGACCCACAGTTTGAATAACACTGTTCTAGTTATTTAAAAATACATTATTGGAAGCTTCTCACAAATTTCAAGAGAATGTTAGTGCATGGAGGTTTGCTATGAATGAGCTTTTTTGAGATGTGTTATGTATTTTATTTACTACATATGTTGCACAGACGCTAAAATGGCTGCCTTCACGTATAATTCCCATGTTTTGAGTATATGAGTAAATTTATGAGCACCTTAATTTTTCTCTTAAACCAGATAGTTAGACAAAACCTTTATCTGCATACACAATACACAGTATATTACATATGTTCCTTACTGACCCCCCTTGATTACAGTGCATAATCCAGTAGTGTCATTCAGTAATAGAGTGCCGGAACGCTAGGCGGGACTTACCCCGTGATTGGCAGGGAGCCCGTGACGTGTCGCTGCCTGCCGTTCTGCCGCGGGGGCTTCTTCCGGGTTGCGCGCCCCTCCGCGGCTCTCCACAGCACCTGGCACGCCCCCAGGCAAGCGGGCACCCCCTCCGAGGCCAGGGGTGCCCGCGCGGGGCTCGGAAAGACAGCGACGCGTCAGAATCCCGCAGCCAATCAGGCGGTAAGTCCCGCCCAGCGTTTCGTTTCTTCGTTACAGAATGACACTACTGGCATAATCTGTACTATAATCGTGTATAAGTGTATAATCGTATATAATCATATATAAGTCAAGAAATTTATGCCTAAAAATTGACTAGAAAAACCTGGCCCCAACTTATATTGGGGGAACACAGTAAATTCCTGAAAGTCACATGATGGGTAGAAGGCTGAGCTGTTCCGAGTACTTTGTTTGTAAGCCAGGGAGCTGCAGAGCCTTCTGAGCTTGCTCAGACTTGAGCTTCTTCAGAAGCAGCTGAGGAAAATGAATGAGTTGTATGGATAGTGAAACTGAGCCACACTGTGTGTTTACTCATGAGTAGGCAGCCGTGCCTTGGTGCGTTCGAAAGGGCAGGTTGAGAGGAATGCAATGCTGCAAGAATGCTCCAGACCTGATGAACGTAGGCCCCAAAAAACTCGAGAAGGAAGTCCCTCCCTCTAAGCTGAGAAATAATGAACCTAATGGAAAGCGAAACTGAGCTACAGGGTTGCTTTTACTTGCAAGTAAGCAAGTGTTTACTGCAACGCATGAGCTGAATTCAGCAGGGCTCCTCTACATGTGAGGATCATGCATTTCACGTGTTAATGGTAAACGGGCTGCCTGGAAAACAGGCAGAAAGCTATTGGGCAAGCTCTTGTGCTCTCTTTTGTTCCAGACAGCTGTGCTTCTGAGGCAGAGACAAACGGAGCCCAAGCGCGCCCATGGCAGGGTGATGAAACTGTGCCCCCAGCACATCGCCCCGCCCCTGTGCATCGCCCAGCCATGCCTCCCTGCACCCGGAATAGCTCCATTTCGGAGCGAAACAGAAGCTAGGGAGGGTGGGCAGGCCAAAAAGCATGCGCGTTCGTCCCCGCCGCTGCCGGCACCCATTGCCCGTGTCACCCCTTGCAACACCCTTCCTCTGCCCCTGTGCTGAGGTACTGTGCAAACTATTGGGAGGGGGAGAAATGGGCTCTTTTATTACTCCCATGCAAGTATGCTATCAAGGCATATAGGAAAATCTGAGGAAAGAGGAGGCAACACACACCCTGCCTTTTCCTTGCAAGAACATAACAAACCAACTTAGGGGGAGGGGGTAATCGTTATGGAAATTGCAGAAGATTATCCCAAGGGGATAGGGAATGGTATCAGCAGTGGTCCCTTGTCCAAATCAGCTAGGAATTACAGGGTTAACCCATAACCTTTTGCCTGCAGCTGGTTCACAGCTGCATCCAATTGGGGATAACCTGGGGATAAAATGAGCTCCTGGGAGGATCCCTAATGTTAGTGTAGAGAGGTGGGAAAGGGTTGTGGATGGGGGAATAGTTGAGGCTGTTGAGACAGGGACTGTGGTTGGAACTAAGATTGCTCTTGGGGATTATGGGGAATTATTGTGGGGCTGCCAGGCCCCTGGAATCACCAACTGGAGGAGGAAGGAGGACCTGTGTGGCTGAACAGGCAAGATGACTGCATTTTGCCTTCTCATGGGTGGTGGGGTTTAGTGGTGCCTTGTGTAAAGCTCAAGTGGTTTTGGATGATAGAAGGGAAGCTAATTAGCCTACCATGGGTATAAGATTGCAGAGAGAGAACTTAGCACATCCCTGCATAAGCCAGCCCAAGATAATAAAGGGCTCTGCAAGCAGGTAAATTGAGCTCAACAGGGTGATATGCTTAATCAGTTCCGGTCTTGAACAGTTTTGTTTTGTGTGCATTATTCCAGCATGTCTTCCCCTTTGTCTCTAATGACATCTGTTCTGGTCCCCATTGGCTGTCATTTTCAAAAGTGGGTCCCAGTGCTAAAAGGTTTGGGAACAACTGGTTTGATAGTTGCTTGCTATGTTGCTGTTTTATTCTCCCCCCCCCTGTACTTTAATAAATATGTTGACTGTACAGTTCTTAGGTAACAATTACTGGTAGATCATTTGTCAGAATCTGGTGTTGGGTAAAATCAGACAAAATTATCTAATTCAAAGAATTGCAGATGCCTCTAAGTTTTCCCCTCAATTTATCCACGGGGTATGGCAAATTCCATGATTTTTGGCTTAAAACTTGCCCCCGACTTATCCATGATATCGACTTACGAGTATATCGACTTGTATGAGTATATACGGTAGGTATCACTAATATTCATTAATCTGACTCTTAACAATCACACTTAGGAAAGCTGCTGTTCTCTCCACTATATCAGACACCACTGTGGATAAGACAAACCTAACCTTGGCCTCATCCATCCAACCAGCCAAAACTCTTAAACTAAAGAATCTAATCCTAGAATTTGATAATGGCTTGATGCAGTGATAAATAATACATACTTGTCATACAGGCTCCTGTAGATAAACAAAACTGGAACATATTTGAAGTCAGAAAATTATTATTAAATCAGAAAGCACCCACTTAAACAGTTGACAGTAACCATGTAATCAGGTGATAGACTATCGAGTTAAAAAAAACTCAGATGAAATTAAAATTTGAACCTCCTATATATTTTGAAATTTCAGTTTTAAAATGCTACAACTCCTTGATCCAAGGCAGCGGTCTCTAAGCTGGAGACCACTACAGCAGGGAAAAGCATCCCCTGTGTGAATGGCACTTCCGTTCTGCTGGGGACACTGCAAAAGACCCCAACTACATCCCCCAGGAGTCTTCATGGGCAGCCACATTGAGCCGGATTGGTGGATAGAAAATCCACGGATTGGTAGGCTCAGCCTGTACTATGTGTTTTTTGAATCTGGAAAATGCTAATTTATTTTAAAAAGGAAGAGGAAAATTGAGTGATGTTTGGATAGTTTCTTGAAAAAGTTCATAAACGACGGTTGTGTGGGATTGGTCCTCTCACTGACTGGGTAAGGAAATCATTGCCTAATATAACTCTTATGATTAGTGAATCAATTTGCTTTTCAAAACCATTTGAAAACCATAGCTTTGTAACTTTTATAAATTCGTAGCTTTGTAACTGTAGCTCTGTAAACACTGAACTGTCTAATATTTTACTTAGGGTGCAATCCTACCCAGCGAAGGAATGGCATGGCCTGCCTGCCTGCGCCATATCCGATGCTGGGGGGGGGGAAGGCTGGAGCCTCTCGCGGCAAGGGAGGGTGCGCTCCCCTATGTGCTCTCCAGCCTCCCCTATGCGCGCCTCAGATCTGCCCCCGTTAAATAGCGGGAGCACATCTGAAGAGACCGTGTGGCCTTAATCAGGGCCGCACAGCCTCCTGAAAGGGCTTAGGATGTGGCCATATGGCCTGTTCCCCAGCCCACCCACGTCCTGCCTCCCCCCGCCCACATTCTCCCCCCTTGCCCAATCCCCATGCTGCTTTGGCACGGAGCCTCCCTTGCGCCAGCTGCCTTCGGCTGATGCAGCAGAGGCTCGCCGTTGGCATTGTCAGGCCGATGCTACTCGTATCGTCGGCCAGAGAGCACTAGCGCCAACGCGAGGGTTCCAATTGGCACCCCACGTCGGTGCTAGTGACGTAGCGTTGACGCAACGATGTTGCATTGACGCTACATACAAGGCAGGATTGCGCTGTTGATGACAATGGTCACTTTTTCTGCTTTGTTTGCCAAGGTATTGGAAAGATTCATGTAGAAATAGCACAGTAAGGTTTCTTTCCGGTGCTGTGATTATTTATTTCACGGGGGAGATTCAATATTTTACTGGTTTATTTGGAGGTTAAACCTGAAAAAGGGAAATTTACACTTTTTTAAAAAAATGAGTCTTCTCAAAGCCAGTAAGGATTATCTACCAGTTACTATTAAAAAAAACACCCGTTTTGATCATTTTTGAAAAATGATTTTGAGATTACAAGAAGGAATTATGGAAATGGGATGAAATATTATTAACCAGTTGACGCCATTGACTATGCACAGTGACTGCTTGCAGATTGGCATAAGAAATATGATCTGTGGTGTCTATAATGAATGGTTTGATTATATATTTTTCCCATTGCCCCAAATACCCTCAGGGCCCAAACATATCCAACTTCCCAGCGCTGTTGAAGCCATACCAACAAGAAGTGAGGTGAAACCTGCAGTGAAGGGGTAAGATAAGGGTACTAAGTATATTCTTTTTGGCTGCAAATTTTCTCCTTTGAAACCATGTTTTAATCCCCATTGTAGAAATTTGAAGTCCTGCAAATAGCAAAATGATAGTGATTATAAGAGCATGTGGCAGTGTAGCGCTGTATTTCCACAAAATAAATGTATCTAAGAATAGCTGTCAGATACAATACTCATTAATAATGTTTGTCCTTGTCTGGCTGGAAATTGCAAAACAAAACAAAACACACCAGTATGAGTTACTAAAATGGTGTGGATGAGACAGTTTTTCGGACAGACAGGTGACTCTTCTGTATTAAACTACCCCATATCTGGCCTAACTGTGCCGGCCTAACTCCAGATTAGAATAGGCCCCTGAGAGATAATAATAGTCATTACATGAAATGAATAACAAAGGACAGAAAATAAATGCAGTGAATATTTCCCCGCAATTGATGTATGTCAGATGAATGTAGGTATGGCTGCAGATCAAATACTCTGTTAAGGAGAAGTCTCCTTCTGCTTAAACCATAATCATGAACATCTGGAGACCAACATCACAAATCTTTCCATTTAATGGTTTTGAATAATAAGCACATAATGCAGTTGAATTAAGTACATTTTCTTCTCCCTTAATGTGTTGTAGGTTTATAAATGGCTTCTCAGCAGCAATCATTTTCTGTGTGCCAAACATCACATCAGCTAGGCTTTTGCTGTTCCTGACTAAAGTTGTGAAATCTGCATTCTCCCTCTTCAACAGTGCATGTTGTGGCTTAATATGGTGTTTTCAATGAAAAGTACTAACAGTTAATACGTGGACTCTACAGCTTAAGCTTAGTGTGATCCTGAGTGTTTCAGGGGGCAGATGGGACTAGTAGTTCTTGACAGAAAGCAGAGTTTGAAACTTGGTTTTTTAAATTGTAAATATCAAACTTCCAAGTCTCATTCATTAGTAAAAAGTGCCACATATTATTGCTTCTGTACTTCATGTCCAGTTTCATTCACATCCTAATCCTTATTAGAGCCAACTGTCTTCAGCTCACCAAGTGTCCATGTGTCAAGAAGAATATTTGCAAGGAAGCCAATGCACTTAAATGCAAATTTATGAAGAGTGCACTACATAAAAGTGTATCATTTCTGCAATATATGCATCTGATGCATATATTTTTCTCTATGCATGAACATCTGGTGTGTGGAGGGACAGGTACAATCATCCCAACCCCTTGTGTACATCAAATATCTGCAGTGGCCTCTGGTGCAGAAACCTGATACTATAGTCAGTGAAGCAAGGCCTATCGTCTCTTGAAACTTGATATTCAGTGTACCTATAGCCCAGTCCAATGGAACTCCCTGTGCAATGATGCTGCAGCACCAATGTGGCACTTGCTGAACCCTGTGGGAAGTTTTGGCATCTGGAAGGAAACATTTGTTGACTTATCCTGGAGTAAGCCTGTGTTGAACTGTCAGGTTTACTGGGACTTGCTCTATCTCTATAGCTGGTAGAAATCTGTGTGGATGTAGGATATCAGCATGTGCTGCTGCTGCTGCTGATACTCCCCCATTCCTGGTCCCAATCTGCCTTCTTCCGTGCCTCATCTACCCATTCCTTTTTCTCCTGATCTCCTTTCGCACTTCCTACCTTCCTCCAGCCTCCTACATAAAAGCATGTGACATCACTAGGCTTCCCCCCCCCCAACTGCCACTGGTGCACAGAGTTGGCCAATTGCCACTTGTGGCGGCAATCGCACCACATTTTGCGATAGCCAGAAAGTGCCTTAACGTTGCTGGAATGCTTGGATTGGGCTGCTACTGAAACATGTATAGGTGTCGGTCCTTGCATATTATACAGTATTTGCTTTACAAACGTGACATCTATATTCACAGAAAAAAATCGCAACAGGGTAGCCCACAGATGTTGAGTAGTTGCTTTCTCTGAAAAAGCTAAACAACATTGGTTGCTTGGATGGGAGACGGAGCATGTGTGTGTTTGTGTGTGTATGGCGGAATGGAAGTCATCTGGCAACAAAAATGGATAACTTCCTTGAGAAGCCAGTCTGAAGCTTGGTTCCAGCTGCCTGCAAGAGCTTGGTTCTGCCCCACAGTTTGAGAACCACTGCATTAGATTCATCCATGCAGCTGCTCAGTTCTTTTTTTATTGTTGCGTGGAATATCAGTTCTTAACGTATGCACTATTGCATAATGCAGAACCCAACCTCACTGAACCCAACCAGTAAACCCAACCTGTGCTTCTCCAGCACAGTCAGTTAGTTAATAGCGTGCACATGCTCTAAAATACATATAATACGGAAGCAGCTAGCATCAAATCCGCTGCAATTGTGGCTGGCTTCCAATGATAAACAAGCAGGGTGCCTGCATCCACACTTACTGGGAAACAGCTGGCAGAATTGCCTCAGCAGGTTAGGCTGCAATCATGACTGGCTCCAATAGAAAAAAGGCAGGATGGCTGACTTCCAATGAGAAACAGGCAAGGTGCCTGCATCAGCAAGCTCTGGGGAAGCAGCAGGCAGAGTTGCCTCAGTTCTGGTCTTTAGAAAGCCATGAAAAAAGCAGGGAGCCTGTGCAAAGGGACCAGCTCTCTAAAGCAGCAGAGAAGGCAGCTATCAATCTCTCCCTTGCTCTGAATGGGTGAAGCGGAGTTGAGTTTTTAGATTTTATTTCTGAGGGGTGTCTGTGTGTGTGTGTGTGTGTGTGTGTGTGTGTGTGTGTGTGTTTCAAGGAAGGTAAGATCTACTGGGAGAGACTCAGATTAAGTGGGAGTGACTGAGTGAATGAGTATTCACATAGCTGTGCCTCCCCTAGGCCTGGACTTCACTGCACGTCACTGGACTTGGTTGTGGTTTATTGTGTCTTTTTTAGAAAGTGCACACCAGGGCCAGCCTTAAGCCACATTGTCGTCACATTGGGCACTGCACAAGTGCAGTGAGCATATTGCCTACTGCAGCAGCCAGGATCAATGGTCCAGTTCTTTTCAATTTCTTTGCAAAGTCTTTGGTAGCATAGGCCTTGCTGTTCTATCTACGCATGCCTGATTTATTGCCTCTTTAGGAAGTACAAACATTATCTGGACACAATGCTTACATATACAGAATTGGCATTTCATCAATGCCGTATAAATGGAATGTTGTTTGCAAGAGGTTCGTTCCCCTGCTGGAATGCCAGTTGCAAAATGGGTCTCTTCAACTTTTCATAGAGTAATTTACTGCCCCAGCAGCAAGTACATTATGGAAAGATAAAAGGGACCAGTTCTTTTCAGCTACAGTGGTGTGCACAGAAGGTGCAGGGCAATATGAAGCTGGATTTTCTGGTGGTTTTCTGTGTTCTGGGTTGCTGTAATGGAAGGGAACTTTCAGTTGTCTGTGTACTCTTAGAAGAAACACAAGATCATCTCTCCATCTTTCCCTCCTATCTCTGCCATGGTGAATATTTTGATTGTAAATTGTTTTGGATCAAAAAGGATATTTTTCTTTAGGCGTTCTGTAAACTGTTCTGTAATTGGTGACACTGTATACACTGTACCCAGAAATTCTAAAGCTCATAGCTGAAGTGCATAAAATAGCATTTCATCCATGAAGGTAAAAGTGAGACTCTGAGGACGCAATCCTAACCAACTTTCCAACGCTGGGGTAAGGGCAGTCCAGGCCCAAGGTAAGGGAACAAACATTCCCTTACCTTGAGGAGGCCTCTGTGACTGCACCCAAACTGCAGGCTGCAGCTCATGCCCCATTGGGAAAGCTATGTTCGTGCTGGAAAGTTGGTTAGGATTGCACCCTGAGGCTCTGCAGAGAAAGGCAGGGCAGTACCACATGCAGGGCTCCATGGGGCATGTGCCCACCAAGGATGCATGAAGGAATGATTTTCCCCCATTAGGGAACTGCTGTGTAATTTGCAGCACCCTAAAAGTCCTTTTTGAAAATCTAGAGTTGTGCAAAGGCTCTAGATTTTTGTAACCTTGTTATATGTGATTTGCTCTTTCTAATTTCCCCCTATGATTAGTCCTTATGTATAGGCTAATGAACCAGGCCTGAGAGAGGTAGGTTATGACTGGCTGAGTAGGGCTGGGCAGATAGTATATAAGGTCAAACACAGCCTTACTCTCTAGGTGAGAGTAGGCCTCTGTGACTGCCCCCCCCCCCACACCTGCAGGATGCAGTGCATGCCCCATTGGCACAGCTATGTCAGTGCTGGAAAGTTGGTTAGGATTGAGCCCTCAAAGAAGTCAGAAAAAAGGAAGAATTGAAAGCAGAAGTCTTGAAGGAGGAGTAGCTGTCAAGAGGGATTCTTTTGGAAATAGTTGTTAGGATAGCAATGTACCTTTATTGGGGATGAAACCACCTCACTTTCTCAATTGACAAACTCTATCTGCCTCTATTGACTGTGGCCTTTGGATTTATGTGATCCTAGAATACAGATAAATGACAGTGGCCTCAATCCTGTCAGGGCCTTCTGCTTCTGGAACTAGCATTCTGGCAAGGTGCTGGCTGTTGCAAACATTAAAACACCATTTTGCTCAGCTAGGCTGCCACTACAAGCAGCGAGCAGCCATGTGCCAATAGCTTTGTAAGGACTCCCTGCTGCTGGTAAGTCAGTGCAGGGGTAGGATAAAGGCTGAGTGGGTGGAACTGGGTGGGAATGAGGGGAACGGGGTCGAGACTAGAAAGGAGGGTAGATCAAGACTGGGAAGTGTGCAATATCAGCGGCAGCAGTGTTGCTGCATTCCTATCCCCTTTCCGGCCTCAGGCCGTGTTCCTGAAGCCACCTGGATTTGCACCAGCAAAATTGCTGGCGCAGGGCTGAGTTGACCCATTTGGGTGGTGGAGATTTTCACCATTGGCTAGAGAACCAATGGGAGTAACATCTCTGGGATTCCTCCCCACACCCCGGGTAGAGGATGCAGTATGCACTCTGGTGGTGTGATTGCATCATCGTGGGAGGGGACGTGATAGGATTGGGCTGTTGGTGGCATAACATAGGTACCTATACATACCGTATTTCCCCAAGTATAAGACGCACCTTTTTTCAATTGGGCCGCTAAAAACTAGGTGCGTCTTATACAAGGCACGTGAGCACGTGCACCCTCGCGTGAGACACGCAGTAGCACGGTTCTCCGCGCTCCCGCTTGTCTTAAAGGGCCGGAGGCAGCGCTGCCACCGGCTCTTTCAGGAGATCGGATGCACGTGCATCCGATCCCCTGAAAGACCCGTCCTTTGAGACAAGCAGGAGCACGGTTCCCCGCGCTCCCGCTTGTCTTAAAGGGCCGGAGGCAGCGCTGCCACCGGCTCTTTCAGGGGATCAGATGCACCCGTCCTTTGAGACAAGCAGGAGCACGGTTCCCCGCGCTACTGCTTGTCTTAAAGGGCCGGAGGCAGCGCTGCCGCTTGCAGGCTCTTTGAGACAACAGGAGCACGGAGAACGCAGCGCTGCCTGAGCGGGCAACGCTGCGGTCTCGGCTCTTTAAGGCAAGAGGGAGCACGGAGAACGCTGCGTTTTCCGTGCTCCCACTTGCCTTAAAGAGCAGCCGGCCCCAAAAA
>JAJKFI010000096.1:240132-281995 GCA_029204185.1 Lerista edwardsae
AGGCAAGCGCTAAATGGGTCCACAAGCCCCCAACTCTGCTATAAACACTCCAAATCAACAACAAAAGGTTCCTGATGGCATTCTGGATTTGGGATAACTTCCAGTCTGCATCCCATAACCAGCCTGAGATTTGGAAATTAAGAGGGTTTGCTTCACCTAGGTACCAACTTAAAAACTGGTGGGCTCTCAGACCATCAAGGTATATTATGTGGTCTCTGTTGTTTTGTCGGCCGCTGGTTAGAAGATTGTGCATGTTTTAATTTACCCTTTAGAAGCTTTTGAAGACAAATCCTGTTTGCTCTTAAGCATTTTCACATGCCTCTCTTTAAAAGCATGTAATATATTTAAAAATGTAGAACGTCCCATAGGAGAAAATTTCTCATAATCAGGAATTTCCTTGGAGGAGCTTGCTCAATCAGTCTTAAGCAATCATTTTGTTACGTATGAAACATGTAGGCATGCGGTTCGTTTGCTCATTGGAAACAGCTTTCCCTTGTGGCTTGTTTCTGTTTGTGGGACAACAATCAGATAATTTGTTGAGGCTTGACCCTGTCAGCAACACCAGCTTTTCTTACTCATAATCACCCCCTCCTGCTATTAGTCTGTCAAAGAATCTGTTTTTATTAGCGTCTACATATGCTCATGCGGGGCACATCATCCCCACAGACTTCACTGCATGCTGTTTCCACCCACCTGTTCACAAAGCTGTGCAGACAGGGGTGACTGTGGGACCATTTCATATTCTGTGGTCTTTGCAGTCAGACATCTGCATTTGCAGTTCTGCATAGCCAAGGGTGTCCCAGGCCAAAAAAGATAGAAAAGCCTTTCCAGACTGCATCTTATATGTCATGTCCCTGAGGTGGGCCCGGTCCTGGGGTGGCAGGCGCAAGGGGTCCAAAGGGGCTCACACCCCACCGGGTGCGTCGGTACCTGTCAACCGTCAGCGAGAGGAAGTGGGAAGCTCCAGGAAGGTTGTGCCAGTTCAAGCAGGTAAATTCAGCCTCAGCTCAGTTGCAGCGAAAGGAGGTTGCTTCACCCTTGATCCTTTACCCTGGGAGATCTAGGAGGCTGTTGCTTCACAACCTCCTGCTCTGCCTTTCCCATACATAACTGTGCTCATCACTGGCTGCTGGCTGCTTTTATGGCTAGGTCCCGTCCCTGAGACTCCACCCCTTCCTGTCTTCCTGAGACAGGCCTAGCTGCCCAGAAGGGCACGGGGGTTTGCAGGATCACTCCTGGCACTACTCTCCGTCCCCAAGGTTTTGGGCCTGGCTCACCCTAGCCGATCCTCCTCCTGCTTTCCCTGAGGGCCTTTCTTGGGCCCTGGTGGGAGGCTGGAGGCTGCTGCCGTTCCTCATCTGTGGAGGTGACCCTTGGGTCCAGGTAAGGCCGGGGCCCAGGGGACCCCAGACATTCTACTTTGTTCAGGACTAGAACGTTGACCTATGAGTAAAGGAAGGAAGGTGATATATGAATTAATGCCAAGGATTGAAATCAGGGGTAGTTTTGGGGTGACTTCGAACCCTGCCTGATGCACTCTTGGGTTTGTTATCTCTGCACTAAAGAAAAAAAAAACACCCAACCTTTACTGCACTCGGTGGACTCTCCCTTGAAACCCAGAAGTGTGGTTCATCCAATTTCATTTACAGGAACAACGCGCATGGAACATGTTAAGTAGGGGAATGATCTGCTTTCAGATCATTCTTGGATCACCAGGTTGGAGGGAGGTGGCGGGAGGTGGCAGACTTCAGAGTGAAAAGACGTGCCAATTCCACCACTCCCTGGGAACCTTCGCAGTCTGCCACTGATGCAGCCTGCTTCTAGACCTTAATATGATCTAGGCATGAAAAATGAGTTTATTACTGATGGCTCAGTGATGTACCAAAACCAGGGAAAATCAATAAAAAAGTAACTGAATCCAAGTGCGATGGATAAAACGTTGGCTCCTCTCCCAAACTAGGCTGGATGAACAATGTGTGATCCAAGAGAAGGAAAGGGTACTGATCCAAAGTGTGATTTGTCTAGCACTTTCCAAATACATCCAGTACCATTTAAAAGCTTGCATAGTTGGTGTGCCTCTACTTATTTTAAACACATCTGTCCGTTCTGTTTAGTTTGTTTCCAAGGGGGGAAAAATCCATTTTTGATGCCAGCTAACAAAGTACTACTAAGCCAGAAACTGCTCTAGTGCCTTTTGATCTGATTTGGTCTTGTTTAGACTGCTAGACATTGAGTAATGTTAAGCCCTGCTGTTAATTTTTGCTGAAATACTGACAGTGCTATTCATGCTTTGGAAGTTTCAGTTCAAATGGGCCTTGGTGGATACTTCAGCATCACCTTGGAAAGGAGGCACACAACATTCTTCGCATTCCTTTCAGATGAAAAAAGCTGGTGTTTTAGTTGTTTTTTCATAAAAGGAGCCAAACTACATAACATTGCTTTGCATTTTAAAAATATGTTTTAGCTTAAATTGCTGGGGGGGGGGGGAGAGGGATTCAGGATTGGAACCATAATGGGAAGAGAGTAATTTAACCTTTGTGCCAAGGCAACAGCCCTGAAACTATGGGTCCATTGGGCCATGATCCAATTTTGGTGTCAGCCTCATCTGCCTTGTCAATGTTCATCAAGGGTTAAAGAAACTGCTACTTAGAGCAGTGGTCAGGGAACAGGGGTAAATTACCCCAAATGGGGTAAAAATGAAATTCCTGGGGGTAATGGACGGCAGCCGGGCAGGCATATGAATCTAAGCGATTCCCTGCAAAGACTTGTTCCTCCGTGCGTCTGCTGTCTGCGCCTCTATCTCTCTCTTTAAACTTGGGCGACAAGCCCTACAGCGTGTCTCTGCGCTCTGATCAGCCAAGCCACACTAATTGGGTAGCCAATGAGGAAGCAGCCTGAGCATTTAGCGGGGCCTTCGGTGCCCTCATTGGCTGGCTGGGGTGGCTGACAGGCTGAGTGTTCCATAGCAGGACTGCAGTGCACGCCGCCTGCCTCGCTGCATTGCGCACTCGTGGGATGGGGCGGCTGGTTGGAGGCGGGGGTCTGGCCATTGAACTGGTGAGTAAAGGCTTCTGTCCGGGTTTTTAAGTGAGCACAAAAGGAGAAGGAGGGTCAAGTATAGAGGATGAGGCACAGCGCTGTCTGAGACCAGGGAGCCGAGGACGAGGCTTTGTTGCACGCGACGTTCCAAGCGTTCTGATCTGCAGCAACAGATAAAATGTTTGGGTGATTGCCTGGCGCTTCCAAGTGCGCCTCTGGAGTGCGATCGTTTTCCCCATCTGTGTCTAGTATTCAGTCCGTGCTGCAATAGTGTCATTGGCAGCTCCTGGCTCAAGGTGTTGATCAAGCGCAGGAGAATTTTAAAGGGCAGGAAATAATACACGCTTTACAGAGGGAAGTTTGTGGCTGGCGGCTTACAGTACAAATGAAATAAGGGCTGAGCCTTCCCCCAAGTAATTCCACCGAGGAACCGCAGATTTGTTACAATATTAAATAAATTGGGCTTAACCCCCTCCCTCAGTGTTTTTGTACTACAGAAGCCTCGTGCATTAATTAAGCTCATTAATTAATAAAAAGCAATGGGTTCCAATATGTAATTTTTTTCTTTTGTTCTGGCGGCGGGAGGGGGGGTTGACACACCAGAAGAGCTGAGTTACGAATTTTCCAAATTTCTGACACACCAAGCCCAAAAGGTTCGCCATCACTGTTCTATATGCATGCCTGGCTGTGTGTGTTACAGTACTGTAGTGTACAAGGACCTGACGCAGTGCAGTGCATCAGGCCCTTGTGTATAACACGCTTTCCTGCATGATGCCCCGGGCCCTGCCTCCAAGTCCGCCCGCTTCTTCAGTAGAGTCGACTAGTTGCTGTGCCATTGAGAGAGACAGGACAGTGCCTCTCCTGAAAGGACATCTATCTTTCACTAGTAGTTTTAGTAAGTACCTGTACAGTAAGTAAGTAAGTACAAATCAAGGGGGTAATGTCAGCGTATCTAAATATATTTTGGGGTAAAAGGTAAAAAAGTTCCCTGACCCCTGACTTAGAGGGAGCACTGCTGCTCAACCACCAGTATAGTACAGAGGCTTGAGTGGCTGGCAAAGTGAAACTTTGTTTAGCCTACTCCCAATGCTAAAAATTTTGATAACCACTGTGCCAAGGTTTAGATTGTGTCCCTCCCCATGCTAGAAATAGCTTGCAGCAGGCATATTTTTTGGTCAGGACCATGACACAAGGAGATAAATACCCTCTCCTTGAAAGCTGTGGTCCTGGGTCCAATCAGCCCACCCACAGCCGCTGTTTAAGCTGCATGCATGTACACAGGGAAAGGGGCAGTGGTGGGATTCAAATAAATTAACAACCGGTTCTATGTCCTTCAGGGCGGCCTTCAGGGCCATCCGCTGCCTTTCTTCCCTCTCCCAACCTAAAATTAACAACCGGTTCTGCAGAATTGGTGAGAACTGGCTGAATTTCACCACTGGAAAGGGGACGAATGTCACAAATGTCTCTTTCCCTGAGGAACCTCTGGAGGCTTCCCAGTGCCTGCAGTACACAAGTGATGGCCATTTGTTCCTGTGTCCCAAAGAGGAACCTGCAACTGCTTCCCTGGCTCCACAGGACACAGTGGTAGCCATTTTGGCACTGCTGTAGCACTGGGAGCTAAGGAAGGTTAGGATTGGGCCCTCAGTCTATTTTTTCACACGTCTATCTTCTGTTGTAGTATCCTACATTTGGAAATTTCCCTTCCTTTACAATATTCAAATCTCTCTCTCTCTCTCTCTCTCTCTGCTTCTCATTTCGGTTCAGTTCCTCACCTCCTGCTTTTAATTTTCAGTTGCTCTCCGTGATATGTATGTGTCTCATCTGATTTAAGTTGTGTGCCTGCAGGCGAGGACTATTCACAATTAAACTTTGTACAGTGCCAAGTCTTTCAGGCGCTTGATACATATATTGTTTGTGTTATTATCTCAGAAAGGCAACCAGCACTCCAGTAGACAGCAAGCCAAGACACAGATGGGATGGGATGAAGGGGTTGGGAAGGTTTCTGGTTTCACACAAACTAGGAGGCTGTGGCAACCTTTCTAGTGGCCGGAAGGAATGTAAGGATGACAAATGGATGCTTCACAGGTGACAGAAGGGAAGGGAACTACTTTTGTAGCTTGGAGAAAACTAAGGGGAGATATATTAGCAATCTTCGAGGGGCTGTCACCCAAGTTTTGATGTGCTTTCTGTGGCTTCTGAGGACAAGACTAGAACCAATGGATGGAAACTACAGAGAAATAGATATAGGCTAGACATGAGGAAGCATTACCTAGCTGTAAGAGCTGTCTGGCACTGGAACAGTCTGCATTGTGCAAGGCTCTCTTTCTTTGAAGGTTTTCAAAGAGAGGCTGGAGGTCACCTTCCAGGGATGCTGTAGTTTCCTGTGCCCAGCAGAGGGTTGGACTAGATGACCTCTAAGACCCTTTTCAACTCTGCAATCAGTGATGCCATTGGCTTCTGTTGGAAGTGCAATAGATCAATGGTAGAGCACATACTTTACATGTTGCTCATGTATACCTGATATAGCCAGTTGAAAAGGATGCGGGGAAGCATGACTCCATATATAACCTTCGCAGATTGCAGAACTTCACTATCTCTTCCCCTAGGTAATAGCCTGAATCATTACTGTACTAATTCCTTCTTCTCCTCTTACATTATGTTTTTTCTGCTCCTGCATCCATTTGACTTAACTCTGACCTTACAGCTGCAGAACCACTATTGTTTTGTCCATGACAGCTTATAGTTTCAGGCTTATTCAAATTCAAATAAGGCTTATTAAGCATATGCATATTTACTGTGAAGTTAGGTCCTGATCTTGATGGGCCTAGCACAGGGGGAATGAGGATACTGCCTGTGCTTCTGTCACAAAAGGTGTTGTAAGGCACCTGCAGCGCTGGCAGTAACTATTACCGCCATGGCTGAGCCATCGCCAGCCCATCACCAGGTCCTACCACCTGGAGGTGACTGAAGGCAGCGTTGTTCTTGTTCCATTTGCAGGTAGGTTGGGAGAGTGGAATTAGATGGGGTGGAGTGGGGATAGGACTAGCAGCAACCTTCACTGCCGGATCCTATTTTCCATGTTGGGCTGTGCTGCCCGACATGGAGGCCTCTTGTCTGTGTTGGCAGAATAGCTGGCGCAGACACAAGGGGCCCCTTGTACCCTTGTACAAGGCAGCCTTGTACCCTTTCTTGGGTGAAGAGGACATTCGTCCCCTTCCCCTGAGGAGTCTCCAGTGCCTGCCTGGCGCAGGTAGGATGCAGTGGTAGCTGTTTGGCTCCTGCTGCTCCTGCAGGCAGATGAGCAGCATTGGATTGGGCTGTAAGTCTTGTGGAAGAGGACCACTGTGTGAGTGTTCTAACTGCATAATGGTAGGCATGAGAAGGAACAAAAACCCTCTTTTAGTTCAGAAAATATGATCGTAACAAGTAGTGGTAACTCACCAAGTTAGACACAGCTTCAGAAGCCAAGGAAACACTGCATAAATAAACCAGGAAAGGGAAGATATATGGCAAATGGGATCTCCTTGTATGAAGACATGAGCCAGACTGTTCAGGGTTTCCATCCTCCTCTGGCTGCGATAATTCCTAAAGCATCATGAAGCTTACATAAACAAATAAAAATGCATGATTAAAGCTGGCAGCCATTCCTGCAGAGGAGAGGACCTGCTCACTAGATAGAGGTATCATAAAGGAAAGGTCATACTTCTCCAGGAGATTTATCATGACCAACACAAGGCAGCAAATAAAACGTCAGCCGTTGTTTATTACAGTATGCGTGTCTATAAAACCAAAAGGCTGGGTAACTTCAAGTTAGCCTATAGCTAGAAAAAGAAAAAGAAAAAAAAAGGGATTTGCCCAAACTGCAAATTTCCTGCAGAACAGATGCAGAAGTTACTGGGAAGTATAATGTACAGGTGTTGTCTTTGATCGTTGGTTTTGAGTGCCAATCATTTTTCTTGGGAACAGAACTCTGTGGTATGAGACAGATAGTTTTGCCTCATCTGAGAAGAATGGGAAGAGAAAAGAATGACATTTATTTTCTCCCCAATCAGCTGGCTGTCCTGCTCCATTAAATCTCTGTTTCTGCTAAATAAGTTAAAAAACAAACAAACCCCAAACCCACATACTAGAATTTCAGTGATATCATCCATCTTCTGGCTTCAGATTCTTCTGAGATGTAAGAAGAACAGCGGTTTTACTCATGGTGAATTGAGCTTTCACTCTGCAGCTTTGTCAGTGTTTTTGATGTTTGCAGTGCAGAATGCTTGAATGTTAAGGGAGATAATAGGCCAATTCCATAAGCTTTAATTCACTGCAAAGTGGAAAATGAATGAGCAGCTACATTTACTATCAAAGCTGCAATATAGAAAAGAAGCTTGCCAACTGGCACCAATATTCTTCCAAGTCTTATACTTGGAAGAAAGAGCTTAAATGCCTTCTACCTCTTGTATGTCCCATTGTATGGTGGGTCAATGGCGAAGCTAAGGCTTCTGCTACATGGGGCTTTTGTAAACCCCCCCCCCAAGTCAAAATCAAATTTCATTAATTCAGTAAATAAAACATTTTCTGGTCAATTAGCCATAAATTTGATAGAATACAGATATTGCCAATGTGGTTTGTTTCATTGCATTCCGCATTAAATTACCTTTCCAGAGATATAACATGATGGTATTATTCATACTTATCAAGGTTTTCACAATTTTGGCTACTAGTGTCAAGGTCAGCTTATTATCCCCCTTTAGCTTGTTGCCTGGTGCATTTGCCCTCCCTGCACTTCCCCTAGCTATGCCACTATGGTGGGTTTCTTTCTTCAAACATAACCTTAGGATTTGTTGCATACCGTCTGAGAGATGATCATCAGTGGTTCCACTGTAAATGGAAACGTGATAGGTGAAGGCTGAGAGGAAGCTGGAGGCTCTGCACTTATAGAATCATAGAGTTGGAAGGGACCTACGAGGTCATCTAGTCCAACCTGCTACCTGTAACAGGAAATCCTCCTAGAGCTGCTCCAGCAGATGCCTGTCAAGCCTCTGCTTGAAGGTCTCCAGTGAGGGAAAATCCACCACCTTCTTCAGCAATCTGTTCACTTGTGACTCTGCATAAGAAAAGGGAAAGAAAACACTGGTCCGGACAGGAGAGACCATCATCCAAGCAGGCAGGGAATGTAAAGAATACAGCTTCACCGGGATGTGGTTCTTATTAGCATTCATAAGCCCTCAGTGTGCATCTCAGAAGCCAACTTTCTCTGCGCAATAGCAGTGATTGAGGAAGAGCCTTGGGAGAAGTTTACAGAGATTGTGACAGTACCTTAAAATTTTTTAAAGACCAACAGATTGCTGCATCACTCACCATTTTTCCACCTTCCTCCTCTAACTCCTGCTTGTTTAATAGGCAGGAAAAGATGGTAGACAAAGAAGGCAATGAAGCAGAAATCAGTTACTTTCCAGGCTTTATATGGTATTTGTGTTTTGAAGCCTGCGGAGCTGGTTGTGCTGTGTAGGTGATTCTAGAGGGAAATAAGTAGTAGAAGAAAAAAACTACCAAGGGAACTGTCTTGGAGGAGAATAGTGACTGTGTAATTCAAATGACAGACTAATTGTTACTCTAAAAATCTGATCAGCAATGGTTGTATTCTTGAGAGGGAATGTCTGACACACAGGCTCAAAGATCTATGAACTAATGTTCAATTTCTGTAGTTTCTAAGGCTTCCATCCTAGAATGGGCAGTGATGCAATGGGGAGGAAGGAAGAGGGTGGGTTCAGTGGTGGCAGCGTCCAGGAATTGGATTCTGGTGCATGCAGGCAGGGAAGCATTTTTCAACCATATGTACCTCCACCACCCACTATCTCCCCCATCCACCAAATCTGCAAATCTCTGAGTCCTCCTGCCATGGCCTCTGCCCTGTTTCACTTCCAGTCAGGAGATGCCTCCTCTGCCCTGCTGTAGTCAAGAGGTATGGGCCCCTTTCTCTTGGCAGCCAGGGGATTTTGTGCTGCTGCTTGCTGTTGGTGCCACTGTCAGCCCTTTCCTCCTTCTGTGGTTTGTGCCATGGTGTGGTCCACATGTGCCCCCCATTTCCTTCCTAGATTTGCTTGGTCCAAACTCTTCCTGTGCACAGGAAACTCACTATACATAGGCTGGAGAAAGATTCCATCCTCTAGCTCAGTGTTATTCAAACTGTGGGTAGAGCCCACTTGGTGGGTCACAACAACCTGATGTCAGGTGGGTCGTGGAAAGCTGGGAGCCTGTGGGTTACCTTACTGGAAATATTTGCTCATGAGTAACTTGACGCATCTCTGGTTTGGAAATTTCCAAACTCTGTTTCCGGTCATCTTGGAAACTGCAGACCTTACTCTTGCTATATTCCTTTTGTGAGTGTTAACAGTTTGAATTTCCAAGTAAGGCTTTTAAAAAATGTTTTTAGTTCAGTGCATTTAGATCATATTTTGTCCTAATCTTGCTTTCTGTCAGAGACGTTTCATGGTTGTTCAATTGCGACAGTCCAAGAATGCTAATTTGCATTTCAGAAGAGTCATTTTATTATGTTACAATGACAGCACTTCCTGCTTGATGATGTCACTTCCTGCCACAACATCTTTTCCAGGTTAATGACATCGATGGGTCCCAACATGAGTGCCAATCTACAAAGTGGGTCCTGGTCTAAAAAGTTTGAATACCACTGCTCTAGCTTACCAAAGGAAAGCTTTTGTTGGGCTCCCTGCTCAGCCTGAGCAACAGATCAGTCCAATCGCAGGCACATTAAATAGTGTGGGGTAAGCCCTGGCAACTAAAACCAAAAGCAGTTATTTCCCCTGACCAAAGCAGGCTCTTTTACTATTGAAAGCTAGTGGGAAAGGTGTGCACCTAAGTGTCATACCATTGGGATCAGTGGGGCAGTCAAAATATTTTGATGGGCCAGAAGTGGCCCAATGAGCCATAGTTAGGGGAGCCCCGATTTAGAAGCACTGGGTTAACGTCAGTCCAGACGCATAACGTCCGCTTTTCTTTTTGTTTTGATTCAATGGTTTGTGAGGACTTGGTAAACTATTTATATAGCCAATAAAAGTGATGACACTAAAAAAAATTCCTAATCAGTTTATTCTGGCTATGCAAGCAGTGTGGGATTCCATATCATGAGTAAGCCTTGGCAACACTTGGGTTTGGCTGGTAAGACAACTTTGTCCTGAAATGCGTTGTGCATTTGTATAAGAAAGAAAAGTGCTTCCCTCTTATACGGCTAACCTTATTTTAAGATATTGCAGGATACAACTGTGAGTTACCTTACTGGAAATATTTGCTCATGAGTAACTTGACACATCTCTGGGTTGGAAATTTCCAAACTCTGCGTGTGCCAAGGATGCTTTTGTAAGAACATTACGGTTCCAACTCTGAGCCTGAAACGTTCATTGGCTTCTGTAGAATTTATGACTTGGGCTTCAGTGATTGAGACTCTTGAGTATGCTTCTAGATGGTCACAAAGGAGTACGGAATTGCACAGCGTCTTGGGTGACATACCAGATGACCTGGCTTTGATAACTGGAAGTCAAGTCTGAGCGTGATTTACAGCTCTTTGCAGATGGAACAAGGGCAAGCAGTGAGTAGCAAAGTTCCCGTAAGTGCTGCTCCAAGTTTATTCATTTAAAATATTTTTTATGTTCCTTCCCCAAAGGAAGGCACTCAAGGCAGCTTACAACAAATTAAAAAATCAGTAAAAACAACAACCAGGATAAACAAAGTAAAATCACAGATACAGATCAGAGAAGAGGCCAAAAGCAGCAAAAGCCATAGATCAAGGAAAAGAAATACATTTTCATCTGAGCCCTAGAATGCTGGCAGAAAGGGGGCAGCAACCTGATTTCAAGAGGCAGGGAGTTTCAAATGATGGAGGCCACCATCAAGAAGACCCTCTTTCATTTTACTGCCAGCCAAACATTCATTAGCAGCAGATCCAGGGGACCTCTCTAGCTGGCTTCAAGGGAGAACTCATTTGGAGGAGGCACCCTGGTCCCACGTTGTGTAAGAGCCCAATCCTATCCCCTGCCACTGATGCTGCAAAAATGGGCATGCTGTATCTAGTGGGGTGGGGGCGGATTGGGAGTCTTCAGTGGTGGGTGAAACAGGGGTGGTGATGGGGCAGGGGGGAGGAGGGGTTGTGACAGGGAAGAAGCAGGCTTGGGGGAAAGATTGATGGTAGAACAGGGCAGTTATGGGTCTGGGGAGGGTGGCGGCTTGGGACTGGGAAGAGCGTGGGTTTGGTGGCAGCAGTGTCCACCAAGTCCTAACCCCCTTCCTGGCGTTGACTGCCTGACTTGGGTTCACATGGACTTGTGTTAGTGATATCATTGATGCAGATCTAAGTAGACCCAGAGACCTGGCATGACTTTACCCTGGTGGTTGGGATCAAATGTTCCCTTACCCCAGGGAGGCATCCAGAGGCTTCCCCACAGGATGAAGTGGGTGCTTCGTTGGCACCACTGCATTGCTATTTAAGGAGTTAGGACTGGGCTATTAATTCTATGATAAGATTGTGAACACAATTTATTACAAAATGAAATTCCCTTATAGCAAAAACTGTAACAATGAAAAGAGCTTAGCATTTCTCAGGAAACTTACAAAATTATTCTGAAATCCAGACAAATGCAAAATCTATGCCTTCCCATCCCTAGCAGTCCAGATAAGGGATTCTCAACCTGTACAACAGGAGTTATATGGCCTGGGTGACTGTTCTGGATAAACGAAACTTGAGTAAGTGGAAAGAAAGCCAGGAACATAGCAAAAAGTCAGACAATGGTGGTCAAGTATTGGCAACATCTGTGCAATAGTGGAATAGCAACTTCCTATTTTTTCCCCCTTCAAATGTAGGCAAACTAGCTCCTTTTCCAAAAGTATCAAAATTCAAAACAGATCTATTTACATAAGGCAAGCAAGCCTGGGCTAAGTTGGAAAGGCTCTCGTCCTTCCATCCTCATTTCCTGAGTGCTCTCCTGGGTAGAGGATTTCTAACACTCTGTATTCACATCTGTTCTGGTTGCTTAATGGAGTAGGATTCAGGTCTTAAACACACCCAGCAGATGATCAATCTAACATGCCCTGTGAGATATGGTCAAGAATATCACATCACACCAGAGTGAAAGAGTGATTTTTTTTTTCTCATTTTAATAGCCAGGCAACTTGTGTAATTGATGCTAGACAGCCCAGTAATACGTACTGGTGTATTGATGTCTGATTCTAATTAAGGCACACAGCACTAGTCTTGCTGGATGCAAACACTAAAGAGATCCATTTATTATCTCAAGATAGAAAATGCTAACCTTATGTAACAGAAGCCAATAATAAATGCTGAACAGAGAAATTAGGAGGTATACAGAAAAGTCACTATTATAGTGGTATTCAAACTTTTTAGACCAGGACAAACTTTTTAGAATGGCACTTGTGTCGGGACCCACCAGAAGTGATGTCATTAACCTGGAAGTGATGTTGTGGCGGGAAGTGACATCATCAAGCAGGGAGTGCTGTCATTGTAACATAATAAAATGACACTCCTGAAATGCAAATTGACAAATTGGCATTCTTGGACTGCCCCAACTGTACAACCGTGAAACATCCCTGATAGAAAGCAAGATAGAAATAAAAATATGATGTAAAAGCACTGAACTAAAAACAAAATTTAAAAAAACCCTCACTTGACAATTCAAACTGTTAACACAACACTCACAAGAGGAATATCACAAAAGTAAGGCCTGCAGTTTCCAAGATGGCTGTTCCCAGCTTTCCGCGACCCACCTTACATCAGGTTGCAATCCACCAAGTGGGTCCCGACCCACAGTTTGAATAACACTGCATTATTAAATGACTCACAACCTCACCAGTAAAGTTACTTGGCATTTAGACCTTTTCAGTGTGCCAAAAGCATGTTGTCTGTATTAGGGCTCAATCCTCACCTACTTTCAGTGGTGTCATCCTACCAGTATGCTGGGTGGGACATCCGGGTGATCGGCAGCCCGCCCGTCGCGTACCGCAGCGTTACGCCATTTGTGTAACGTACGCAAGTGGCGTAACTGGTTACGCAAACGGCGTAACGCTGTGGTACGCAATGGGCGGGCTGCCGATCACCCGGATGTCCTGCCCAGCGTACCGGTAGGATGACACCACTGCCTACTTTCCAGCAGGGGGGTGGAGCAATGCAGCTCCAAGGGAAAGGAACAAACATTCCCCTACCTTGAGGAAGCCACCATGACTACTACTCCACTGCAGAATGCAGAACATGCCCCACTGGCACAGCTATGTCACTGCTGGGAAGTTGGTTAGGCTTGCTCCCTTAAGCTTGTTGTAATCCTTATAGCAATCCTGTAAGGCAGCGGTTCCCAAACTGTGAGCTGAGGCTCCCCAGAAAGCCGTGGAAAGCAGCCAGGGGAGCTGTGGAATCTTGCAAAAAACCTACCACTCCATAGGATTGTAGTCTTAATGGGGAGCTGCAGCCAATATGTCAAGGGAGAGCTGTCAGTCTAAAAGGTTTGGGAGCTACTGCTGAAAAGTAAGGATTATCATTCCAACTAGGAAGCTGAGGCAGGGAGGGAGTGGCTCACCTAAGGTCACCTATTGAGTTCATGCCAGAACTTCAAGATTCAAACCAGAGAAAGCCTGCTTCATAGCTCATCCCCAGCGAAAACAGTTTGCTCTAAATCTCTGCTCAACAACCCATTTTGAAAGAGCCTCATTATAGGGTTGAATGGCTGGCAATATCAGCTCTGTCTGCTAATTCATTCCTGTATGACAGATCAGATATATGCAAACGTCTCTGTGAAACAGATTTAAAAGACTGATTGTGATGTGGACAGTTTAACTGATGTGCTCACATTAAGTGAATATCGAGGGGCCCATAAACTTTACTTGGAAAAAGAATCTTTGCTTCCACTACTTCTGCCGATGGACAGGGCCAGATTAAAGTGATTGAAACTCCTTTTGGAGGACCCCCAAGTTCTCATGTGGAGGTCTTACTGTTCTAGGTGTTGGTGCTGAGTTCTTAGTGTTGAATTCTTGCACATTAAAGAAAGGCATTCAATTTGTACTACACCCATGTTCTGGGACTCGTTTAGTATTTTAAGTGCTTCTATCATTGTGCTTCTATCATTCTGGACTCCAAACACTGGCTTGAACTGCAGGTACCATTCCCTCTGAGAGTCCCCCACTGTCTATGGCAACCTGGTCATGTGGACTGCACAGTCCAGTCAGGACTCTGCCAGCCCTTTGAGCCAGCAGGAACATGAACACAGGCTTGTGGCAGGCTGCCCAGTCCAGAGGTTTCAAGTGCTGCAACAGCTCATCCAGTTCTTGTAACTGAGCAACATATGGATTTGCTTTTTCTCTTGGCGTTGCGACCAGGAAACAGCTTGCAAGTCAAACTGGAAGAGGCTCCTCACTGCTGTGTCTGAAGGCAGCTCCAGCCATCTGTTTATTACACCAAGGCCTGTGGGTTTTTGGTACATGTGGTACTGCCAACCATGTATACAAACACACATCGAAAGCATGTGCTTTCAATCCTTTCTAGTAACATGGAATAACTTGCATGTTATCATTCCACTGTGATGGCAAATGATAACCAGAAATGCATTCCTTGGTATTCATGAGGCATGTACCCACCCACCCACCACCCACCCACACATACATGAAAAGCTGTAGGCTCTGACATGGAAACACTGGGGAGAGATGAACAATGATTGGTGAGATTCTTACTGGTACAGTAAGTTGTATTTGCTGATTTACGGTTGTATTTGCTGATCCTTGAGAAATAGCCTTGGCTATGTTTTCTTGTCTTTCTAGCCCAAGGGTGTCAAACATAAGGGCTGCGAGCTGAATGTGGCCCCCAGAAGCAATACATGCAGCCCCCATTATAATGGGGCTCTATCTCTCGTATATTGACATTATTATATATTGAAATTATTGCACATTTTCTCCTCTGTCATTTGCAGCAAGTGAGTTGCTGTGTGAGAACAAAGTGCTTATTCCGGGCCATCATCTGCTTAATGATATCACTTCCTGCTTCACGATTTCACTTCCGGCCTTCGGCAGGTGCCATTAAAGTTATTAGGCCCACTGTACGAGTTTGATAGTCCTGATCTAACCTTTCTTTGTAGAAAGCCAGATCCAAACATTACAGAGTTAACTACCTCGAAGCAGTGCTGCCATGTGATTGTCTGGAGCCCCAGGGTCAAAACCTTGCACTGCCTGCCACATCCTCCAAACTTACCAGGAGCAATGGGTGGGCAATGGGAAGTGATGAATGATGCTCCTCCCACATCCACTTTGGTGTATGAGCGGAATCTTGGTGTAGGGAGTTCAGGGGAAGAGGAGCTGCCATTCAACTTCCCCCTTACCCAATAAGAGAAACTCCTCCTGCTCTGGAGTCCCGTGAAAGTGGGTCCTCCTTCCACACACTCCATTAGCCAATGGGCTTTTCTTTATAAGATCCCTGTTTGGCCAAGAGTCTCATGCAACAGCTTCCCTTTCTGCAGTGCTCTGTGGGGATGTGCTTTTCTGGGGCCTCTGGGGAATGCTCCCATTCATAAAGGAGATGCCATGCAAGATGATGGTATATTTCTGTCAGCTGACTTGCACTACCTCACCTCCTATACTGGAGAGTTAGGGGTGTCCAGCTGAGTGTTTCCTCAGCTGGTGATTTCTGGTAGATCCCTGCAAAAAACAACAACAACAAGTGGCTCATAAGTATAGAACATCTCTCGTACACATCCTTGTATTGCAGTACTGTACTGGCACACAACACTTTTTCAACCATGAGTAGATTTAAGGTACGTTGTTAGTATTTTCAGTGCCTGGAGATAAGACAATCCATCAATGCCTTCTTGAAAAGCCTCTACATGTGACTCAGTTCAGTGGTAAGATGCTGCTGCTCCAGGCAGCTGGACTTGTGGTCCAGCAAATACTTTGCTGATACGACTTGTTCTGATTCACTTTTGGGAGGTGCATCTGGCATCACCAGTAGCTATCCCACAGCATTGCCTGTAGGAAAATTATGGGGCCAGATGGAATGAGCTCATGATTCCAGGTCAAGTAGTCATTGAGTTTGAAAGGATTTAATGTTGCCCATAAACTATAGCATTTGAACTCCCAAACCTCTAGTAGTATATCACTCGGATTATTCCTGCAGGCTGGTCCAACAGCATAAGCTTACCATAGATACATAGCATATAACCCACCCACCATGTTCAATGCAGTTTAGTAGAAGGTGTGAAGCTGACTGCAAAATCTGTGAGCAAAATTCATCTCCTGGGACATTATATGTCCACATGTATTTCTAAGAGCATATTGAACATGCAGCATGGAAGCAGCCAGTTGTAAATGGAGTATCAAGCCAGTCAGCTTTTTCATAGGCTTTTTTTTTTTGGTTTTGTTGAATTGGTTGCTTGTGCATCAAATGGGTTAGGTCACTGTTAGCTCCTTGGCACAAAATATAAGATTTGGGGATTTAAACTTTTAAAATCATGCCTAAAGCAACCTTGCAGTGGTTAATGACCACTGATGGTTTCCATATTACATAAGATAGACCACATCCATTTCAGTAAAGGAGTTATGACCCACTCCTAATGGACTGCTGTACCGGCTGTTCTCTGCATTCCAGCAGTGCATTGGCCTTTCTAGCATCACAAAACATGTGCTGTCATGTGCAACTGTGCACTGGCAGCAACAGTGAGTGGCACTGATAACAATAGTAGCGATCCTGAGTGCTCTGGCACTGGTGAGTTGGTGTGGAAATGGGCAATGGTTGGGCAAAACGGAGAGGGAAGAGGGAAGAATGTGGTGGGCAGAGAGGGGAGGGTGGAAAGGGGTGGTTATTGGTGGCAGCAGCTCCACTAATAATCTATCCCCCTTCCCGGCTTTGTTCAACTTCCCTGAGTTCACTCAGAATTGTGCTAGCCAAAGTGCTGTCACAGGTCCAAGTAGACGTATCAGGGAAGGGAAGGCTTACCCTGAGATAACGGAATGAAAATTCCCTAAGGAGGCCTCCGTGACTGCCCCCCAACACAACACAAGATGCAGCATATGCTCCATTGGTGCAGTTTCATTGGTGCAGGAGATTTAGATAGCATCATGCTGTCAGCACTATAAAGATGCACAGATCCATACAATACTTGTATGGGTCAGTACTGTGTGGGCGGGGTTGCAGTGATTTATAGAAAAGAAAAAGTAATACAGGCATCCACTGATTCAATACCCATCATTTCAGTTATCCACGAATACCATGGATATTGGGATGCCGATTAAAAGGATAGGGGAATATCAAACTCTCTTTTTTTTTACCTTGTTGCAGCAAAACTACTGATGTTCCCAGGGGCATAACTAAAGAAGTACAGGGGGTGCAATTGCACTGGGCAACAAGCTTTAGGGGGGCAACAAGCTGAGCTTGACATTAGTGGCCAAAATTGTGAAAATCTTGGTATGCATTTATAACACCATTGTGTTATATACCATTCAATGTGAAATTTAATGCAGATTGCAGTGGAATAAATTGGAATGCAATATCTTCATTCTATCAAAAGTTATGGCCAAAAAACCAAGAGCATGAAAATACAACTAAACTGTGATGTCACTTCCTCTATGTGATGTCACTTCAGGGCATCATTTTGCCCTCTGAACCGGGCTACACTTTCATTGCCCTTTGCACCAGGCTACACCAGTGGATGTTCCCCTATCTTTAAAAAGGCATTCCCAGTATCCCTGGTTTCAGGTATCCACTGGGGTTTCCGGAACAGAACCCCAGTGGATACTTGGCATGCCTGTAATTTTAAAGACTAGTTTTAAAGGAGGAAAATGTAAGACAAAATGGAAACAACTATGGCTATCGATTTACAGAGTCAGGATATATTCCTCAGAGAGAAGCAGCAGTTGACTAATACAAATGCATTGTCAGCATTGGGACCTGAGGATGTCATGGGATATAAGTGCAGTCACCTGTAGGAGGCACATCCTGATCAGGTTATTTATCCATTATACATCTTCATGAACTCAGGCTTAGTAGCAAGTAACTCTATCTTGACCCAGGATATCCTGTGACTTTGCTCATTTAGAGATCCTCTATGTGGAACTTTATCTCTAAAATTTGTCAAACAAGGGGATGCAAAATTTGTCAAACAAGGGGACTTCCGGTTGAGAGTCCCAGCTGTGCACGACAGTGTGGGAGCTCCGTGTTTCTTTTATCTTTTTGTTGACTTTTTCAAGTTGTAATTTATTTCAAAGAGCCTTTTTCTTCTTCTTATCTTCGGTGATTAGAGCCAAGGACGTTAACCTTGTTGAACAAAGAAAAAACTACAAATTGCTCGCCTTTCTTAGTCCTTTCGTCTGCATGAAGTGGTGAAAGATGGCGTCGGGGCAGTAAGTTACGCTGTTTATTTATCTCCCTCTGTGAACACCGATGGCTGAATGCCGAATGCCGAGAAATGAGAAATGTGCTCCATGGCTTCTAAAGGCAACTTTTCAGGATTATAGCCAGACTTGGAAGATAAAGGCTTCTTGTTAGCCCAGTTTTGTCATCTTGCTACTCCAGCCTGTGGGAGTGAATGTTTCAACAAAATATCGCTCCAATCCAGTGGTGATTACCCCCCCCCCTTTTGTTTATCTTGTATGATTGGCAAGCATTGCATCATTGCTCTTTGAAGGACAATAGACTGTTGCTCTTAAAATGGTGATGACTAGAGCGCAGGCGGGGAAAAAAGTGCTTTCGTCTAAACCACGAAATGGTGCGCAGAAACAGATAGTGGATTATTGTGTGCCCCGAACAAATCTAATTGAGACTGCACTACAAGAAAATTTTGCCTATGCAAGATCACTATGTAATCAGGAAGGGCGGGCTTCCTTGGAAGTCCCAATGTTGTCTCCACAGCCTATCCATGGGGATCTTAGCAATAGCGATTGCCCCCCTTCAAATGATGTTGTGGACTCTTTTATAGATACTGGCACATGGACTTTAGACCCCTCACTTTTTGAGAAAATTACATGGCCTGAGGCCATCTCCCGGGATGCCCCGGGTTTTTCCATCTCGCCTCTCAAAGACTGCATTGGTCTAGGGGATATGCACAACAATTCGACTTCCTCTGACTCCCCGGAACATCGAATCCACCCAGTGTATATCCAAATGAGAGACCAATGCTCCCTTGTGGCAATGACAGTTAAGAACACCTTTAATAAGCTAAAACTGTTGTTCCAAGAGATACTTGAAATAAAATCCAAGATTGATGCTGTTCTTACTTTGTCCTGTGGTGACCCGCATGGACTCGCTCAAATGAGTGCTCAGCCCATGGTATTTGATAAGGCATCCGACTGTACTCCTTGCTCTGTTAGTAAAGGAAACAGCACAGTGACAAAAAATTCTAGCAGCAGGGAGCCTGTGCTGAATTGCCTTAATAACAAGGTGAGCTTTTCACAATCTGCCTCTGAGCAGCACATGGCTCATACAGAGCTTCCATCCCCAGGGTTGATTACAAACCTCCCCCTGCATCCAGCCCAAGCCTCTTTTAACCTGTCATTCTCCAACGAGGATGTCATGATTCTTGATACCTGGCAAGAGAGTCCTGCGGGAACCCCCGTTCAGCACATACCCGATCTAGGGACTGGTAATATTGTGCTCCAGGGGGCAGATCCTCGGTCTGGTAACTACAATACTGCACAAGACTGTAGAACTAGCACTGTTAAAACGCTAGAGGAATCCAATCATGATAACCACTATATAACCATCTTTAATTGGAAGCTGGGACGCGCGAAGGACCTATGGATGACTGCAAATCAGGTCAAAATTGCCATCTTGACAACATTGGGATCGGACTGGCCTTATGAGGAGTCGTTTATCTGTGAGTGTTGTTACCCTTCTGTGCCCTCTGTTAAGAGAGGTAGGATTCTCCTAACGTTTAGAAATTCTGTGAGTGCACAGCTATTTTGGAACCTATTGTACAAATTTAAACACGAACACATATCCTTTAAATGGGACCACCCAGAGACTCCCAGTGACAGATGGCCCCTGGCTTTTAAACGGAAATTCCCCTACAAGACATCTGGGGACATACGTAATCCAAGACATTGGAATTACACGAGGCCCTCTCAGCCTCGTATTCACCATGCACCCAGGAACGTTAGGAAGTACGACGTACGTTCGGCGAGGCATGTGAGACCGCTCAATGCATACCCCCCATTTGTGTCTTCTCCAAACAACACTCCATTAAGACGACGTAAGACTCTTGGCATCCATACACCTAGGAGGTATAGTGTTCCACTCCGTAAGCCGTCCTCCCACTTAGGATCGACAACCAGTGATTGTAATTCTCCCCTGGTTTGGGTAGAAGATAGTTGTTTGGAGAATAGGACCCGGCGTGGACATTCCCCCCAAAGAGCCAAGATCTACACCAACTCTAACTATCCATCCAAACCAAGGATGGCCGATGGTGGTCTACCCAGAGGTAATTCCAAGAAGCGGACCTTCTCCTCTGCAGATTGCTGGGTAACGTCGACTCGTGAGGATGGGAATGGTGAACTGTCAAGATCTGGGCAAATGAGCGGTTTTAATGAGAAAAGACATAAGAGGGGGTTTTCAAGAGAAGAGTGGTGGCTTGCTCCAACTTGACTAGAGAAAGAGAACACTACCTCGGACTTTATGCATATTCCTGCCCTCCCTCCGTATCCTCAGGCAAAAAACCATTCGGCTGATAAATTTTCAGTGATCTCCTGGAACGTGGCCGGTTTAAAGAAAAAGGGGCATGACCCTGACTTTTTAAATCATCTGACACAAAATGATATCATATGTTTGCAGGAGACATGGTCTGAGGAGCCTTTCTCATTGACTGAGTACCAACCCTTTCATCTACCAGCTGTTAAAAATAACAGGCGTGGACGCCCTAAAGCGGGTCTTGTTACCCTAGTAAAAGAGTTATGGAAAGCTACTCTGATTGCGAAGTCCCAAACTTCTTTCAGTATCTTGATTGTTAAGGTTCAGTGCAGAGAATTAACGTTGTTAATTATTAACGCTTATATCCCTCCTCAAGGTACTAAGGATCGATGCTGGACGGTCTGGAATAGCTTCACTCAATATTGTTTAACACTGAGTGGAAAATATCCCCAGGCTCTCCTTATACTGGGTGCGGATTTAAATGCTAGAGTGGGTAATGATTACCAAATCTATCATAAAATCTCGGCCTGGGATTATGAACAAACCGGCCTCCCTCTGAATCAGTGGGTAAGGCACTCAAAAGATAAAATCTTGAATGAAGCAGGATCATGCCTGGCAAATTTTACCCTTCAAATGAACATGATGTGGCTCAACGGTATTTCGATTTACCCAAACTCGGCTGAGTTCACCTTTATCTCCGCACTTGGTTGTAGTATTATTGATTACATTTTAGTTTCGCTCCCCTTGTTGAATCTGGTGGATGGATTTTCGGTGGATGACTTGATATTGAGTGATCATTTACCCCTGAGGGTCTGGTTTAAAATCAACGTGCAGGCGTGTACGACTTGCCCTCTGCACCCTGACAAGGGGCCTATGTTATTTAAACTTCGCTGGGATGATAATACCCTCCCCAGGATCCATACTTTACTGGAATTTGAAGTGAACAAGAAACATTGTACTAGCATGTTAGCTGCCACGAATTTTGAGATGGTTGTGCGATCTTACGAATTATTTTCTAACCAAATGATTGATAGCCTGGGTTCTCTACAATCGACCACAGTTAACAGAAAAGGCCTCTTGCGTTCAAATTGGTTTGATCAGGAGTGCAGGCAGGCGAAAGCCCAAGTGCGGACAACTTTTGCCAAATTTAGAGCTCAGAACACCCAAAAGACACTTAGGGAATACTTTGAGACAAATGTCGCCTTTAAAAGCATGATTAGAGAGAAGAAAAAGGAATTTTCTAAAGACCAATGGCATAAGTTGCATTCTGCTATAGTTCAAAATGATGTTAAAGCCTTTTGGAACATCACGCGTGGGAGCTTTAGATATGCCCCAGATCCAATAAGCAATATAACAAATCAATCCTGGATTGACCACTTTGCCAAATTACTATCTGTCATGGATAAGGAGGATGTACCTAATGTCTCCCCAGATATAATAAATCTACCGGCCTGGCCACCGGTAACCGAGGAGGAGATTTTGCCTCTTATCCAAGGCCTTAAGCTGGGTAAAGCTGCTGGTGCAGACGCTATCCCAGCGGACTGGATTAAGGCAGACGCGCCTTTTTGGACTCCTCTGCTGAGTAAACTATTTACTGCTGTAAATGTCACGGGACTTTTTCCTAAAGCATGGCTCAATTCTGTAATTGTCCCAATTTACAAGAAGGGTGATCCTCATGATCCAGCAAACTATAGGCCGATTAGTCTCTTGTCAATTGTTGGTAAGCTCTACGCCAAATATCTGTTGGACAAGGTGCGCTCGTGGACCCAACAATATAACATCATTCGGCCTGAGCAGATAGGGTTCAGAGGAGGCAAATCAACAATAGATCATGGTCTCATATTAAAACACCTGGCCACTAAATATGTTGTAAACCTTAAATCAAAACTGTATGTGGCCTTTCTTGACCTCAAGTCGGCGTTCGATTGCGTAGATAGAGATTTACTTTGGCACAAATTACAAACCCTTGGAATAGATAAAAGACTATTATACCTTATCAAGGGTTTATACTCCAACAACGTGTGCCAAGTCCGTACCTCTAAAACTGGGAGCTTAACAAAGGAATTCCCCTCCAATAGAGGGGTTAAGCAGGGTTGCTTACTGGCCCCAATTTTGTTTAACATTTTTTTAAATGACCTGGTTCCCTGCCTAGAAATATCTAATGGCCATCCTCCTAAATTGGGAAATCGTCATGTTTCGATTCTTCTCTACGCCGACGATGCGGCAGTTATTTCTCGAACTCGTATCGGCCTCAAAAGGTTGCTGAATAAAAGCATTGAGTATTTTACAGCTAATAAGCTTTCACTTAACTATGAGAAATCCAAAATTCTTGTGTTCGCTAGGTCATGGAAGCCAAGAAAATGGAGGCTCAACAAAGTGGAGTTAGAACAAGTAAAATCATTCAAATACCTTGGTTTTCATTTTACATACAACTTGTCCTGGACGGCACAACGCAATTATGTGCGTACGGCCGCTTTTTCGTCTGCTCAGGCCATTTGTAATTTCTTTTTCAGCAAAGGTGGTTCATTCATCCCAGCGGCAATTAAAGTTTTCTCAGCTAAATGTATCGCTATTATACTGTATGGTATCCCATTATGGATTCGAGATCTCAATCACTTAATTGAACAAGTGCAGGCATCCTTTTTGAGAAAGATACTGGGTCTGCCGTGTTGTGTCCCGTATGCAGTGTTATGTTTAGAATCTGGACTACGAATGATTGAAACTGTGGCTTGGATCCGCGTGACAAAGCTTTGGCTTTCAGTGTTTTACTCACAGGCTGACAACGACCTGACTCAGTGTATGATTTTGGATACTTATTTTTCCGCGGAGCCCTGGTCTTCCAAACTCGTTGAATTGGGGTTTGATTCAGATCTATTCGGCTCGGTCTCACAGTCTGAAGCCTTTAGATTGATCAAGGGGAAATTATTAGAAGCGCATGACCAAAAATTACTGAAGATGGCCAACACTCGTTGCTCGCCCCTTTCCCTTCAATTACGAATGAATATTGGCCAAATACCACCTTATTTGTATATTTTGGACACCCCTGTAAGACGTAGGGCTATGACGTTGGCCCGTTGTAATGTTCTACCTTCTGAAGTCCTGTGGGGTCGGTTTAAAGGTGTACCCTATATTGAAAGACTCTGCCCTTGCCAACAGGATAGTATTGAAACTCTAGTGCATCTACTCTTTCACTGCCCTTTACATTTAAAGAGCAGAGAGTTATTTTTCCAAGCTCTTATGTACAAGTTAGGTTTGGACAGAGAAGAGGTGACCTTAAATTTCTTATTTGATTCTGAGGATCTTGTTGTGGTCAATCAATTGGCTCTCTTTTTGGTGCGCATTATTAACACTAACAATCATCGTATTGCCGGCTCTCTTGAATAGGTGATATAGTTAAACGGAACTTGATATGGTTATTGGTAATTTTATCATGTATTTTATGTTTTTATATTATTGTATGCCAAATAAAGGTATGAATACGAATTTAGCTTTGCTTTTCTGTTCTTTGTGAAGCCATTAAAAAGCTGGAGGGAAATCACATGTCACTGATATTTAACTGTGCATCAGTTAGATGCAGTGCACATCAACATTTACTCATTAAATAGCACACAATTTATCTGCACTTGGAAACAGATTTCATTGTTGAAACACACCTGTTTGGTATGGCTACCAAGCTGGAGTTTATGGAGCTTGGACTGTAGGATCCTTAATGGAGGCTGCAATCTTATGCACCTGTACAAAAAAGTAAGTCCCATGGAACTAAGTAAGATTTACCTCTCCGTAATTGCGGTGTTAATGTTCTTATAGTATCACTGTGGTCACATTTCTCATTTCCAGAGTGTTGCTTTATAAATGGGTCGTATACATTTCTACACTTTAAGTGCATTAAGGGAACCAAACAAATTTAAAGTTAAGGGCCAGTAGAGGAATTTATGAGTTTGTCTTCTGCTGGAAGAAACATTTTTGATGTATACATAATAAAAGATGCCAAAGCACCCCCCCCAAAGTTTCATTAATGTAATGAGGTCACATAATGAAGTGTATTAAATCTACAATAATGTAACTGAATCACTAACGTTATACTACTGATCAAATTAGATGTAGAAATGGAAGTTCATAGTACAAAAAAAAATGATTAGCAGCAGTTTATGTGTTTAAACAAACTTTTACAGATAAATAGTGTACAAAATGTATATATTAGGACAGTGGTTCTCAAACACTTCAGATCAGGACCCACTTTTTAGAATGGCACTCGTGTTGGGACCCACCAGAAGTGATGTCATTAACCTGGAAGTGATGTCATAGCTGGAAGTGACATCAAGCAGAAAGTGCTGTCATTGTGACATAATCAAATGACACTCCTGGAATGTAATTCAGCCATCTATAAAAGGAAACTCCTTATTAAAAAGTCTATTAAGTCCTTTCTTTGAACCTGCTGTAGAACTGCACAAGTTCATTAGAACAGTGGTTCTCAAACGTTTTGTTACCAAGACTCACTTTTTAGAATGACAGTCTCTCCAGGACCCACCGGAAGTGATGTCATGGCCAGAAGTGCTGTCATTGTGATGCTGGTGCCTGCTGCTTTCCTGGGAATGCAATAAGACGGGTTACTTGTCAGCCATCTTCCAATAGCAAAGTGAACCAGAAAAGAAGAAAGTCTATTTACAATCTTGACACAAACAAAATAAACACTCTGCTCACCTATTTCCATCATCCCATCTTCCCATATTTCCAGTATGTCTGCTCTAAGTGCTTTGTGACCCACCTGAAATCGGCTCGCGACCCACTGGTGGGTCCTAATTCACAGGTGGGAACCATTGCATTAGAACATCGGCCCCTTCTGTTTCAGGCCTTTTACAGTGTCAGAATAACCTTTGTCCAGCTTTTCTTTCCCTTTCCCTGAGAAAGAGCAATGTTTCCTTAGGAAGAACAGGTGAGAAGCAGCGGCTGAAAAATATATCCTGTAGACTCACACAAGCCCCTCAATATTGGCAGCACACTCATGAATCTCTAACATAGTGCAATTCTCTGTCATGGTCTCAATTTTTTTTTTAAGAAACAGGTATTTTGTGTCTTACTGTTGAGGCTTAGTCAAAAATCCACAAATACTGTACAACAGTACTGTAGTTCTGTGTGAAAGTTTTTTCTTTGTGTACTCTGGTACTATTCCTAATGTTTATCCATATGGCATAGAGAATTAGATTGTGCAATCAGAAAATAGTATTGCTCGAGAAATTGGAGAACACATAATTGCATTGTATTACATTACATAATATGGTGCCATTGCTCCAGTTCATAGGGCTATGTGTAAACCTGTGTATCCGTAAGTGCCCGTTCAGCTTGCCTTTTGTGGTTTTGTGTACAGACTTGTTGGGTTTAACATGTGTGAAAATTATTATTATTTTATTTATTATTATTTATTAGATTTTTATCCCGCCTTTATGCCCGAAGGCACCCAAGGCGGCATTACAAGAAATATAAAATTTAACATTAAAAAACAATATAAAAACAATATTAAAACAATATAGTAAAAACAAAATTAAAACACAATAGAATTTAAAAACAAGCCCTGTGGATCATAAAATATAACACACCAGCCAGCCAGCCTGTCAACAATTAAAAGCTTTTTGAAATAAAAAGGTCTTCAGCCCCCGCCGAAATGTTATCAAGGAGGGAGCAGTTCTCAGTTCTAAGGGGAGGGTATTCCAAAGTTGGGGGGCCACCACCGAGAAGGCCCTCTTCCTGGCCGCCGCCCCTCTCACTTCTCCTGGTGGCGGCACAGTCAAAAGGGCCCCTCCAGATGATCTAAGAGTACGGGTAGGATTATATGGAAGGAGGCGGTCCCTCAAATACCCTGGACCCGAGCTGTAAAGGGCTTTAAAAGTCAAAACTAGCACCTTGAATTGGGCCCGGAACAGAACCGGCAGCCAGTGTAGTCGCCGAAGCAACGGCTCGACAGAGTCAAACCGATGTGCTCCAGCAACCACCCGAGCTGCCGCGTTCTGTACTAGTTGTAATTTCCGGACCGTCTTCAAAGGCAGCCCCAACGTAGAGCGCATTGCAGTAATCTAATCTAGATGTCACTAGGGCATGGGTCACTGTGGCCAGGTCCGCACAGCTCAGGTACGGTCACAGCTGGCGAATCAGCCGAAGCTGAGCAAAGGCTCCCCTGGCCACCGCCGCCACCTGGGACTCCAGGAGTAGCTGTGGATCCAGGAGAACCCCCAAGCTGCGAACCTGCTCCTTCAGAGGAAGTGCAACCCCATTCAGAGCAGGACGATAGTCCAATACCCGAGCCGTGGATTTCCGAACCAAAAGCACCTCTGTCTTATCCGGATTTAATTTCAGCTTGTTCGCCCACATCCAGCCCCCAACCGCCTCCAGACAGCGATCCAGGACCTCAACCGCCTCCTGAGAATCAGGGGGAAAGGAGAGATAAAGTTGGGTGTCATCAGCATATTGATGGCACCCCACTCCAAACCCCTGGATGACCTCTCCCAGCAGTTTCATGTAGATGTTAAACAGCATGGGGGATAAGATGGAACCTTGCGGCACCCCGAACCTAAGAGGTCGGGGTGCCGAACAAGAGTCCCCCAGCACCACCTTCTGGGATCTGTCAGCCAGGAAGGAGCGGAACCACTTCAAAACAGTGCCTCCAAGCCCCAGCCCGGCCAGCCGACCCAGAAGGACACCATGGTCGATGGTGTCGAAAGCCGCTGAGAGGTCCAGCAGGACTAACAGGGTCGCACTTCCCCTGTCCATCCCCCGGCGAAGGTCATCCGCCAAGGCGACCAAGGCAGTCTCCGTCCCGAACCCCGAAAATCATAAATAAGCAGTCTTAAGTCCATCAAAAGCCTCCTTTCAACAACTGGTTCTCTGTGATTTACACTATTAAAATTTTAGGGATATGGACAGCGGTGTTATGCTGCCGGAACGCTGGGCAGGACATCCAGGTGATCGACAGCCCGCTTGTTCCGCAGCGTTACGCCGTTTGCATAACGTACGCAAGTGGCATAATGCTGCGGAACGCGACGGGCAGGCTGTCAATCACCCGTATGTTTCGCCCAGCGTTCCGGCAGCATAACACCGCTGGATATGGACATACTAAATCACACTAAGGGCGAACTCCTAACCGGGAGTTCAGGCGGCACAGTTAGGCCAGCACAGTTTGGCCAGCACAAGGGACACCGTAAAATATGTATGAACCACTCTCAGAGTCAGAGACACCAGCACACAGACATGCGCCATCCCCCTTACTCCGAGAGTGGTTCAGACATGCTTTGTGGTTTCCCTTTGTGGTTTCCCTTTGTGGTTTCCCTTGGCCAAACTTTGCTGACCTAACTTGTGCCGGTCTAACTCCAGGTTAGGATTGTGCTCTAAGAGTACACTCCTCCCTCCCTCCTGCCCCCAGAATGTACCTTCCACAGGTGATGGAATCTTCTCTTCCCTGGCCTCCTGGTTCCCAGTTGGCCTGCAGGATGCAGTGGATGCTGTATCAGTGGCCTTGCACCCTGTGCACTGGCACAGGATAGGATTGGGCCATGGGAGCTGCAGCTCAAGAACCCCCAATTCAATTCTGCTATCAACTCCCCAGTTGGAGTTAGGTAAGCTTCTCTCTCTCAGCCCTACTCCTTTATTTGCATTATGAACATAATCATTCTCCTCTTCCAGGCTTACTGTAGAAATGGCAACAAGGGAGTGTGACACTTTTTGTGAACATTGAAAGCACTATGCAAGTGCTCAGTGATGCTTACCAGCATTACAATGGAAGCAGCTTGAGTTATTTTTTCTGATATCTGCATCCGCAACAGTTTTTAGCTATACTTAGGAAAATGACAGGAATCACTTTCCATGCCAGCCTGGGACACCGCCCAGGATAGATCTGACTATATTGTTCTCTAGAGGTGTGTTATTTTTGCAGTCCTTGATTGGCTTCCTTTGTGTTTAGGTTATTTATGATGGCTATCCACATGTTTAGCTGTCATTCTGCACTTAGATTAGACAGTGCAATTAATTAATTAAATTAGTTAATCATTAATGTATTCATATGCCACATTCTGCTTGAGAAACAGGCTTTCAAACTGGCTTCCAGTAAAAGCAAATTAGCACACTATAAATATAAGAATGGGTTTTAATAGGGGAAGGCAGTGGTGACTGATGCCAAATATCTGCTCGTAGCCTGGCTGCTGATGTTTTCCCAAGAGCTGCTCTATCAGGCATAGTGGCCCCAGAAGGCAACACCTCATGCTCTGGAAACATCCTCACCTAGGCAAGCTGAAGAATCTATAGATCCTGCCTCTCACCAATGGCAGTGATCATTGTTTGTATTTTCAGTGAACAGAAAATATGGTTTGCCGAATGTGAAGATGGACTTCATGTTGAGCTGTTTACAGAACAAAGCTAGTTAAGTGCATAATTACATGCTTAAACACTTCACTCTGCTAATTTGCTAGCAATTTGCATTTAGCAATTCCATATTCCTTCAGTGCTGAGGAGGAGAGGCACATGGGCCAGAAGGGCAATGACATTTAGCAACCGTGTGAAAATGATCTGGCATGCTAAATGTGGACATGCAGAGGCTCTTCTTCGTGGGATGCTGAATACAATACTCCACATGCAATCTGCTCTGGTACTGTATACTCCAAGAGAGCATCATCATAACGCGGCAGATGTTGATCATCTCTTGTCCATCTCCCTTGCATTTGAAAATCTTTCTATTGAGGCAACTCTGTTGCTGGTTATCTGTTTTGTTTGTTCTTGGAACGTATTTTTTTCTTCTAGGGTATTTTATGTCAGTAACTCCCACATGATGAATCTGATATCTTGTAATTAAAATCAAGGCATATCTACTCTGTCAGACTAGGTAAAATCCTAACTTGTGCTGGAACAGGCAGGCCAGCTGAAGGCAGCTGGAGGTCATCTTGGGGTAAGGCGATATTTTCCCCTTATTTCGGATAAAGGCCTGGCCACCACTATGGGGCTTGCCCAGTGAAATCAGTGGCACAAATCCAAGCAGCCTGTGTAGGGCTGACCAGGCTGGGGCTGGGGGTTAGGATCTGGCCTAAGTGCTGGCTCCTGGCTCCACCCTCTTCCCCAGGCTGGTTTGCCCACGGGCTTATCCTCCTCGCCTCCTCCCTGCCCCTCCCTCCTCCCTGAGCCCCTGTGCTGGCCTCTGGCCTTATCTGATGCTGGGACATCCCTTCTCTAAGAGTGGCACAAACACACTTAATGGTGCGTTTGCGACACTTGAGGGTCAGTACAAGGAACCTGGCCCACAAGCAAATTTCATATTGACAGGAAGCTATTTATTGATTTTTGCTGTGCTGTTCTCTCCTTCCCTCCCTCCCTCCCTCCCTCCCTCCCTCTGTGTATGAGTGTAAGCTTCCATGCATCTGAAATTCAAATTCGGATCCATTTCAGGAATATAGATTTTACAATAATTTTTTTCTAATGGTTTTGATACTATGTGTGTCAGAGCAATATACAGTAGTAATAAATATTGAAGAGAAACAGAATAAATATGCAAGACATTTCCACCTGTTTGCAGCCGAATAAATATCTTGCAGATTATTAAAGAGAACCAGAGTGTGATTCTATAAATATGTATACAGAACTAATGGCCCAATCACATGCAGGCTTTAAGGTGGCAGATCTTATAATTTGCCACTGAAAAGCTGGGGCCAACACACAATGTGAATGCTATGCTGCTATCATGCAGGTCAGGGTTACTAGTGCAAACAGCTGGAGACCCTGCATGTGTGCAATTTTGGCTCCCAGATGCCCCACAGCAGCAGGTGAGGTGGCAGTGGGGACAATTCAGGGCAGGGAGTGGTCTGTGCTGGAGGCAAGAGCGGTAAGATCTCAGTGGCCGCAGTGTATGCTGAGATCCGATCCCCCTTTCTCTATCCAGAAATGCTCCCTTAGCTGACAAATGCCAGTATAGCTGGTCAGGTGACGAAGTCAGGTGGCCTACTGAGAGGTAAGTACAAAAAGATTTTTAACTTGCCTCTCCTGGGCCGTCTGGTTGCCTCCCACCATACAATGCATTGCCTGTATGCATGAGGCCTTCCTGGAAGTGCACCTGTCTTAGTCCCGCCCTGCCGGTGGATGCCCCACCCCATTGGTCAATATTTGCTGCTAGTTTGCTATGGCTGTGCTGCTTGTTTCTATCTCCAAATTGGATGTAACGTCTTTGTTCATATATGTAGTCATTTTAAGGCTCAATTCTATGTGGCAGTTACAGCAGTGGAACTCCTGGGCCACTGCTGTAAGGGCTGCTGTGTCATTGTGAAAGGTGTGCGACTCTTGTGCATTTCGAGGCTGCTGGCACAGACAATTAGAGGCCCTGCATGTGTGGCAGTGGCTGTTGGTACTGAAGCGGGTAAGGTGGTTGAGCAGACGGTTTCTGGGAGGTTCAGAGGAGGATTGGAGTGGGGAGTTGGGAGTACAGGAAGCAGTTTGGGGGGTGGGAGGGAATTTATCTCAGTATCACCAGTGTGTACCAGATTCAAATCCCTTTTCCCAGTCCAGAGTTGCCCCTGAGGCTCCTTGGACCCAACCAGCTAAATATCTAACCAGGGTTTGAAGAAACTCATTGATGGTCAGGTGGCCTAAAGAGAGGTAAGTAGAAAAAGATTTTGACCTCCCTCTCCCAGGCTGTCTGCTCACTCACCGCCCCACCATAACATGCAGCTTGTGCTGTGTTGGCAGCACAGCATGCTATGGATTGGTGGGAGATAGGATTGGGCTGTTACTTTTGTATAGCAGTGAAAATGACAACGAAAAGAAAATAAGCTGAAGAATTGACATCAGAGTGCAATCAAGTTCCTACTGCTGTGCAAATGCTGTTGACACAGGATGTTGCTGTGTGGATCAAATATGATTTGATTCAATACCTTTTAAAAACTTTATCAAAACACGGCAAATAAAAATCCTCATGAAATTGGATTTTTTTAAAAAATGATGTATTGTGATAGCAAAGGTGACTCTTAAGTAACTCAACAAGCTGTAAGCCAGTGATGATATAAAAATCAGATGAAGAGGTAGGATAGTTTTTATTGACGATTGCATCATGAGGCTAATTTATTTGTGCATCCATGCTAGGTTGGCCACCCTGTATTATTAATTCAGCAGCAGGCTCCATTTCTCCACAGCTTTAATTGAATCAAGCTTCAGTTTCAGTCATATCGTATGTGGACAAGCTTCATTTCTGTTTAAGAGAACGACGTGTGCATAACCTTCTGTACAATGACAGATTATTGAATCAGAACTGGAGCAGTTTTATGTCTTGCTGGCTGCTATCTAAAGTCAGCACAAGTAATCTGTGCCTATCAGGGTGAAAAAGTTTTGAGGTGTGATACAGGAGGCAGTTGCGTACCCAGCCAATGGGCTGCCCAGGGGCAGAGCAGGAGGAAGTCCACCCTCTCCACTGTTTCCCTTCCCCCGTGCGCTGCGCCACTCCGCCCCATGCCACACCAGGTACCACGATGGCATGGGAAGGTAGGAAGGCCAAAACAACGCTTGCCTGTCTGAGAGGTGAGCCAGCTTGTCACCACTCTCCTCCTACCCCAGGAGCGCCGCTCCCAGGGCCTTTGCCACCCCACGCACAATGGTAGATCTATGACTGAGAAGAGGCCTTCATTTTCCTCTTGTCATTGGTGGTGCTTCTCTCCACTACAGTCCCAGGGTTTTCTCAGAGGTCTTATCACAGCTTTAGAGGCCTTGTAAGCTATTCCCCATATTGTTCTAAAATGAAATAGGAAAAACATCCCAATATTTGGTGGTGGTGGTGGTGGTGGTTGTTCAGTTGCTAAGTCGTGTCCGACTCTTCACGACCCCACGGACCACAGCATGCCAGGCCTCCCTGTCCTCCACTAGCTTCCGGAGTCCGCCCAATTTCATGTTCATCACTTCGGTGACACTGTCTAACCATCTCATCCTCTGCCGCTCCCTTCTCCTTTTGCCTTCAATCTTTCCCAGCATGAGGGTCTTTTCTAAAGAGTCCTCTCTTCTCATGAAGTGGCCAAAGTATTGGAGCTTCAGGTTCAGGATTTGTCCTTCCAGGGAGCAATCAGGCTTGACTTCCTGTAGGATGGACCGATTGGACCTCTTTGCAGTCCAGGGGACTCTCAAGAGTCTTCTCCAACACCATAATTCAAAAGCATCTATTCTTTGGCGCTCTGCCTTTCTTATGGTCCAGCTCTCACAGCCATACATTGCTACTGGGAAAACCATCGCTTTGACTATGCGAACCTTTGTTGGCAGGGTGATGTCTCGGCTTTTTATTAAGTTGTCTAGGTTCGCCATAGCTTTCCTCCCAAGAAGTAAACGTCTTTTAATTTCACGGCTGCAGTCACTGGGATCTTGGAGCCCAGGAAAGTAAAGTCTCACTGCTTCCATTTCTTCCCCTTCTATTTGCCAGGAAGTGATGGGAGTGGTTGCCATGATCTTAGTTTTTTTGATGTTGAGCTTCAAGCCCATTTTGGCACTTTCCTCTTTCACCCTCATCAAGCCAATTTTGGCACTTTCCTCTTTCACCCTCATCAGAAGGTTCTTTAGGTCTTCCTCACTTTCTGCCATTAGAGTGGTGTCATCTGCATATCTGAGGTTGTTGATATTTCTCCAGCAATCTTGATTCCAGCTTGTGAATCATCCAGCCCAGGCTTTCTCATGATGTACTCTGCATATAGTTAAATAAGCAGGGTGACAGTATACAGCCTTGTCATACTCCTTTCCCAATTTGAAACCAATCAGTTGTTCCATGTCCAGTTCTAACTGTTGCTTCCTGACCTACATACAGGTTTCTCAGAAGACAGATCAGGTGGTCTGGTAGTCCCATCTCTTCAAGAACTTGCCACAGTTTGTTGTGATCCACACAATCAAAGGCTTTAGCGTAGTCAATGAAGCAGAAGTAGACGTTTTTCTGAAACTCTCTTGCTCTCTCCATGATCCAGCGAATGTTGGCAATTTGATCTCTAGTTCCTCTGCCTCTTCGGAAACCAGCTTGTACATCTGGTAGTTCTCGATTCACATACTGCTGAAGCCTAGTTTGTAGGATTTTGAGCATCACCTTGCTAGCATGTGAAATGAGTGCAGTGGTTGTGGTAGTTTGAACAATCTTTGGCATTGCCCTTCTTTGGGATTGGAATGTAAATTGTAAATGTAAATGTAAAATGGAATGTAAAATGTAAAAGGGAGCTGGCAAAGGCACTCCAGCCTTGAGACAGCAGCAAAAGAGTGACATTCCCCTGAGAAATAGTCTGTTTCACCTCAATTTTCAAGTCTGTCAAGATCCTGTCACATCATCAGTGCAGGGTGTATGACAGGGTCTGATTTGATTCTTCCCACTCAGTTGCAAATGTCTCACTTGTTTCTCCCCCAAGTCCCTTCCACCTACCATTTTTCTCACATGTCTATGACAACACAAAAGAGAGCCGTCATCAGACACTAGCTGCAAAAAAAGAGCTAGGAATTGTAGTCTTTCTAGCACTACCAACCCACAGCAGAACCTCTGGAAAGACTATAAATGCCCATCTGTCTTCTGTCTGGATTATCACAATGACATTATATTGGGAATGAAGAGGCATCTTCCTTTCCCCATCGCCTAATATATAGTCATCACAGGCTGACAGATGCAAGAAGCAGTGGAAATGATTGTTTCTCCACCACTTCTTCCGTTGGTCAGTTCTGGTCTACAAAGACCATTCTCAGCCCTCTTTGCATCTAGCACCCTGGGATGACCATATGCTGGGCATCAGGAAGCAGAACCTGACTGAAGAACATATTTCTCTGTTTAGTTTCCCTGCTATTTTCCCCAACCGTAAGTGGGGGACAAGTGAGTTTGAAAGCATGAAGTTGGGAGACACTATGCAGAGCTTAAGTTTCTCCCAAACTTGGATCAAAATCTTGGATCAACTTGGGTTTTTAATGTGGTCACTTTTTTTTTCATTTTTCATAGAAACCTAAGCCTGATGAAATGGCTGTGTTAATGGAATCACTATTATTACCCACCCAGGCTATCTTGCCAGCTGTAGCTGATCATTGTGTCCTCTTCAGAGGTCTTCATGAAGAAACTTTTGGCTGCTTCTGTGGCTTGTGATGGCCAGGAGAAAAAATGACCTTTCTTACCTTGGTACTTTTCTGTACCATATGCCCTGCCTAATATAATGATGCCTTGTGGCAGAGCCATCACACCCTGCCCCGGTGCCCAAGGCAGTGACATCACTTCTGGGTTCATTGCTGAGGTGGTATCGTGTGCTGGGAACCTCCACAGGGGACGGAATGGGCCGCGTGAAGACCCCAGAACCTCCTCCATAACCTGACTGGAGCCGGGGCGCAGTCATGTGCCGCTGCATAGTGTAGAACCTGGAGCAGGTGCTGCGCGAAGTTACGCAGGCTCTGTCCTAGTTACGACTTAACCTTGTGGTCCTGCTTTAACTAGGGTTGCATACAGCTGCCACAAAGAGAGAAATGAATCCCTTGTTTGCATATTTTAGGCTGCAGAATGAAGGAAGGCACAAGATACTTGCTCTTTTTTTCCTGTGTAGCATCTGACTGGCTGCCAAACAGGTTTGTGGAGTTGACAGATATCAAAAACATTTTTGTGGTAGAAGCTTGGCAAATCATTGCGTTGTAATTATACTCTGATATAAAAATCTTTTTTTCTTATGGGAAAATATGTTTTTGTGCTTTTATGCTCTCTGTGGAATCTGCTGAGAAGCAACATGAATTTCACAGCTTGTTCTAAGCCTTGTTCACTCAGTCCAACCAAGAGAAATAATGCAGCCAAGGAAACTTGGCTTCTACTGATATAGCTAGAGAATCATATCCAAGGGATCTGAGCTCCTCACACTGAGATGAACGCAATGAGATTAAACTCTGCAGTAATACCTCCTATAATCAGTAGCGTAGCTAAGCAAGACTTGGTAAGTATTGCAGGCAGTGATGTTATGCAGGGGGTATGCAGGGGTACGCGAGTACCGGTTTCTAGGATTACAGCTGGCCCCGCCCATTCGCCCGCCCACTCTTCGACTCCGCCCTCTGCAACGTTTGAATTTCCTGCATGTTTGAGTTGCCTGCATGTTCTCAGAGCTAGGCAGGCAGGCAGGCAGCGAACGGAGCCTTTCCTTTCCTTGCCACTGAAAAATGAGTTGCTCTGGGGTTTTAACATGATGCCAGGCCTCCTTAACATGTTCTGGGGGTGCTGTGGAATACTGTTGCAACTGTTGCGTCAGTTTAAAATCATCTGAGGCCTCAAAAAGGGCTTTTTTCATGTCACTTCCTGCCACAACATCACTTCTGGCTTATGACGTCACTTCCGGTGGGCTGGTCCCGACACGTGCCAATCAAAAGTGAGTATCTGTTATTAAATCATTTAGATGACACCACTGATTGCAGGTACCTCAGAGCGCTATGTAACTGCCCCCTCCTAATGGTGACAGCATTGCCATCGCTGCTCAGAATGGCTCTGATGGTGAGTGGGATGGAAAGGGAAGGTGAAGTGCATAAGCACACAGTGGGGACAGGATCATTGGTGGTAATCTGTCATCTGAACTGCTGCAGTTGGAAACTTATACTAGGTCCTAGGTTATCCATTGCATGTCAGCTATCCATAGAATTGATTTAGAGCGCAATCCTGACCTGGAGTTAGGCTTGCACAGTTAAGCCAGCAAAGTTTGACCGGCATCAGGGCTACCATAACATGTGTTTGGACCATTCTTGGAGTCAGGGAGGATGCCACACGTCTGTGTGCTGGCCTCTTTGACTCCAAGAGTGGTTCAAACATACTTTCAGGTGTCCCTTGTGCCAGGGGCGTAGCTAATGAGAGTGTAGCCCTGTGCAGAGGGCAAAATGTTGCCCCGGAAGTGACATCACCACAGGAAGTGACATCATTGTTGTATTTTTGTTTTCTCCGGTTTTTTGGTCATAACCTTTGATAGAGTTTAATGATGTTAAACTCTGGTTTGTTTCATTGCATTCTGCATTAAATTGCCTTTCCAATGGTATATAACATGATGGTATTATTCGTACATACTAAGGTTTTCACAATTTTGGCCACTAATGTAAAGCTCAGGTTGTTGTCCCCATAAAGCTTGTTGTCCAGTGCAATTGCACCCCCCTGCACTTCTTTAGCTAAGCCTCTGCCTTGTGCCGGCCAAACTTTGTTGCCCCAACTCTAGGTTAGGATTGCGCTCTTAGAATTAGTAATGCTATTCTTCAACTAATCTTATTTTCTAACAATATCCTTTTAAACAGATAAATTTAATATAATGATTTGGAAAAAAAACAGGAAGTGGTTTTTTTTCCAGGAGCAATGAAACTTGTTTCATAATTAGGTAACAGTAGGTGGCCCTATTTTTGTCGCTTGGATTGTGGCATTATTCATTCAATATTATTTAATGCACCGAAACTTATTTTTATTGTGAATACCAACATTCTAGCCGAAGATGCACTTGATATTTTTAAGAACCTCATTTCTATTTTATACCCTAGTCACCTTGAATCCATAAGGTGATATTATAAAACCTCTTCATAATTCAGTTTACAAACTGACAGCTTATTTTATTGGGTATTATGTATACAGAAGAAAAAGTGAAAAAAAATGGTTGACATGTCAATAGTATTCACTGTATTATGCTGTATATATTCTGTCAAATGTCTATTCATCTGACAGACAAAAGATCAATATTTTTATTTCATATTTTTGTTACACACTTTCTGGTGCAAGCTCAGATGTTTTATTAGTTTGTATGCCAGGCTGTTCCCATCGGAATATTGTTTCTTATTCATTAGAAAAAAATTTATATTCTCCGGCGCTTCACAGCAGGGCCAGTCCTTCCGTGTGGGTAGCTCCTCCTCCTCAGAAAGGCGGGCCAGTTCCAAGTCTTCCTGAGGGAAGGGGCGTCCGAAAGTCACCCCAGACTGTCAACAAGTCTGACAAACTTTTAAAAAACCCTCTCCGGAGTGTCACACCATCAGGCAATCAAAGCCATTGGCAACTCCACTGTTCTGTCCACATGCAACAGCAAACTTCTGCAAAAATCTGTGGAAACTGAAGTACAGACAAAAACAACCTGCCCTGCGACAGGTAACTATGTACATATCACTAAAACGTGAGCAAATAACAGATCAGCAACCAATATTTAGAGCAAACGTCCAGGTTCTGCGGGTGGGTGGACTGGCCCTGCTGTGGAGCACCGAGAAGGGGAGTTCACAGGTTAGTACAAACCTTCCTGTTTTCTTAAAATGCTAAGGTTTAAATCTAACATCCATATAATATCAGTGTCCTTTTAACTTTTATTGTGGGTTCATAATAACCCGCATGATGGCCCTGATTGAACAGAACAGACACAGACAAGGTCAGCCCAATCTTCCTGATGCCTGGGATGGCATACAAAATGCCCTCTCCTTTACCTGATGATGTGCCAGCCTCTGCTCCTCTAGCTCAGTGCTGTCCTCCTGTCCACATTTCCTCTCTGTCCCCCTCCTCTTTTTCCAGTCTAGGTGGTGAAAGGCAGAAGAAGAGCAATGGAAGACAAGTAGGTGGCTGAACATGGTAAAGGTGTCCCCACGACCGAATGGTCTAGTCGTGACCGATTGTAGGGGGCAGTGCTCATCTCCGTTTCTAAGCCGAAGAGCCGGTGTTTGTGCGAGGACAGGTTTCTATGGTCATGTGGCCGGCATGACTATATGCCGTAGCGCACTGAACAATGTTACCTTCCCACCAAAGTGGTACCTATTTATCTACTTGTATTTTTACATGCTTTTGAACTGTTAGGTAGGCAGTTGCTGGGACAAGTGACAGGAGCTCAGTCCGTTGCGTGGTCTTGAACTGCCAACCTTCCGGTCAGCATGCTCTGCAACAGCGGTTTAACTTGCAGCGCCGCCACGTCTCTATGGATGAACATAGTACCCCCCCCCCACCAATCTATGGCCTGAGGCAGGCGACTGCTTCAGTTGGCCTCATGGATGAGCCGGCCCTGCACTTGTTGCATGTTTGAGATGCTGGAGTCCCACAGTTGTGGTTGTCTGGTGAAGGGAAAGCAGGGAGCCCTCCTTTCTGTGAGCAGATGACTACCTGGATTCTAGTTTATAGTTTGAAAGTGTTTTGTTGGAATCCTGTTGGAACAGGACCATGACGTCTGAACTTGTGTGCAGCCATGGCTATTGGATGGGGTTGGAGTAATCATATGAACAAGTACTCTCATTTTCTAATCAAGACATTAAATACTACATATTTCCTTCTCTTCCTTCTACATGCCTGGATAATTTCACATAGAAGTCAATAAACAAATTTAATCCACTTTAATAGGAAGATGATCAAGCAGGAACTGTGGAAACTCGTGTAAAATTATACTAATCTGGAATGAAAAGCAGGGAACATTAATTCCTGGACAAGTGACATTTGAAATTATTATCTCTTAATCCTGTATGATTAGACATATAAGTGTAAAATGTGGTTCCCAGGGGTGTGTGTGTGTGTGTGTGTGTGTGTGTGTGTGTGTGTGTTACTTTGATTCTGGGCTCTGACAAGTCTTAAAATATTAGCATTGAAAGTAACCACATGATTCATTTGTGGAAAGTTATTTGCTTTGAAATATATCATTTGTAAGGGTCTATCATCCTATGTAGCACGATGAATTTCATGGCAACAAGCATGCTCTTTTCAAGAACAGTGTGAGCCCTTAAAAAAGGATTCAGTGTGCAAGTGCACTTTTCATTAACGGGGTTTTATTTAAAATACATGTGGCATCTGCAGGAACACAAGATGAATGAAGTCTTTCTGAACTCTAAGATAACCTTGAAAAAAAATGTATATATCATACAACACTTTCATGTATTGCCTTTTTCTGTTAGGCTGTTGGAAAGACTGCAGAAGTGAAAAACATCTGGGAAGAGTGGGAGGACAAAGATTCAAAGCTGGTATAAAATCATGAGTAAAAATGGATTATTTTTATGTGTGTGAGAGTCAACAAATCCCATCCTACCACATATGCACTATTTTCCTTTCCCCAGGCAGTACAACATCAACTGTCAAGGGATTGCATAATCTGTACAGACATTCAGTATGCAATCCTAACCTGTAGTTAGGCTGGTACAGTTAGGCCAGCAAAGTTTGGCTGACCCAAGGGCCACCATAAAGTATGTTTGGACCACTCTTGGAGTCAGAAAGGCCAGCATGAAGATGTGTGCCATCTTCCCTGACTCCGAGAGTGGTCTAAACATGCTTTATGGTGGCCCTTATGCCAGCCAAATTTTGCTAGCCTAACTGTTCCAGCTGAACTCCAGGTTAGGATTGTGCTCTCAGTTGAACAGTCATCTGATTTGCAGACGCTCTGCCACGTGTTTTGAGGAGGAAGACATGGTGAACCAGAAATCCATGTGGTTTTGCATATGTGCAGAGTGCCCTCATCAGCCAGGAAGTTGTGTAGTAAAAGGGATGGAGTCCACCTGCTCTTTCACCAGCTTGGTAAATGTCTGAACCAGACAATAAAGTTATTAAGAAAGTATTGCATGTAGGATTTCAGGCACCTGCAACTTGTTAACTTGCTCATCATTTTTCGTCTTGGGAAATTTGGAGTGAACTTTATAACATTGAAATGGTATCTGAAGAATGGAATTCAAGGGAGTAGATATGGAAAAAGTTAACCATGATAAGTACAAAAGGATAAGGTTTATAATTCCCAAATCCACATATTTTATTGATAAAGATGTATTTATGATTTTGCTGGCATGTAACCTTAGCCCAATGGCAAAAAAAAAATTGACAATAATTATTATAGAAGGTCTTCTGCCATTCTTAGCAAATGAAACCCAAATACTATTGAAAATCCAGTTTTAAAACCATTTGACTTTTGAAGGTAAGATACAGCAGCATTGTAGAGATGAGATACAATCTTCAAATAAGTTCTAGTGCCAGGGACTTAATAAAATGTTCAGACAGAAAGTTTGTTTGGGAAAAATAAATTCATACGGGGACTTTTACCATTTAATATTTGCCATATTTTAAGCTGGAGCTGAACATGCAAGTTGCTGTGTTAAGCTATAATTTTAATGCTGCAACCTTAAACTTACAGCCCAATCCCATCCAGCATAGAAGCAGCAGCGCTAAATGCCTACCTACTGGAATTGAGCAGGCTGGAGGTCTCCTTGGAGTAAGGGGGCATTCACTATTTTGCTGGTGCAGACTTGAGAAGTCCTGTGTTGGGCTTTTGTGCCCAACATGGGGGATAGGATTCAAAAAAGGCAGCCTCCAATACCAGGCCTGTCCCACCCCCATTTTCCCTCTCTCTTCCTTTCCTTCACCCAGAAATGACTCCCCATGTCCTCCCACCGCCCCCACTCCCCTGCATTGCTCAGCACTTACTTGTTCTCTGCTGGCGGTCCGGCTCCTGATGCAGTGTTGACGAGCACTGTTTATATCCAGGATGGTGCAGGGGCCCCATAGGATCAGGCTGTTACTTGGGAATAAGTGCCGCTAAAATGGAACCTACTTCTGAGTAACCAAGTAGGGCAGTGGTTTGCAAACTGTGAGTCGGGACCCACCAGTGGTTCGTAAGCCAATTTCAAGTGGGTTGCGAAACATCTAGAGCAGTGGTTCCTTGATGTCATTCAGGGGGAATGGACCAGAACAGGCGTTCCAGATCCTAATGGGCTCTGTGGCTGGTTCCGGGTTCCCGACAAGTGCCAATCAAAAGTGAGTTCCTGTTCCTAAATCATTTGAATGACACCACTGAGTGGTTCCCAATGTAGGGCACATGCCCCACAGGGGGCAATTTGATTTTTAAGGGGGGCAATTCGAGAACGAGCTATTAACAGTGAATTCCTCATGCTGATAGATGCTGCCCTTGCGGACGGGCATATCAAAACAATCGCCCATTCTCTTCTCTACTGCCCTTTCTATGCTGAGATCTGCCAGTTTCCTGTTTCCCATTCTGAGAACAAGACAGGGGCTTTCTGATGTGGCTAAATTATGCTATCTCTTAGCGGACTCTTCCAGTTGAAATAACTGAAAGGTTTGGCAACCTTCCTACATAAGTTAACTGATTTGCGCATTCGAAAGCTGAATTATGCCCTGGATGATTTAATGTGTGTGTTTGCTTCTGTTCTTTTGTTGTTGTTGTTGTTGTTGTTGTTGTTGTTGTTGTTGTTGTTGTT
>JAJKFI010000096.1:282005-293029 GCA_029204185.1 Lerista edwardsae
TTGTTGTTGTTGTTGTTGTTGTTGTTGTTGTTGTTGTTGTTGTTGTTGTTGTATGTTATGCCTGTCTTATGCCAATAAAGGATTTATACAAAAAAAAACAGTTAATTTTTTGATTGTTTTAAGTTATTAACAGTGAATTTGAAAGGAAGCTAATTGTTCTTATCTTATTGTTCATAAATTAAGCTTTTTTTAATTTCCCTCTTTCTGTGCCACCTTCTTTTCAGTGTCTTTTCTGTTTAGATAATCTTTACTCCTTACCTCTCCATTGTTACTTGGAGCAAGTTAAGTGGCTTGAAACTCCACTTTTCATCGATAAGTCTAACGGTCTTAGAATAAAATAAAAAAGTATTTAGTGTACGCACACAGTTATTATTTTTGAAGGGCCTTGATACATAAATGTATGTACTTTTATTATAACTTTAGTCTACTTATATTGAGGTGAGCTCAAATTGTATTTTGAATTTGTTAGGTACCTTTATTTTATTGTATAGTAATTAATATGATCAAAGTATTACAGAAGAAGTTTTCATTAAAATCATTTTATATTTATGCATTTCAGTTCTCTATTATGTTTTGAAACTTTATTTGCTGTTTTTTCATATCACTTCATATTATTATTATTATTGTAATAATTTCTTAGTGATTTCTTTCTCAGTACTTCAACTGTCCTTTCGTTCTTTTGTTTTTCTCTTTCATGGATGCCATGTTCTTTGGAACCTTGGTTAAACCAAGTTAATGACCTTATAGGCTTCCTCCAAGTGAATAGGAGTTCACTTTTTAAATAATAAGAATTATATGTCACGGGGGGGGGGGGATCAGGATTTTAGAGATGCTTAGGTGGGGCATGGCCAAAAAAAGGTTGGAAAACACTGATCTAGAGCATCCATACAGGGATGCTGGAAAGGGAGAGGGCTGTGTGGTTGTTTTGCTTGGGTCAAGGTTGTAAATAGGCTTTTTTTTCTGATTCACTTTGCTATTGGAAAATGGCTGAGAATTACCCAGGTTATTGCTGCATTCCCGGGAAAGCAGCAGGCTCTGGCGTCACAATGATGGCACTTCCAGCCTGGTGACAGGGGAGAGGTGGTTAGTGATTGGGGCCTGTGTCAGACCATAGTTGGGTTTCCTTTCTTGAAGGCGCAATCCTAACCTGGAGTTAGGCCGGCACAGTTAGGCCAGCAAAGTTGCCAGCACAAGGGACATCATAAAGTGTGTTTGGACCACTCTTGGAGTCTGAGAGGTTGGGACATCCTCCCTGACTTCAAGAGTGGTCCAATTGTGCTTTACAGTGGTGCTTGCACCTGCCAAACCTGTGGTCCAAATGTTTTATCTAAGTGTTGGCAATTGTAATCAAGAGGCTATATTTGCTATGGCCAGTACCATTAAAATGCCATTATGGTGAACTGCTGCCATTTTTAAAACACTGCGACAATGAATTGCAGCTAAAAATCTATACACAACAGCTTAAAAAAAATCCTGTGGGTACTTTTGAAATACACTATCCAGATTCTCCAGATCGGCCCAAACAAAATCAATGCAAGCTATTTCAAGCTACTTGTGTTAATGAAACACACATTAAGATAGAGTACAAGCAATCATGTGGATTATTTTTTTTAAAATCCGATGTCAGAAGAAGGATCACCCTTTAAATCTAAGTTGTGGCAAAAGGTTTAAAATCATTTTAATTGGGTAACTGGTTGCTAAAGCTGTCTAGTTGTTTTCTATAAACTACACTGCTTCTTTGCAACAACAAAGAGCATATTTCTTGTAATTTGCAATGTACCTGTTTCTATAATGTACCCCTGCTAACTGGGCAAGAGGCACTTTTTCAAGTGGTGTCCTCTTATATTTAGCAGGGGGAGAGCAATTGTCCCTCTTCACCCCAGCACAGTGTCTTTCTTGTGGCTGTTGCTGGTGGTGTTCTCCATTCTTCTAGATTGTGAGCCCTTTTGGGACAGGGAGCCATTTAACTTTAATGTTATTATTTGCCTGTAAACCGCTTTGTGAACTTTGTGTTGAAAAGCGGTATATAAATACTAGTGAGTGATTGATTGATATTTTACAGACTGTGCACAAGCATGTTTTCGGAACTGAGAACAATTGGGCCCAATCGGTCTCGTGGCTGAGGGGGACCCCTGTAGGGTGGTGAGCGTATCGCCCATACTGCAGCCAGCAGTTCACTCTTCAGCTCATGCTCCAGCATGGAATCCTGCTTATCAAAATGTCACACAGCCAGTGTGGTGAGAGGGTCTTCGTTGCTAGAGCGTCATCCTGCCTTCCTTACTCCTGATTGGCCTCAAATTTTCCCCATTCCACAAAGCAGTTGGTGGTGATGCCACGATATCACTCTGTCACCGCCATCTACTTCTGGGTTCCGTGCATCTTGCCAGGTGCCATCAGCTCTGGGCCCCTCTCATCCTTGAGTGGCAGGGCCATGCAGCAGGGGGGATGCTCATCCCCTGGGGTCCTGCAAAAAATTGGACCTTGCTGCTCCTAAGGCTGATCTTGACCTTAAACAAACAAAAAAAGAGAAGTAAAATTAAGGAAATAACAGAAATTGTGGCCAGCACTGACTAGGTGACGTTTTATGAACCCAAGGATATGGGCAAGCCTAGTCTTTTTTGCAAACACTTCTTATCACTATTGGCCACTTCATTTTTCTTTCCTTCAAAGGTGCAGGGGAAAAAACGGGCCTAAGATAAGCTCTTTCTCACATAATTACTTTCTCATATAATTTAAAGTTTGCGTTTTATGTCTTCAGTATCTTATGCAGCATGATTCTCATTAGGATGATAATTTAAATACTATGTTTCTTTTTAACTACCCAATACAATTATAGATTGGTTTCCTTCTATCACATAAAAAGGTCCTTACCCATCAATCATGGTTCTAGTATTCAGGTTACATCATAGTGCAGAATTATAGTTTATAGCTCTTGTATTATCATTATCAGGATTGCATATAATACTTATATTATATTGCATTATAAGGATTTGTTTCTTTTAAAAGAGAATGTTGCTTGTAACTAATACAAATGACTCGTTATATACAGTACCTCTGTAAAATATTCTTTTTTGGTTATTCCATAAAATGTTAACATATTTGAGATTATATAGTATATTTAGGCTCCAATCCTATTCAAAAGGCGCTTTGCAATGGTGCAAAGTCTGCGCATGCTGCTGAAAAGGCCAGAGCTTTCTGCTGCCGTTGGCATACAAGGCAACACCCACCGGAGCTTGTAAGTGCTGCGCAGGGGAAGAATGGGGACAGGGCAAGGAGGGGTTAAATGATGCGGGGGGAATGGCAGAGATGGGGCAGGACTGGGCAGATCGGGCTTGGGAGGGAAGGGGATCTCCAGTTCAGCATGCACTGTGTCCTTATCCACCAACATGGATCAACCTGGACTTGTGCCAGTGAGTTGACTCATTTCAGCTGCTGCAGCTTACCCCAGGGACAATTGAAATTCCCCTGTAGGATGCAGTGTGGTATCCTACACTGGTACCTGTATTCAGTTAGGATTCAGCTGTTGGTCACATAGTAGATTAAGCACAATCCTAACCTGGAGTTAGGCCAGCAAAGTTTGGCTGGTGCAAGGGACACCGTAAAGTATGTTTGAACCACTCTCGGAGTCAGAGAGGCCAGCACACAGATGTTCGCCACTTCCCTGACTCTGAGAGTGGTCCAAACACGCTTTACGGAGGCACTTGTGCCGGCCAAACTTTACTGGCCTGACTTTAGGTTAGGATTGCGCCCTCAAGGGGTTGAATGCGGTGATAGGGTGGAATGGGGGCATGAGATGGGCAGTTTGAGTCTGGGAAGGTGGTGGATTCAAATCCCAAACCCCTTCCCACAGCACAGATGCACACAGACCTGCACCAGCAGTTTTGCTAGCGCAGGTCTTAGTGGACCTCCTCCACATCACAAAGACTTACCCCTAGGTAAGGGAATGATTGTTCCGTTACCCAGTGGAGGCCTCTGCAATTCTTCGCCACGACAGGATGCAGCAGTTGCCATTTTGGAACTTCTGCATCAGTGGGGGGGGGGGAAGAGAAGAGTAGGACTGGGCTGTTATTTTAGCAATTATATTCCATGTCGTAAATGTAGTAAGTGATGGCATTCTGAAGGTAATTATTTCTTTATTGAATTAGATAAGTAAAGAGCAAGACGTTCAGACAGAATAATTGATGAGATGTTCTTACTGGTTAGGTGTGTGAGGGTGTGAAGTTCACTGTTCAGCCATGCCGGCTGTGCTGAACCTGTATGTAGATCCTTGTACAATGATAATGGGAGAAGACATGGGAGAAACTGCATGTGTCCCTTTGAGTGCAATCCTAACCAACATTCCAGGCTGGAAATTCCAGCACCAGGGTAAGGGCAATGCAGCTCTGAGGTAAGGGAACACAAACATGCCCTTACCTTGAGAAGGCCTTCGTGACTGCCCCCCCCCCCAACTGCAGGATGCAGGTATGGCAATGCTTAACATTTGGTTAGGATTGCTCCCTCTTACAGTCATTTCTGCAGCAGTGCCCTCATTGGGAGACGGCATGTCATTGGGAGAGGGCACTACCAAATATGTGTGTGTGTGAGAGAGAGAGAGAGAGGGAGAGGGAGAGGGTGGGAGGGGAAGAGAAAGAATGAGAAATTCCCAGGGAATAGAACCAAATGGCTGTGTCCTGCTGCCTGCCTGCACAGAATGCTGCAGTGGGAAAAGTTGCTGCCTGTGCTATTGCAGAGACTGGTTCAGTATTATCTGGGTACAAGGGTATTACCTATTATGCATATCCCATGCACTGAATTTCAATGTGAGTTCAGTTTTTATTATCCTGAGAAAAGCACAACTCCCATGGGAACCCTTGAGCACTCATTCCTTCCCGCCAGTATAAGTAATGACAAATAAATGGAGCAAGGGACAGAAAATTTAATAGAAAAATGTTCAGACCTGGGGAAAATGTCAAGAACTGCATATCTGAACCATCCAATGAAAGCAGAAGGAACCAGTTAATATCATAAGCATTGAATTATGACTGATGGCAAAGGCACATTGATATGCCCTGATGAATATGATATAGAATGGTAGCAAAACGTGGAGAAAACAGAGAGCCTGTAATTATAAGCAATTAGAAGCATTAGGAATAAGATATATTATAAGGAAGAAAAACAAACGTTAAATAATGAACGACTCCCTTTTTGATTGATGGAGGACTTGTGTTGTGTAGAAGACACCCTAAAAGAGGTTGGAAGCTCATTTCTATGATGCATTATTCATTGTGCAATACTGATTCAGCTAATGGCTCTGTCCTCCGTGCTAGTTCACCATTTGTAGAGCAGCACATAAGCTAAGACGCAAGGGTCTTAACCTGTGTGTAAAGATCTGCTCAAAACATATGGTGACTGGTGTTATCAATGCTATTGCAATAGCATAGCTAGATGGGGAGCAAAACAATAAGTACAGCAGGCGCCGTACCACACTGTGTAAGCAGCCCACTCGCCAACGGAGCCATTCCTGGAAGGAACAGCAATGTGGAGGCATTGTCTGAGTGTTGCTGTTGCTGTCCAGAATGGCTCTGATGGTGAATGGGAGGGGCCACTGACATGGAGCGCTGTGATGCCTGCAGTACTTACCGTGCCACCCCTCTCTGGGGTCAAAACACTAAGTTTACAGTGCCACAATGTGCAGTGTTAATGGACCGTCCCCCTCACTGCCAAAGCCATACTGGGGGAGGTCAAAGTAACACAAGAAGTGTTTCCTTCGCATTGCTTTGGCCTCCTGGTATGGCTCCGGCAGCAAGTGGGAGGGTCTGTAAATAGTATTTTCATCCCCTCCTCTAGCAAGGCCACTGGACCATCTCTCTCACACAGGACTTTACTGACAAAAAATGTAAGTAAAGTAAAATGTACTGTAAACACAAAAATGCACAGTTCCTATTTATAGGAATGGTGAGGATGGTTTGAAGCAGACTCTGTGTTTCATTCAGATGCACCTCTTCCTCTCCAGGGATACTGCCCATTTTACTTTTGCAGAAAGCAACTGTGGAGCAGCAGCTTCTTATTTGATTTGTCCTCCCTCCATCCCTGAACGACAGTGGCTCACAAGTAATAATGGAGGAAATTCAGTGCATCTAGCGTAACAGCAGCTCATACAAACTGCCGGAATGATAGTTGCAAGCCATTTGTGAAGACAAGCCACCCTTGTATTTGGGTGACGACAAGCCACCCTATTTGGCCTAGTATTTATTTATTTGAAACATTTATGCTATATACCTAGTACTAGTGCTAGGCAGATTTCAGTCTGAAGGACAATGGCCCAATTGAAGCTGCTTGGCAGTTGTTTGTTGGTCTGCACTTAATGGTACTGTGAATGTATGCAATATTTTGCAAAAATATTTTGCATAGTCAAAACCGTGTTATATAACTATAAGAACATGATCTAGTCAGACTTACAGCATACTCCTATAGTTGTTTACTCAAAAGTAAGTCCCACTGTATTTACTGTCAGATGGCTGTTTAGAATTTCAACCTTAAGCACTTTTAAGTCCCATTTAGCATCCCATTTAGTCCATTGAGCTGAATGGACATAACATGCTTAATTTGGGCTGCTGAGAGTTGACACTGAGCAAGATTGCCCCCCTTCCTAAATTTGTGTTGTTTTTCATGGTCCAGAAATATACTCTCATGTTTTCTCTATTTATTTGTTTTGTGTGTTTGACAACAGTTTTGGCCTAATTCTCTTTCTCTCTAAAATGCTTAATGGATTTGTTGAATTGAGGCCTAAATGAGTAAATCAAGTTATAGAAAGAATCAGTGTTCTGTGTGCTTAGTTTTGCAATCCTGCAAAGCGCAATCTATGAATGTAACAACATAGTCTCACCAAGGGCCCCAACTTGCATTTTCTCCTTTATGTGATATGAAGTTGTTCATAGTGCTGCACCTGGTTGCTATGGAAAAGGATAAAGATGGCTGGGCTCCCTTATTACACAGGTGAATTTTGCTTTAATGGAGGAACTGTGCTACTGAGGACAACTTTTCCTGACTTAAATGGAACTACATAAGTTTCTTTATATGCAAATTCGTGATTTGCTAATTTACATATCTGCAAACGGCAGAATTGCTACCTACCTTTTGTTATCCATACTTATCCACAATGCAGAGACCTGCAACCAGCGCCGAATCTGTGAAAATTAAAGGGGTCCACGCTAGTTGCGGGCGCCATTCTGAAGGTCCCTGCAGCATTCTAAGATCTTTTGTCACTTCCTGCTGCACTCTGTTGGCTTCCTGAAGGTCTCTGCTGGATTCTTCTGATGGCATGTAATGTACCCCTTCCCTCCCATGGTTCTCCTACACCTAACCCCATTGATCCCCTAGGATCAATGATTCATAATTGTGAATTTGCTATCTGCTAGGGTTTCAGGAACCTAACCCTAGCAAATAACAAGAACTGACTGTATTTCAGTCAATTATGGTATTATAAGTGTGGAAGTAATGTTAACAGGGCACTTTTGTTCTTATTTTGTCAAGGGATATAGCGGAAATCTCACTCAACCAGTCTCAGTTTGAAAGAGCCAGTCATAACCAAATGTGAGCTCTAACTCATCTGGAAAAAATAAAAGGCATAGGATTATATAGTCAGGTGTTCCAAAATGGAATAAAAGACATAAAAAGAAGGTTACATAAGGATTATGAAAGTGAAGTGTGGGTATGTGTCAAAAGGTTAGAACTGATAAATACATTTTGTAGGGCAAAATTGGACCGATAACACAGGCCTGTGAAATTGAGGGTCAGAATTTAATATAGTTGTTATTATATGAATTTGGGGTGCTGATTCCAACAATGGCCTCTTACATCTCATTTCAGAGATATGGCATAGCCTAGTTAGTGAATGGTTCAAGCAGTTTCCTTGTGAGGAAGCCAAGGAAGCTGCTTGAACCATTCACTAATGAGGCTATACTCTCAAAACCTAGACAAAATAGGGCAAAACTGAGGCCATTGTGGGAATCAGCACACCAAATATATCCAGGAATAGGTCTACCTTTAGGACCTATTCTATTAGGTCTAATAGGACAGCAAAATGTGTGTTGGCCTTGTTATGTGCCACATGCAGTTCATTCTGTGAGGAGTTCAGATTTGTGAGGATTGCCCTAAGCAAAGCTACTAAACAATATCCATGTGTGTTTAAAAAAGGACAGATATATTTGTTAAATATTTGGGAAAATGAAAACAGTGGGATGATCCCAGGGACGAACGGAGCCCCGAGTGCGCCCATGGCAGGGCGATGAAACCACGCCCCCAGCACATCGCCCTGCCCAGCCATGCCTCCCTGCACCCGGAATAGCTCCATTTTGGAACGGAACGAATGTGATGGAGGGCAGGTGGGCCAGACAGCGCACAGGTTACTCCGTGGACTCTGCGCAATGGCGCCCCACTGCTACCAGTGCCCATGGCTCGCGCCACCCCGGGCTACACTCTTCCTCCGCCTCTGGATGATCCACACAAAGCAAGGGAGCACACCCAGTTTTAGTAACAACTAGCTTTTTGTTACCCGGCGTTGCCCGGGTGTTTATATCTCCCATCCCTGACTCATCCCTGACCCATCTCCCAATTTTGGGCGTTTTCGACCATTTTCACCTGGGGCCTCCTGCGCACCCCCCCACCTCTGGGGGCAGTGGGGGGGCCTGACCCCCACAGTGTCTGTCGCCAGGCCGCAAGGCACACGCATGCCGAGTCTGGCACCAATTGCTCCAGGCGTCACAGTGGGGCATGGTGGATATCTCGTATCGCACCCCTTCCCGCCCCCCACACTGGGGGGTGCGGACCCGAACTCCCAGAGCGCCGCTGTTCGCCTCGGTGACCCCAGAAACTACAGAACCGAGGACGATGGCGTCCGTTTTCGGACATTTCCATGCGGGGGCCCTGGCTCCCCCCCCAGGGTGCTAGGGAGGCCTGACCCCCAGAGTGTCTGTTGCCAGGCTGGAAGGTATGCGCATGGCGAGTTTGGTGCACTTCGCTCCAGGTGTTCCAGCAGGGCATGGTAGATATTGTGTCTTGCACCCCTTCCCGCACCCCATGCCGAGGGGGGATGAACCTGGAGTCCGACGGTGTCAGGAGCATCGCCGCTCGCTCCGGCAACCCCGGAAACTATGGATTCAACGCCGATCTTGGCCGTTTTCGACCATTTTCACTTGGGCCCCCCGTGTACCCCCACCCCCAGGGGCGTGAGGGGGGGTCTAACCCCCGCAGTGTTTGTCGTCAGGCCACAAGGTGTATGCGTGCCGGGTTTCGTGTCGCTCGGTCCAGGCATTCCAGCAGGGCATGGCGGATGTTGTGTCTCGCACCCCTTCCTGCCCCCCACGCTGAGGGGGGGTGAACCTGAACTCGGACAGCGTCGGGAGCGTCGCCACTCGTCCCGGCGACCCTGGAAACTATGGATTTGACACCGATTGTGGCCATTTTCGACCATTTTCACGCGGGGACCCCCACGTACCCCCACCCCTGGGGGCGCTAGGGGGCCCCGACCCCTGCAGTGTTTGTGGCCAGGCCACAAGGTGTATGTGTGCCAAGTTTCATGTTGCTCGGTCCAGGCGTTCCAGCAGGGCATGGCGGATGTTGTGTCTCGCACCCCTTCCTGCCCCCCACGCCGAGGGGGGGGCAACCTGAACTCGGACAGCGTCGGGAGCGTTGCCACTCGTCCCAGCGACCCCGGAAACTATGGATTCGACACCGCTTTTGGCCATTTTCGACCATTTGCACGCGGGGACCCCCAAGTACCCCCCTGGGGGCGGTAGGGGCCCCCGACCCCCGCAGTGTTTGTGGCCAGGCTGCTAGGCTTCCGCATGCCAAGTTTGGTGCCAATCGGCAGGTTCCAGCAGGGCATGGTGGACGCTGTGTTTCGCACCCCTTCTTGCCCCCCACGTGGGGGGGCAAACCCAGTCTTCAACTGCATCGGGAGCGTCGCCACTCATCTCGGCGACCCCGAAAACTGTGGATTTGACTCCAAGTTTGGCCGTTTTTGACCGTTCTCACGTCGGCCCCCCCGTACCCCCACCCCCGGGGGCGCTAGGGGGGTCTGACCCCCGCAGTGTTTCCTTCCAGGCTGCAAGGTGTATTCCTGCCAAGTTTCGTGCGGATTGGTCCAGGCGTTCCCGAGCCTATGCATACACACATACAGACATACACAGACACCCACCCACATACCCACGTCCATATATATATATATAGATTCAATCCTATGTCTATGCATAAGGCATGTCTATGCAGAAGCAGGTTTCATAGCACCCTTTGGGACTTACTTGCAGGAAACTCTGCATAGGATTTCAGTTTAAACTTCTCTTCAAGCAAGAAAGGTTGTTACATACCATTTTTTGTCTTACAGTGCATAAAAAGATCAAAAGGCAACCAAAGGCATAGGTCAACTGAATGAAATGTTAGTGCAAATTGACATGAGCTGAATAGCTAACCAAAAGGCCAGGGCATACTCTGCGGCCAATAATACTTAAAACTTTCCCTCCAAATTGCAAAAGAAGGCAAGTTTTTTATACGGTATCTTCAGTCTTCTGTCTTTACAACAACAGCCTCATCCTACAGCTTGGCGACTTCTGCCAGAGCCTTTCTTAAAGAAATTCATGTCAATTTATTTCTACTTATTTTTTTCTTTTTTTGCTGAACAGATTCTTTTGACATAATAACATTTTCCCCCAGAATGTGTTTATGCCAAGCTCTTTGGAATGGGCAGGTTTTTTGTCTCTCTTGAGCACTGTTAAAATTTTTTCTAAAGGTCTAATGCTAAAAGCTATTCTCCCACGGGTGTTGGTCTCTACTATAGCCCTAGGTTATTTAGCAGCAGTTCAGACAGAAATTCCCCCAAACTTGAAAGTCTTTTAGAACGATCTGCAGAATGCACAATGACAGCAAAGACCTAGAAACTTCCCCCAGCAAGCAAGCAAGCAAGCAAGCAAGCAAGCAAGCAAGCAAGCAACTAACTAACTAACTAACTAACTAACTAACTAACTAACTAACTAACTAACTAACTAACT
>JAJKFI010000096.1:293039-307002 GCA_029204185.1 Lerista edwardsae
ACTAACTAACTAACTAACTAACTAACTAACTAACTAACTAACTAACTCCAACCCTGGGCCTTCTTCAAATGCATACTGCCAAATATAAATTCATGTTCTGCTCATATCAGATACAGGAGACAATCACGTATCTGTAAGTATTGGTCTGCCCCAGGGTGAAGAGAAGAAATAGCAAGGTAGGGTTGATGAGAAAAAAATAGTGTAGCCTGCTCCTGTGGAGACTCCTGTTGAAAAGTGGGGAAAAAAATCAAGCAAATAAATGACAAATAAAGTACCATAGCCAGAGCAATTGATATCTAGATCAGCTTGAGCCAAACAAATGTCAGGCTTTCACCAGTAAAAACTGAGCATGTTCTCTCAACTTCCTTGCCTTTACTAATTTACTTTACTAAGGGCACAATCCTAACCAGCTTTCCAGCACTGACATAGGTGGGCCAACGGGGCATGTGCTGCATCCTGCAGTGGAGTAGTAGTCATGGAGGCCTCCTGAAGGTAAGGGAGTGTTTGCTTCCTTGCCTCGGAGCTGCATTGTTCCTTGGAGCTGCACCCTTCCCCTGGTGATGGAAAGTTGCTTAGGGTTGCACCTCATAGTACCAGTGGCGTACCTAAGGGGGGCGGTCAACTTGGGGTTTGCCCCAGGGTGAGTGAGCCCCCAGGAACGCCAATGCATAATACTAAATAAAGGAGTGAGTGAGAGTGAGTGTGAGAGAGAGAGAGAGAGACGTCAACTGCCCTCAGATCGTTGCTGGTGTGGAATACAAATGTATCACACCCAATTATTCTTAACCACATCCTTAGGAACAGTCTTCTGGGCTAATTGAGACTCCCAGCCTTGCCCTCTGTCCCTCACGAGAACCGCGCTGACAGCAGTGCAAACCCAACCGGTCTTTCTATCCGCAGTGGCTTCAGACTTGACGGAAGGCAGCCCCTTCTCAGGCTGTCTAGTCAGGGCCGAGGCATTTTTATGTGGAAACCTCCGAGCCAATGCAGGGAACAACCCGTCTCTCAGCGGCGCGAGCGAAGATGTTGCGGCTTTCGGCTTTCGAAGTGTTCCAGGGCGAGCGCCGAGGTCGAAAACACCTCGCTCTCGGTGGGGAGGGCGGCGGGCGGGGATCTGCTTGTTTTCGCGGGTGGGCTGGACGGACGCCTCGCTTTGTCCCCCAGGTGGGCTTTTGGCAGAGCCCGAGGAGGGCGGGAGCCCGGAGAACCAACCACCAAGCCGGCCCGGCCGGGGGCAACCAGCGTGCCGTTCGCGCCTGCTGAAAGGGGGCGGGGATGTGGGCGCGCCTCGGGGGTCGGGCGGCAGCCTCCTCCGTCCGCCCAGTGCGCGCTGGGCAGGAGTCGCCAGACGCGCGGAGCGGGGCAGGCTGCCTGCGCTCCTGTCCGTCGCTGCCATGGACCCGAGCGCGGCGGGCGAGCAGGCGCTGCCCGGGCCGGAGGAACGCAGGTAAAGCAGCTCGCCGAGCGCCAGGCAAACTTTGGAGCGAGGGCGACGCGGCCACGGAGACCCGGGCTCTTCGCCTGGGGACGGGGACGGGACGGGAGGCGGCGGCAGCGGAACCGCGGAGGGACGTGGCCGCTGGTTGCGGGCGCGAGCGGGGTCGGGACCAGCGCGCGTTCGGCTGCGCGACGGGATGGTCGGGCGGGCGGTGGCAGGACCAGATCCGACGCTTGGAGACGAGGGGTGCGGACCGCGCTGGTGCTGTGGTGGTCAGCCCCTCTCGGCCCGCCATCCTGTCCCGCGCTAGCCAGTTTCTTCGATCCACTCCAGCCGCCTTCTCCACAGGCGATCGCCGCCTTTCTGCTCTTCAACGCTGCCACTTTCCTTCTCGCCCCGTATCTGTCTTTTGTGCATCAGTTCCTATTTCTCCCTTCTTTACAACTTCACTGCTTCAGATCTCGGCTTGTCCCACCACGAATCGCTGGTTTTCCATGTATTGCAACCTTTGGTCCTTCACCCTACCCTGCTCCCGAAACTTCTGGGTATGCTCCCCCTGCCTTGTTCCTATACTGCAACATGGGCTCTTTACTTCAGCCTACTACGATCCCACTTGCCTTCCTAGTTCCACAAGCATGCCTCAACTTCCCTCCAAACAGCAAATTCCCTCAGGTATCCTAAGGCATTCACTCTTAATTTCTCTTATCCCCTAGCATTGCACCTTTATCTTTTCTGCAACTAAGTTCTTCCTTCCTTTTCTCCATCTGCACCTGTTTATCCCTTCAGCCTTCAACACTCCCTTTTTTTCTCATGGTGCACAGCAGTTTCCATGGAGTCACCCAGCTGCATCAGATTTCCTGTTTTTAGTCTTCTCATCCCATATCTGTGGGGAGCATCAGTTTCTCCTTTGCCCTTGTTTATCTAATACCAGCACATTATCTTCTTAATGATCTCTACGGTATCTGGCAGTGAAATACCAGCTTCAATAATTGATCTAACAACTTTGCTAGTCTGTGTTGTTTTTGTGCAATTCAACAAAGCTGTTGAGTGGGATATGTTGGAGCCTCCTAATGGGGGCCTTGCGCCCTGCTTGGGTATGTGCACATATATTTTTATCATGTCTGTGCATGTGGGCATACTTGAGATAAAACAAATATGTGTTTTTTTATTTGCAAATTGTGTTTGGGACACCTTTTGAATTCCAAATTGATTGAAACAGCAGTGCCTTGGTTTTAATGTTTGTGTTGCGTAGAGCAGTCTTTGCACGGGACACATTCTGGAGAGGAACTGAACACATAGTTTGTGAAGATGCAAAGATATTTCTTTGATGTTACCATTTTACAGTAGTAGTTACTAATAGCTATTTTTCTCCTAAATTAGATTTATACTCCCTTCTCCATTATGGTGGAAATTGAGTATTAATAGAGAGAAATTGGTCTTCCCAGTAAGTTGTAGAATGTAAATTCGCTGTGCAAACAACTGCATCGCTAAATGTAGATTCAGTATGGCCCTTTGTACTGTGAACTTTGTAAGTTCAGTATTGGGCCCGTAGCCCTAAACAATGGGTTAGTAATCCTTTGGTCAGAACTCTGTGGCTGTTGAAGTAACATATATGTATTTGAATATTTATCCAACTTTCCAGTGCCAACGCAGCCAAATGCAGCCTCGAGGTAAGGGAACAAACTTTCCCATACCATGAAGAAGCTGCCATGATGGCCCCTCCCTACAGCAAGATGCAGCACATGCACTGTTGGCTCGGCTGCATCAGCGCTGGAAAGTTGGATAGCATTAAGCCCTTAATCTCACAGAAAGGTATTCAGTCTTTCTGCTTGCAAGTAGAACTTTTCAAGACACCATATTTTTTAGTGGCATACTGCCACATTTTGATCTGTGGTTGGGCTTGCCATATACTTGTGCAACTTTTGTGCATCTTTTGAAGCATCAGGCAGCTGCACAGCCATTTGTTGTCCATTGGTGCACCACCACTCCAGCCATTTCCACTTCCAGCCAGGTCAGGTAATATGAGGTAGTGGAGCCAACTACAACCTGTCAAACTTATATGGGCTGGTGTAACTGATCTTAGTGTAGTTTTGCCAGTTTGATGGATTTGTGACTTGTTGTAACCATTATGTTCTAGAAGTCTTTAATTCCATCATTTCTGTGCTTTTTTCTCTGCTCAAATGGCCAATTGTTGCCATAATGACCAGCAGGACTTCTGCAAAACATTTTTCTGGAGCATCACAAACTTAAAGTTCAGAAAGTTGGAGAATACAGCACTATTTTGCAAGAGTGTGGTGAGTACGTGGGCTGAGGAGTGAGGAAGGGATGAGTGTGCAGAAGCACAGCCAGCTCCATACCAGTGACTGAGTCCTATTTGGGGCAATGAATAACAATCCTCATTCAATCTTGTAGAATTCCTGCAGATTCTTGTGTGTGTTGTTGTTGTTGTTTAACTCAAGAAAAATATGTTAAACATTGAAAAAATTAAAATGGCTTTTTGTTAAAAAATATATTTACATACTTAACTTTATTCCAAATATTACAACCAGATTGTAAATTGTCTTTAAAGTTCTTGTACAAAAAGTTTTTATAAGTATACTAATATTAATATAATACTAATGTAATAATTGTATCAGTGTTCTGCTTCACATGTTGTATATTTCTCCCATGTTCCTGAACAAGGGTATGTGTTGCAGTAGCATTCAGATCTTTGAAGCACAAGTAGTTTTGTTTAATCTGCTGTCCCTGTGATGTCTGTGTTTCCCAGAATGGTTCTTGATCGATATACAGGCATGCATTGCTGGTTGGTTCTTGCTTTCTAAACAACCATTTAGCAGGTGGAACAATCTACTAATCTTATACAAAGCACAGTGTAGCAGAATGCTCCTTCTATGGTGATTGGATGCAAAGGGCATTTTACGGTGGAGCTTTCTGAACAGATGTATATGTCTGCATCTGATGTAGTCCATTAAAAAGATGTTTCTCATAGAGGTTAATACCTTTGACAAATGTGACGTTATAGTAAAAGTTTCTGCAAAAATGTTCCCCCCTAACTTGTGCATTCCTTTACACAGTTTGTAAAATCATAGTATGGTTTTGCTATTTCTTCTGTGTCTCCTTGATGAATTGGCACAGCAATCATATGCATGTCTACTCAGATGTATTATGTCTGAGTAGACATGCATATGATTGCTGTTTAATTATTTAGTTTAATATGTCTAAGCCCTAGTTAGTTTAATGGCACTTGTTATGAACAGTATTATATACTGCTTTTCAACAAAACAAGTTCACAAAGTAGTTTACACAAGAATCAAATAACTTACTCCTAGTTAGCATGTATAGGATTGCAGCCTGGGCTATTCACACCTGTCATTTTACCACATGGATTAATAAAATATAAAAATCCATTTTGCACTTAGCAGCTGTTACTTGATAGTTGTACTGAAGGAACAAAACTGCATGTTAAAACTTTTTATTATAAACAATTGTTGGTTGGTAATACAGCACAATAGTAAACATAAATTAAAATCAAGCCCTGATTTTACATCCCCAGAAGAGTTTCATACAGCAAAAATTGTATGTATTTTTTTCATACAGCAAAAAATCTATTTTTTTTTGTACCAACAAAACATAGCTTTGAAATACGTTAAGAAATAAACATGATGTTTACTGTAAATGCAACATTTTGCCTCATGGCTATTTTGATTTATCAGCAGATCATTATTTCTATAGAAATTGTTTTTCATTGTTACCCATTTTCAGTTTTGTTTTGAATAGCTGTAGTTTCTTTAGAAGCTGTATACTTTTCCACAGCTCTAGCAAAAGGTATTTTCTATGGGCGGCTTTTTCCCCACCAGAAGGAGATCTTGTTACAATTCTCTGTACAAATCTCCCAGCCGATATGCGGATGGATAGATTCTTGTTGAACTGTTCAGCTCATTCAGCAAGCACTGGGTTCCATGACCACTATATACCAACAAATCCAGTTTGTCAAGCTTGCTGGGTTTATGAAGAAACCCAAACTGAGAGATGGTCTGTTAAATCCCAAAAGCACAAAAATGACCCCATGCAAAATTCCTCCTAATGGACAGAAAACAAATGTATTTGAGAATCTGTTGCAAGATCCAATTTAGTTTACTGTGCTGAATGTATTGGGTTAATTATACAAAAGAACATATTTTAAAAATATTCTTTCATTGATTTTTCACTTAATTTTTTCAAATGATTTACTTTATTGCAAAGATGTTTATCTGTTCTGTGTTAATATAAGTCTCCAAGCATGATAGCAACATTGACAGTATTACTACTTCCTTGAGAAGCTAGAATGTTTTTCCTTTGAATGGCAGACAGCACTGAATGCATATATGTCCAATTCAGACATAACAGAAGACAGTAGTTTCCTACTATGACAATAAGCCTCTGCAAACCATTGGCTTTCATGTTGCTCTTCTTTCTCTCCCTTTTTATTTACAAGAGTAAGAATTTTTTAAAAGTAAACCACAGTTCCAAATTATATCGATACTTGGGCAACTGTGGTTTACTTTAAACCACAGCTAGAGAACTAGCTAGGATCTAAAACCATGATTTGATCCTTGTTTGTTTTCTTCTAACTGCAGTTTGAAGTCAACCACAATTTTCTGGGTTTGGGTGTAATACATAACTGTGGTTTGCTCCATAGTGAAAGTATTTCTTCTCCTTTCATTTAAAAAGGGAGGAGGAGTGCATGAGCATAAGAAATTCACGTTCAGAGTAGGAAACTGGTTCCTATTACATCAGAACAGGACTGTGAGGTCTAAGTTCTTTTGCCTAAGATAAGCTGTTCTAACATAGGAAAAGTTATACTGGATCAGTCAAAGGCCCATCTGTTGAGCATTTAAAGACCATTGATTACCATTATAACCTTCTTGGTATGTCTCTTCTAATTACCTATGATCATGAAAAATAATGGAATAGGTCCATTTGTGATAATGGTAGTGATCTAATGTGTCTCTGATCCTCCATTAGATGACCATGATGATCATGAATGGTCCTGTCTTTCACTGATCCAGTAGAACTTTACTTATGTTAGAACAGCTTAGGCAAAATAACTAAGGAATGGATCTGGTGTTGATTTTTAGTTTTCTGATTGCTCATTGAAATATCATTTTAAAAATTTCCCAGCCTAAGATAGGGCTAGCTTTTTCAGCTAGAAAAAAAGACTTTCTTTCCATAAGCAGATACTTTATCAGTAAAATACAAATGTTATGGAAGAGTGAGATTTATATTTGACAAAATATAGCAAAGGCAGAATGGCAAAGACCAAAACCAAACAGATCGATTTATAAGTATTCACAGCTCATTGCAAAAGAATGGTGAGTAGAGATTTACTGCACTGACTGATAAAGATGAAACCAAATTTCAGAAATACTAGAACCTAATTTCCAGAAAAGACAGGCCCTTCAGGGATCCCCAAACTTTCATCTCCCAGGGCCACAGCAGATCAATTATAGGAAACAATATATACTTTTTGTACTAACAGTTTAACAATAGTAGAAAAATACTTGCAATATGTAGCTGTAGGGCTGCTTGCTTTCTCTTGTTCTATCAGCTGAACTCTCAGTGAGAGTGATCCAGCCCAACATTCATTTTACCCAGCAGGAGAAAGAATGTGTGTGGCAGTGGGTGCAGGGACGAACAGAGCCCCGAGTGCGCCCATGGCAGGGCGACGGAACCGCGCCCCCAGCACGTCACCCCGCCCCCATGCGTCACCCAGCCATGCCTCTCTGCACCCGGAATAGCTCCATTTTGGAGTGAAATATACACCAGGGAGGGCGGACGGGCCAAACAACACGGGTTAGCTTATGGGTTAGTCCGTGCAATGTCTCCCTGCCGCTGCCGGCGCCCATGGCTCGTGCCACCCCGGGCTATACCATCCCTCCGCCTCTGAGTGGGTGGGATTGAAACAAGGAAATTGTAGAGATGTGCATGTAATTATAATATCAGTAAGATCAGTGGGCCATTCAAAATGTGTTGATGGTCAGGAGGTGGCCCATATGCCATAGTTTGAAGGTCATTGCCCTCGAGCACTGATTATACAAATAATTCTTGTATTTTATTACAGACATATTGCTTAACTTGGCTTTAAGGGTTGTGTGGTTGTTTGCATGTGCCCCAGTCATGGCTCCACTGTCTCAATTGCACAGGAGCTTATGCATTTATATCCAGATGTAGGTATGCTCTCGATGTGTAAAGCCATACACTCAATTTTGACAGGTACAGATTGTGTGTGTGCGCCTGTGCAAATGAGACAGTGAATATGTGGCGTTAGGATTCTCAATCTCAATTTCTCTCTCTACACATTCAATTTATATGTAGGCCTGGCTTATCAGTGAATTTAACAGAATTTACTTCCAGGTAAACGTAAGCAGGATTTTTAACCATTAGTTAGTTCTACACGTAAAAGTTTGCTGCTCTGAAATACAATGCCACATTATACTCTGTAAGAATTGTATAGATTTTGGAAACTTCAGAGTTTCTGTTGTATATGTTAGATAAGAAATTGCCATTTCTTGCATGTTTTTAAATCCCTTTTTAAAAATATATTACAGATGCTGAATGATTTCCTGACTACTGAAATGCTTTGAATCCTGAGTTTACTTTTCTAACAATGAACAGTTCAAAATCACTGGCGTTGGCTGGAATTGGTATACTTTCCAACACAACTTGTCACACGGAAAAGAAGATCTCTGTGTTTTTTTCTGTGATCTTCATGACAGTGGGGATTTTTTCCAACAGTCTCGCAATAGCAATTCTCATGAAGGCATATCAGAGGTTTCGGCAGAAATCTAAAGCATCATTTTTGCTTTTTGCTAGTGGATTGGTTATCACAGACCTGTTGGGCCATCTCATCACTGGAACGATTGCAGTATTTGTATATGCAACGGACAAAGACTGGATTCGAATCAATCAGTCCAATGTTCTCTGCAGTGTTTTTGGGATTTGCATGGTGTTCTTTGGACTATGCCCCCTTTTTCTGGGCAGTGTGATGGCTGTTGAACGCTGCATTGGAGTCACTAAACCAATATTTCATTCAACAAAAATGACTTCTAAACATGTCAAAATGATGTTGACAATGGTATGTCTTTTTGCTATTTTCATAGCTTTGCTGCCTATTCTTAGGTTAAGAGCCTATCAAATTCAGGCCTCAAGGACCTGGTGCTTTTATAAAACAGAGCATATTGAAGACTGGGAAGACAGATTTTACCTCTTACTTTTTTCATGCTTGGGCTTACTGGCCTTAAGTATTTCATTCGTGTGTAATGCTGTGACGGGAATTACTCTTTTAAGAGTCAAATTTAAGAGTCAACAAAGACAAGGCAGATCTCATCACTTTGAAATGATCATTCAGCTCTTGGCTATAATGTGTGTCTCCTGCATTTGCTGGAGCCCTTTCCTGGTAAGAGCCTAATACCTTTGCTGTTTTTTGAATGCACATCTCTATACTTTTCCTTTTTAGTCAAGTGTTTCTTATTTACCTATTGTTTCAACAGCTCATTGTTCAGATGGTACAAAAAGTTACGTTTATGCAGACTGTACATCACCTTCATTATGGATATAATCTAGCCAAAGCTAACCACTCTGCAGCCCCACAGATTTCAATGGGAGAGAAATAAGCACTTGTTGCTCAGAACTCTTTGGCTTAATGTCTCAAACAAAAAACAGATTAACGATAATAATTATCTCTGGCTAGAGGTGATTGAAAATATTTTTTTTACAGATTTCATGATTTGAAAGGCAAAATGCAGTGTTATGTGTTTTTATTCTTTCTCATTCCAAGTTCTCATTTTTATTAATTTTAAGTGCTTAAAAAGTATACTAAGTAGGTGATGTAGGTGATACCGTGTCAGCAGATGCAGCCACAGTATTATTTCTATTTGGAAAATAATCTATTTTAATTTCTGGAAAATATCTTAAACACAAAAAAGGGGGTGCTTTGCGTTTTAACAATAACAAAAAACAAAACACTCCTATATGGCATACAACTGTGAAGGATGCAAAAACCAACCAACCCCAAAAGGTTCTTGTAACACACTTTAGAATATTAAAAGTGAACTATTAATAATGAGTTATAATCACAGTTTTTTTGGGGGGGGGAATGGTAAGTATCAAAGCAAATTTTGCAAGTAAAGCCATCAGGACAATAAGATATTGCTTTCAAGCATGCAGCACTTAAAAAAATAAGATCTAATATTAAGCTTAAGTAATATTGACTGTAATAGCATTCCCTACCCTTAATACTGACTGTAATAGCATTCTCTAACCTTTCCCAGAATGAAAAAAAAATTGACTTTATACAATATAGTTCATTATGAATTCCAGAAATATTATGATTAACATTGGTACATTTATAGCATGTCAAGTCAGAAGTAAGACCTACTGAGTTCACTTACAGCCCAATCCTCTCCCTTGCCAGCTCATAGCAAGCAGTGCTGCTGATGGAGCATGCGGTCCATGCTATGGTGAGGGCACAACTAGATAGCCCAGGAGGTGCATGATAAGGGCCAGGTTTTCCTGCTGCCATAGAAAGCTTTGTGCTGCCAGAATGCTAGTTCTGGGCCTGCAGCTGCTGTTAGTCCTGAGAAGGTAGTATTCATTTCCATCCTAGTACTGTAAGTAGCCTTTCCAAGGCTAATACTGCTCTTGGTATATTATATGATTTTGGTCAGATTTTGGCATGGCAGGAAAGTGTTAGATACTCTTTACTCACATACAATGATGGACTTTGATCGAGCAGTTCTGTAGCTACTAAATTAGAAACCAACAGTATTCACACAGGGCCAAACTATGCAGTTCATTTGATGGGTTGGGTCGTTTGATTCTTATTTTGGCAGATGTCATTTTTGTATTCCAGTTCAGCATTCCTTCTGGGAAATAGATGATTTTCAACAGAGGTAGAAATGGGCAGAGACTAAGAGGTAAAAAAATGAGTTTCTTTCTCAACTGGTCAGCTTATTGCACTTTCCTGGCAGTGTCAGTGAACTGGGCCTAGAAGGACACCCCAGAGAATGTGAACTATGAAATAGATGAGTTGCTGTCTCATTATAGTAGACCAACTTCTGGTAAATAATTGTACAAGCATTTGAAAACAGGACATCTCTGTGGGTGAGAATGAAAGGTAGTTCATATCCAGGGCCAAGAAATTCATAGTGGCTCAACTGTCACGCCTATATGTTTTCCTGGAAATTGAACCGGGGATGATGATGGAAATCTTCCGTGAACAAGAATGCAACATCACATTCCCGTTTTATTCACATCCATGTTTGTAGTTCAAGTTAAGATTGACAACTTTTTTTGTTTCTGGCAAAGCATTTGTACTTTCTGTAGTTGTGTGTGAATCAGAAATTGAGTAGTTAAACTTTCCCTATCCCTTCTTCTCTAAGCTGGGTCAATGTTCACGTGCGGAATTTCTGCTTCTCATGCGACTATCAAAAGTGTAGGAGTTCTATCAGAAAAAAATGTTGGCAATTTTAATTCAAATGTCAAGGCTTTGGGAAGCCATTCCAGCCATAAGATTTACTTTACCAGGGCACCTAAATGCAAAAGCTACGACACAAAAGCAGTGTCACACACTATTCTATTTTAACAGCACGGACATTGTCATTTGTAGTAAGATACATAAGTCAAATATGTAGGATATAAATGTTACCATTGTTGTTGGATAATAAAAATTTAGTCACAGAATATTTACAACTTCATATTACAGTACATTAATACAGTACATTAACCTGCAAAACATTATAAACAAGTTTATACTGAAAACAAAACACCCAGCACATTTTTCTTTAGAAGGCAGGCCTAGGCATTGAATTGAAATTTATGACACTGTTAAGTTCAAGGTAAAACGGACTCAAGAGGGATTTTGGCATCTTAGACTAACATTCTTTAACCCCAAGGTTGTTAAAGTATTTTATACAAATTGATGTGCTCATTCTATTTATTTTCTGTTATAAATATCTTGCACCTTGTTAAATAAGTTCCTTGAAATTTAACTGGATTTTTAAGTAAATGAATTTGACAGCTGAAAAGTTCTGAAACCTGCTGTACGTTGGTCACTATTAGTTACCTTTTACTGCTGTAGACAACAAACAGTATGTGACTCAAGACTTAAACTTTGGTTCCTTACAGGGTGTTTGTCCTATACCAGCACAAAGTGTGGGTCACAAGGTCATGCACAGGCCTGCCCACCCTTGCGCTTGTTTGGCTCAAAATAGGAGCCATTCCAGAAGCCCCATTACTTATCGAGGCCTTTTCTGGCCCAGCAACCCTCTGCAGGCAAACAGGAAGTGGCTTCCAAAAACTGAAAATGGCTTACTGAGGCTTCTGAGGGCTTTTCTGAGGCCTCCAGAAGCATGTAGAGTGGGTTTCGGGGCTGGGAGAGGCCTCCAGCACCACTAAGAATATTGCAGCCCTCTGCAGAAGATGTGTATCCTAACCAGCCTTCCAGTACTGGGGTAAGCGCAATGCAGCTCTGAGGTAAGGGAGCAACCATTACCTTACCTAGAGGAGGCCTCCGTGACTGCCCCCCCTGCATCTGCAGGATGCAGCACATGCCTAATTGGCATCGCTGTGTCAGTGCTAGAAAGTTGGTTAGGATTGCGACCTAAGCTTCTTTGAAATAACTCTGACGAAGACAACTGCAGTGATGTGCAGCTTATAAATAGCATATCACTATAATTGGCGTCATCACAGTGACTCCCAGGAAGCTTAATTCTCCTTTGAAATTTTATTATTATTATTTTATTATTTATTGAATTTATACCCCGCCTATTGCCCGAGGCACTCAAGGCGGCATTTACAACAATAAAAAATATAAAAACAACATTAAAAACAATTTAAACAATATTAAAATACAATAAAACAAAAAATTAAACAACAAAGTTTAAAACAAGCCATGTGGATCATAAAATATAAAAGTATAACCAGCCAGCCAACCAGCCAACCTGTCAACAGTTAAAAAGCTTTTTGAAATAAAAAGGTCTTCAACCCCCGCCGAAAAGTTAACAAAGAGTATAACAAAATGTTATAGTGTAACATTGTTTACTCTGTGAGTATTCAGTTCACTACACAAATATTGGATCTTGGAGCAGATTCTGTGGCTACATGTTGCTTAGGATGCATGCTGCCATGATGCTTTCAATGCTTCTTAACTGCAAGAGTTCTAGATATTCACTGTGATTTGAAAAAGGGAACTGAGGTTCTAACAACTCTAAACAGATGTCTTTGTGGAGGGGGAAAAAAGCGCTTCTTTGGATCACTCTGTGGTCTGCCAGACTCAAATCTGTTGTCCTAATCTTAAAAGAAAACAACTGGAATTCCCAAACAGTGTTCTATGTACCATTTGTTGACGATCAGTATTCCTATTTAAATAAGAAACAGATTTTAACATTATTTACAATATTATTAAAATACTATCATGTTATTCTTTATTTTGACTGAAGTTATGAGGAAAAGCCTTGTTTTTCATATGCACAAATGTAGAACTAGTGTTTAAACTAGTGTAAAACTAGGCTTTAGCTAGGGTGGAAATTCTGTTGAAATCAGTGGGACTTCCAAGTACATGTGTTTCAGACTGAGGTTTAAGTGTGCATTCAAAATACATTTTCCAGATGGACAACTGAAAAAACAACAACAATAGAATTTTGTTCCTTTACAGTAGTAGTGAGGCTACTCAGTGCACAATATTGGAAAACTACAGAAACACCTTCAGTTGAAGAATTGTGGATAAAGATTTTGGACTTGGCAGAAGTGGGTAAATGTACTTCGCTAGTTAAAGAGAAGTCAGTAACTACTTTTATGCGTGGTTGGAAAGCACTCATTGATTTTTTGGGGGGGGCTGCCCGAGAAGTTCTTCATACTTGCTTTTATAATGATTCTTCTTTTTGCTATTGTTTGTTTCCTTGTCTTTTTTAATATTATTTTGGGAATTAAAAAAACAAAATAAAATTTCTAGTCATTGGTCATGAATGATCCCAGGCCTTGATATGGAACGGCAGTGTCACAGTCTACAATCCTATACACACTTTCCTGGGAACTAGTCCCCTTGATCACAGTCAGATTTCTTTCTAAGTAAATCTGCATTGGATTGCACTGTATGTGATGCAAAATTAAATGTATGAGTAAGCTCGGAGTACATTCATAAAATGCAATTTCTGTATTTGCCAATCAACATCTTTTTGGGATTGTTAATCTCTTTTAGTAGACAACTGTACAGTCAGAGTCGGTCTATGGGTTGCACATGGAAACAAGCAAAAATAGCTTTGGTGTTATGGCTGCCCCAGCTTAAACCATGGATAGCCATTGTTATAGTGACTAGAGTTTTTATACCTCAGTGAATGCACCCGGTGGCAGCTGCTTCTGACAGGGAAATGTTTTACAGAATACAGTAGGAGACTACATATCCTCTGTTTTCTACACAAGTAATCATTATTATTATTATTATTATTATTATTATTATTATTATTATTATTATTATTATTATTATTATTA
>JAJKFI010000096.1:307012-352139 GCA_029204185.1 Lerista edwardsae
TATTATTATTATTATTATTATTATTATTATTATTATTATTATTATTAATTTATTGGCCAGGAATGGAAACCATGCCTGGAATTTGACGTGGCCTTCGGCTACATACGTACATACAACACCGCCCACCCACCACACATACAAAAAACGACAATACATAAAGGCAAATCCCAACATTGCTCAAACATCAGATTGTAACAACATGACTAAAGATTTAGCAGTTTGGTGGCGCAAGGAAAGAAACTGTTTTTGTGCCTTGATGTTTTAGTATAAGGAGTCCTGTAACGTCGACCCGAGGGGAGAAGATCAAACAACTTATTGCCAGGATGCGATAAGTCTGCAACAATCTTATTCGCTCGCTTTGTAACCCGAGCGGTGTACAATTCTTCTAATGAAGGCAACTCGGACCCAATTATTCTTCCAGCGGCTTGAACGGTCCTCTGGAGCCTTTGCTTGTCCAGTTTGGTTGCTGAACCAAACCAAACAGTTACGGAATTACAGAGGACAGATTCGATAATGCCTCTGTAGAATTGGACAAGCAGCTCACGGGGCAAGTTAAATTTCCGGAGTTGGCGCAAAAAATATAGCCGCTGGTGGGCTTTTTTAATAATGCCACTGATGTTAGTTGACCATTTCAGGTCACGAGAAAGTACAGAGCCCAGAAACTTAAACGACTCCACAACAGAGACCTTACTGCTCAGAATGAAAAGTGGAAGCAAAGGTGGAGGGTGTTTCCGAAAATCGACCAACATCTCCACAGTTTTTTGCGAATTGAGCACTAAGCTGTTACTGCTGCACCACGCAACAAAGTGCTCAATTTCCCATCTTTTAATCATGCAGTAGTAGTTGCCAAAGCAAACAACTGCTGGCATAAAGATTTTCATTTTGGGTTTATCTTGAGGTAAAACTTATAGGAATCTTTAGACATGGTGACTTGCTGAGTCTCCTGTTCCCTATGTGCATGCAACCACTGTGACTAATGAAGGGGCCAACTCTTTTAAAATTGGGTGCTTTATGTACTGACAATCTTTTTCAGAAATATTTGTGTGTGTTGTGTCATGACTGAAATGCAGTTCTGAGTTCAGTCATTTAAGTAAATGCCTTTAATACTATATTCAAGATACTAGTTATTTTACTAGGGCTCATTATAACATGAGACTATGATTGCAGTCTAAGGAAAGCGTAATTGGTACCATTCAATTATAGTCAAAACCATAGTAGTGCATGTTGTAAAATAAATACTAGAGTGTTTTCTGCATTGTGAGGCTTCCTAGCTAGAGTCACAACACTTCTCATGCTTAGAGCCATATTACTGTGAATACACCTGACTTCAGCACATATGTACTGGATCAGGCACTAAGGGCTCAATCCTGAGCCTACGGTGTGGGCGGTCAGAGTGTATCACCTATGCTGCTGTTGCCAAAGGTGCCATAAGGCACCTCCAGCGCTGGTTGTAAGCCATTACTTCTGGCGCTGGCTCAGTGCTGGTCCTGTGAACCTGGTGGTAGCAACGCAACACTGGCAAACTTACCGCTTGCCAGTGTTGTGTGCTTTCTGGGTGTGGTGGGAGGGCGGAACTGGGAAGGGGTGGAGTAGGGGTAGGGCTGATAAGCAATCTTGGCTGCCAGATCTTACCTTCTGTGTTGGGTTACGTAGCCCGACATGGAGGCCCTTGCCTTTGCGTGAGCAAAATTGTCGGCACAGAGGTGAGGAGACCCATTGCCTGCCCTGCACCCTTACCATGGGGAAAGGGGATGAACGTCCTCTTCTTCCGTGGAGCTTCCTGCAGCTGCAGTTTAGGATTAGGCTGTGAGGCCACAATCCTATTCCTAGTTACCTAAGTCTCATTGAATACAATGCGACTTTTTCTGAGTAAGTGTGCATTGCTGGTATGTTTTATGATACTGTAGCTGAAAATCAGCCCAGAATAGGAGGATTCTGGCCCATTGCGAGGATTGCATTTAAAAAGGCAAACAAACAAACGAGAGAGTATGAGGATCATGTTTATTACACCTGCGTAGGCGGGTCAGTCTCCCTTGAAAGGCAGGGAAAAAGACAAAAAATATATAGATTACAAGCATTTTTATACCCCCCCTCCTCTTCCTCCTCCAAGTTCCTGCTTGGTGGAAAATTACAACACAGGGGCTGGGATATGAGATGCTCTGAGCTAATTGGGCCTTGAGAATACACCGTGACCTTTGTGATAAGAGGAGGAGGCTCTGCCCTGCTAGCTTGACCCAGTTATCTATTGTGAGAATTAGCAACACTGGATAGAGAAAGTTACACGGGGGCAATTCAGTGAGAACAAAGAAAGCAAAGATGGAAAACAGTTACTATACATATTTCCGCAGCTTTAGACAAGAGACTTTAACGGCAGTCAATGGCAATGGTTCAACGGCAACAATACAGTACTTTGACAGGGACAGAAAAATGCAATTTCAAAGCGGAGAAATTCATTTAGAGATGAGATTCTCAACAAACTTTAACACCGTCTATGGAACATTTCTTAACTCTTTGTATATATACTTGCAGCCAGTGGTGTCATCTACTCTCTCGCAAGCCGGAACGCTGGGCGGGACTTGAGTGATTGACAGGCCGTCGTTTGACTTCCGGTTTCTTCGCGCGCCCCGCGCGGCTTTCCCTCGCCTCGGAGAGGGCGCCTGCTCGCCCAGGCACCCGGCGCGCCCCCCACCCATCCCCCCTGGCGAGCAGGCACTCCCTCCGAGGCGAGGGAAAGCCGCGCGGGGTGCGCGAAGAAACCGGAAGTCAAACGACGGCCTGTCAATCACTCAAGTCCCGCCCAGCGTTCCGGCTTGCGAGAGAGTAGATGACACCACTGCTTGCAGCCCAGTCCTATGTGGGCCTTATGCTGCCAGAACTAGTGTTACAGCCAGGGGTGTAGCTAATGAAAGTGTAGCCCAGTGCAGAGGGCAAAATGTTGCCCTGGAAGTGACATCACAACAGGAAGTTACATCACAGTTGTATTTTCATTTTCTCTGGTTTTGGGCCATAATGTTTGATAGAATAAAGATATTACACTCTGGTTTGTTTCATTGCATTCTGTATTAAATTACCTTTCTAATGATATATAACACAATGGTATTATTCATACATACCAAGGTCTTCACTATTTTGGCCACTAGTTTCAAGCTCAGCTTGTTGCCCCTCTCAAGCTTGTTGCCTGGTGCAACTGCATCCCCTGCACGTCTTTAGCTATGCCCCTGGTTCCAGCAGCATAAGACCTTTCATGGCTGTTGCAAAAGACAACACGCTGTTTTGTGGAACCAGGCTGCCACCACTGCAAGTGGTGAGTGCGCCAGTGGATTCTCCATGCCCCCTTGCACTGGTAAGTCAGTGCAGGCATGGGAGGAAGGTGAGGAGGAAGTGAAACCAGCAAAATTGCTGGTGTAGGTGTGAGTAGACTCATGTGGTCACAGGAGGCTTACCCCTGGGTAAGGAGACAAATGTTCTTTTAACCTGGGCTGCCCTCCTCTTAGGATACAACACATACTCTGGTGGCATGGCTGCATCAGCGGTGGAGTGGGGGGAATAGATAAGATTGGATCAAAAATTATGTCCATCAAACTACAGATCAATAAACAGATGTATGTAATTCTTGTGTTGTGAAAATATTTTTGATTCTTTCCAACATGTGTGCATATCATGTGGGTAGAGCTTTCCCTCAGCTGAACAAAATGAGCAGCCTACTACATGAAGAGATCAATTTATTGGAGATAAGAGAAAATTGTCTTGATTACTCAGGGCCTGAGGTGCTTGGTTTTGCACCTTGACATGCAGCTGTCATTCTGCCAAGTTTTTCTTCTGGAGTTCCTGAAGCAATTTCAGTGTTTCTGTGCAAGCTGATTATATTTTCTTGTATTGCTTTACAATAATGCACAAACATTTTCATCGTGTTTACAATTGCTGTGTCTCATTCTCCAAGCAGTGCTGTTCCTCTTTTATTTCTTTTATTCTGTCAATCTCTTCAAGCGGTTTTCAATCATCCATCTTGCCGTTTCAGACTTTGTGCAATTGAGACTCCCATTTAGTAGGGAGACCAGATGCCTCTATGAATAATATTTTAGTGTTTTGTTTCTTCTGACATCAGTTCATTTGGCCTCATGGGAGACATTATAACAACAGGTGAGCAGAAGAAAAATGCCCCAAGGCCATGAATCATGGTGGTTTCTGTTGCAGTTTCACATCTCACAGTCCAGAACTGGTTGAAACTGGCATTCCGTCTCTGCTTCTCCAGATCAGATAGACACCTGTGAGTCCTTGAGCTGGTCAGCTTCCCAAGCTTGTTAGGGCAACTAGCTTTACTCCCTTTCCGATAGTGTAATGAAAGCAGGCAATTTCACACGGGAAGAGCTGGCTACAAACACTTTGCTTTCTCATGAGATCATAGTGTCCAAAGGGGCACCTCATTGGGTAAAATGGGGCACAAGGGTCTTCAGGTATCCACCTACCAGATATACTCTGGTTGCATCCTTTTGTTCTTGTGTAGAAGAATTTTCTCACTGTGTGTGCACTAAGATGTAAAACCGCACTGAAAAGCCGCCTGCGCGCGGCAATGCCTTCGCCGGCTTTCCTAACCGGCAGATTGAACTTTTTCACCTTTCACACTTTCGCTACTGAAACCAATAAAGACTTTGACATTAAAATGTAGCGATCGCTTCGTTCCTTCGCTCCGGAGTGCTAAAGCAAGCGCTAGAATGGGTCCGCAAGCCCCCAACTCTGCTCTAACCAACACAAATTCACATCAGGTTATGGAGAATTCAGCCGTAACCCTGCAGGGGCGCGCCACGGACCCGATCCAAGGAGCGGATGCTGAACTGTGAATGCGGCTGCACCCTTCAACTCACGGACACCCTGACAAATGTCTGACGAAGAAGGGGCTATCGGTGGAGTCAAGGAGGAAGACCTCGGGAACGGATCCGAGGAAGAGGAGGTTGGCGAATCCGGGGAAAGCGAGGAGGACGAAGCGGAAGACGTCGCTCCCGCACCGCCGCCGCCACCACCTCAAGCCCCTCAACTCCCGCCGTTGCAGCCCGCTGCGCCCGGGATCGTGATGGCGCAGCAACCGCCCGCCGCCGTCACCCAGACGGCGCCTTTTGGCATTCAAGTTCCACTTCTAAACGACAGCAATTATGTGCAGTGGGCACATAAAATGCAATTGCTGTTGGAACGAGAAGACCTGTGGCAACGCACTCAAGCGCTTCCTGCAGCCGCAGACGCCGCAGCAGCGGCCGCCGACAGGAAGGCGAAAGCGACCATCGGTCTGGCCATCTCGGAAGACCTTTTAGTTTATGTGAGGGATCTTCAACACGCTAAGGAGTATTGGGACACTTTGAAGGAGCTGTTTGCCCGTGCATCGCTGACCTCCAGTATGGTTCTGACGCGCAAACTGTGGAGATCGCGCCTAGACCCGGGAGGAGACTTGCGAGTCCATCTCAGAGCGATGCAGCAGAACCTCAAAGACCTTGAGGCTATCGGGGAACGTGTTGAGGAACGGCTCAAAGTGTTTGCGATCCTCAACTCCCTGGATGAAACATGGGATATGTTTACCCTGACTTTGGAATCCATCCCAGCAGCACAACTGACAGTCACCCTCGTAGTCGCACGGCTTCTAGAGGAAGCGGACAAAAGGGCTGACAATCAAAGAGAGCGTGAATTCCGAAAAGGGAAGAACAACAATTCTGGGAAAAAGCAGCAGCAGCAACCCAGGAATGAATCCCAGGCGCAAGTGTGCGCCAGTGTGCGACAATGTTACGTCTGTGGATCCACCCATCATCTTGCACTCCAATGTCCCAAGAAAAAGGGAGGCTCCAAGAAGAAGAAAAAGCCCCAAAGTGAGCAGAGCACTGGACAAGGGCAATCTCCTAAGCCCCACGCACAGCAACACAAAGCGAGCATCGCGTTTGTCAGCTCAGCAGAAGGTGGGCGCACCCGAGGATCCTGGTTGCTCGACTCGGGGGCAAGCCATCACATTGTGACATCTGCAGACTTACTCACGAGTAGACGCGAGACAGATCGAGAAACTGTTGCTCTCGCAAATGGGAAAACAGCGCCTGTGAGTTGCGCTGGAGAGGTTTTTCTGCCACAACTGCAGATCACCTTAAAAAATGTGCTATGTGTGCCAACGATGTCCAGGAATCTACTCAGCCTTGGCACCCTCCAGGAAGATGGATTTAAAGTGACTTTCCAAGACAACGTCTGCACACTTGAGAGAGGGAATCTTTGTGTGGCTGTTCCCCGAGTGTACCGGCTGTTTGTGCTTGGAGCGCAGGCAACAGAGAATCAACAGGCAAGTGCGTACTTCAACCAACCGAAGCACGGATCCTGTGGACACATCTGGCACCTGAGGTTAGGACATTTAAACCATGACTACGTGAAGAAAACAGCTGAACTTGTGCGTGGAATGGACTTGAAAGATTGTGATGCATTTGTAGACTGTGAGGTGTGTAAACTCACTAAATCGCATCGCGCAAGCATCCCGAAGTTCAGCACACGCCAGACCCAAACTCCCTTCCAGCTGACGCATATGGACTTGATTGGGCCATTGAAAAAGACAGCTGGGGGGGCACAATATGTTCTTACCGTTGTGGACGACGCTACAAGGTATTGTTTTGCATATTTAATGCGCCAGAAGTCTGAGGCGTTTAATAAAATTCGCAATTGGGTCAGGTGGGTGGAAAGACGGTTTGGGCATCCCGTAGTAGCGATCCAAACTGACCGGGGAGGTGAATTTCTCAGTGGAGAAATGTCTCAATGGTTGGAGAAACAGGGCATCACTCATAGGCTCACCGCACCCCGCACCCCAGAGCATAACGGGGTAGCGGAGAGGAAAAATGGGGAGCTCCAGACAATGGTCAGGGCACTGCTGGAGCAATCAAAACTGCCCAAAGGGTTGTGGGGAGAGGCGATGAAATATGCTGTGTTCATCTCAAATCGCGTGTACCACCGTCCGATTGACGGGGTACCCTACACCAAGCTATTCGGCAAACCACCCGATCTTGCATTTCTAAGGACGTTTGGGTCATACGCCTTCGTGCATGCAGATCGGGAAACACGCAGAAAAGGTGCACCGCGAGCCAAGCGGCTGCAATTCATTGGAGTAGAGTCAAATTGCAAAGCGCTCAAATTTCTCAATCCTGACCACAGAACGGTCACAATCTCCAATTCTTACGATTTCTCTGAGCAAAGTATGCTGCCAGATCATGCTGACCAAACAGTCAGCATCCCCACACAAGCTGCTGAAAATGGGGGGGAGGCAAAAGGAGACAGCAGTCCCGATCAGCCAGCAGCATCACCTCAGAGAACTCCACAAAGACAGCGACAACTTCCTGTCACACCAGCAAGCTCTAACAGGCTGCTGGAAGAGGGGGGAGCGGGGGAATCCAGTCCAGGCTTGGACACAAGCACTTCCTCAGAGGAAGCCACACCGGAGCAGGATGCTCCGACCAGGCGCATCCTTCCTCCGAGGACCTTGCGTGGGGTTCCACCCCAGAGACTAACCTATCAGGTAGAAGCAGGTTACACAGAGGTACCCCAGACATACCAAGATGTCATGGAGTTACCGCAAGCCCAGAAGGAAGGGTGGCTGAAAGCTATTCGGGCTGAATTGAAGGCAATGCACGACTTAAGGGTCTTTGAACCAGCAAAATTACCAGCTGGAAAACATGCAATTGATTCCAGATGGGTGTTTGTTCTAAAAGATCAGGAAGGTGCTGAGCCCTTAAAGAAAGCCCGTTTAGTGGTTCGTGGCTGTAAGCAAATCCCAGGTGTAGATTTCGAGGAAATTTACTCCCCCACGCTCTCAGCCACAACGCTTCGAGCAGCGCTTGCTGTCGCAGCTAGCAGAGGTTTCCAAGTGCATCACTTTGATGTTGGAACAGCGTACTTGCACGCAAACCTGAAGGAAGAAGTGTACATCACAATTCCCCCAGGTGTGCAATGCAATGAATCACACTTTCGTCTCAGGAAATCTATTTACGGGTTGAAACAAAGTGGATGAAACTGGCACTTATGCCTTAAGGAGCAGCTGCAAAAATTAGGGTTCACCCCCTCCACAGCTGATCCATGCCTTTTCAGAAAAGGAAAAGGAGAAAAATTGTGTGTTCTTCTGTGTTTCGTTGATGATCTGCTGGTCCTTGCAAGGACGGAACAACAGATCAATCAGATCACACAACAGCTGAAAAAGGCATTCACTCTTAAGTGTCTTGGTCCTGTCAATCGCTACCTGGGAGTGGAGATCGAACGCACAGCTGACAGTGCAGGTTTTCTCCTCAGTCAGGAGAGTAAGATTCATGCCCTACTCCGGGAATGGAACATGCAGGACTGCAAGAGTGTCGCAACTCCAATGGTTGTGGGAAGGGGGGAAATGGCAGAGGTATCTGCACCATTTCCAAACCAGAACATGTACCTCTCACTATTGGGTTCACTCACACACCTTGCGTGCTGGACGCGCCCAGACATTGGCGCTGCTGTCAATCACCTGAGCAGAAAGGCTGCAAATCCCACTCAGACAGATTGGATAGCCTTAAAGCGCATTCTCCGGTACTTGAAAGGGACAAGCACCCATAAGTACCACATCACCCCGAAAGGGGCACTGCAATTAGAGGTTTTTGCAGACAGTGACTTTGGGGGAGATGATACCAGGAGATCTACAACAGGCTATGCCATACGTCTTGGGAATTGCGTAGTAGATTGGGGGTCACAAAAACAGAAGACCGTTGCGTGTTCGACTCTGGAGAGTGAATACACAGCTTTGAGTCATGTGACCAACTACCTTTACACGCTCAGGCAGTTGATGTCGGATTTGGATGCTACACAGGTAAATCCAATCCGAATCTGGATGGACAATCAGTCTGCCATCCAGATTGCTGGATCAGAACGAGTCCGGATGCACTCTAAACATGTTGACATAAAGCACAAACATGTCAGAGAAGCCGTTCAGAATGGGGACATTGAAGTGCTTTATTGTCCATCGCAAGGGAACATAGCAGACATTTTAACCAAAGCTCTTCCTGCTCCACAATTCAAAGAAGCAGTTCAGATGTTGGATTTGGCGCCAAAGGAAGACCTCCGAGACGAAATGGGGGGGTGTTGCAGTTTCACATCTCACAGTCCAGAACTGGTTGAAACTGGCATTCCGTCTCTGCTTCTCCAGATCAGATAGACACCTGTGAGTCCTTGAGCTGGTCAGCTTCCCAAGCTTGTTAGGGCAACTAGCTTTACTCCCTTTCCGATAGTGTAATGAAAGCAGGCAATTTCACACGGGAAGAACTGGCTACAAACACTTTGCTTTCTCATGAGATCATAGTGTCCAAAGGGGCACCTCATTGGGTAAAATGGGGCACAAGGGTCTTCAGGTATCCACCTACCAGATATACTCTGGTTGCATCCTTTTGTTCTTGTGTAGAAGAATTTTCTCACTGTGTGTGCACTAAGATGTAAAACCGCACTGAAAAGCCGCCTGCGCGCGGCAATGCCTTCGCCGGCTTTCCTAACCGGCAGATTGAACTTTTTCACCTTTCACACTTTCGCTACTGAAACCAATAAAGACTTTGACATTAAAATGTAGCGATCGCTTCGTTCCTTCGCTCCGGAGCGCTAAAGCAAGCGCTAGAATGGGTCCGCAAGCCCCCAACTCTGCTCTAACCAACACAAATTCACATCAGTTTCTGCTTTAAAATCTTGCACAGACAATATAATACTTTTCTCATTATATTTTTTTTCTTATTTTGCTATTTTTGAAGAAAAATAAGACGATTCCTGCTGGATCAGGCCTGAGGCCTTCATTTCAGCATTTTCTTTTCCTCAGTGGCCCACTAGCTACCTCTGGGAAGAGAGAGAGGCCTACTTGTCTCACACCATTGCTCCTCTGCAGCTGATAGTTCAGAGGCATATTGCGGCTGTAACTGGAGGTACTTCATAACCCTCTTGACTCATAGCTGTGGATGGGTCTGTCTTTCATGAAGAGGCTTAAGAATTCTTAGGCCCTGGCCATTTTTTTAAGCTCAGGTTGAAGAGAAAGTCACAGAATACTGTAGTCGGGGAAAAAAAGACTGAATTTGATGAGGAAATATTCCTGTGACTCAAGATAGTTCTTCTGTGTGCTTACCTCTTTTTAAAAGGAATCTTTTTTTGAAATCAAAAAGAGTATTCACAATTTTTCACTTTTCTACGGTGTGAATCAGATTAATACTTCCTTTAAAAAATGAGAACCTAATTATGTGCTACCTATAAGAAGTGAACTTGTCTTTGACAAAGAGACAGAATATTTTTCTGCTCATATTCTGCAAGGTATTCCTTCTTGTGGTTTTACTATCCAGTGCCCATGTACCCTGATTACTTTTTCACACCTTGTTGCTTCCTAACTTCTTAGAAAAAGAAAAAAGAAATAGAGGAGAATTTGCCACCTTCACTGGAAGGAGGGAGACAAATTGTACTTGATCACACATGAATGGCAAACAAATTACAGAAGACATTTTCCTAATAAAGGGAGCATTGATAATTCTTCTAATGTATAAATTGATGTTCTTTTTGGAACACTATTGTTCTTTCTATTTGCTTCAGACTTTTCAATATTCTGACTAGTTCTGGCTAGTAACTGTTGCTTTCAGGGAAACAGGCAGGTGGTGCTTTAAAAATGTTCCAAATTCCTCCCATACAGTAAGTTACTTTTTGTGGGGAGCTAGTAACTTTTGGGGACCTATTTGCAAGCCGAATATTGTCCATTTATAATTTCACTTGTTTGTCTTTAAGTTAGAATTCTGAAAAAAAATACTCTCATGTGTTGCTTGTACATACCCTGGGGAGAGGGAAGTTTATTTCACTGAACATGTGATCATTTCAAACACACAGCTGGAAATGTTAGATTGGAGGTCATTGCGGCACTTGTTCTAAGTATAGGCTAGAGACCAGTGTAGTGGGTCTCTAGTACTTAAAACAAATGATTTGTTTCCTTAGATAGATGCTGCCTGTCCAGCAAATCAACCATCAAACAAGCAAAACAATTAAACAGGCTCAGAAATGAAGCTTAATATCAGCCAGCACAAAATGATGTCCTTATGCAATAGTTAAACACAGTATTTAAAAAAACCCAATTAAATACCCGTTGTAGTTTTGTGCCATTGTTTCCTAGTATTATCTGAGCAGCCAGGCAATGTGTTTCTGACCTTGCAATATGTGTTGGGAAATGGTAGATTCCAGAAAGAAAATGTCTTTCCCGTTGGGACGTGCTTGAATATTTTTGCAACCGTTCCCTGCTCAAATGGAATCCAATGAAATCTTTCTCAAAAAAATATCTAAGGGAACTCTCACCATAGCGAAATGCTAGAGAAAAATGTGAACGTCAGCAGATAGAACAGAAATGGTTTCCTGAGATCATTCTTGGTTCCTCTCACTTTCTTATGTGTAGTTCCCCATGCCTTAAGGAAGAGATCAGGTCGAAAACATAATGCACTTGCTTTATAATTTCAAACAGTTACTAATCCACTGACTTTGACAACTTTTAAAGGAAGTAAGAACTCACTACTATATTTTACTACTATAGTCTACGGTCTTTACTTTTTGTCCCTTTGTGGGCTCATCTCCTTTGTGTTCGGTGGAACGATGTCATTTTATATCAGCTAAATCTCTGTAATATTAAAAACGAGAAAAGCTTTTTGAGGAGAATAAAAGGGCAATCTTTAGTCTTGTGCACAGAAAAGTAGTAGACACTTCTATGATGTGGAAGCAGTTAAAGTATATTCTTTCTTATGTAATGCCTTGAAAAGACTGCTTTAAAAGAATATAGAAATTGAAGAAAAGCTGTAATTACAGCTATTGGTTTTGGAGCAGTGATAATTTACATCTTCTTTTGATGTATTACGGCACTTTTATAGTAACCAATAGGAAAGCTTGAGGCAACCGTTTTATAACCATCCATTTTCAGGGAATATAAAACGGAATGTAATATATATATGCTTTCCCCCCTCTCTTTTAAAAATATATATATATATAAAAATATTGTATTGCTAAAACTCTACCATACTAAAACTTCTGGGAAAGTCATACTCACATATGAATAGTAGAAGACATTAAATTAAATAATGCCAATGTTAGAATTCTAGATACAGAGAATATTTTTATTTCCCCCTATTATTAAACTATTTATATAGCGCTTTTCAACAGGAGTAATTCACATGGATCCCTGTCCCCAAAGGGCTCACAATCAAAAACGAAAAAATGTGTACAGTATAAGGAAACGTATTCTGTAAAAACACATGACTGGTAAAAGCCAGTCCAGAGAAGCTAAAACGGTATCAGATGAGCGTTTCCAATTCTGTTCCTCCATTGCGAGGATACTGGCCAGTCTTAAATTATCAGTTAATGTGGTCCAAGGGCAAAATAGAAAAGAGATACTGGTAGGCAGGCCAATCCGGAGCTGCTGGGCTGCTGCGGACATAATGGTAGCCAAATGGCTTCCACTGCATCCTGAGGCAGCCTGGCAGCCACTGGAGGCTCCTTGGAGAAAGGGGATATTTGTCCCCTTCCCCCTGGTAAGGGCTCAGGGCGGGTGATGAGTTTCCTGGCCTCTGTGCTAGCTATTTTGCCAGTGCAGAGAGAGGCATGGGCCTCTGTGTTGGGTTGTGCGGTCTGTCATGGAGCTCAGGATCTGGCGGTGAAAGTCAGGATCTGATTGACCGCATATCAGTATAGTAATACTCTCCCATCAGCCAAGGATGTGCTGAATCCCCGGTGCATGCACATATAAAACTCGGAGATGTTCTCTTTCTATCACCATGTGTTGTGTGTCCATATCCTTCACCATTCTGGTTTTATGGCTTGTCAAAATCCCGGAGACCATTATGACTCACGCTGTATGAAAATCAAAAGAATACAATACACAAATTCCCACAGACAGAGGTAATTTACATTTTTGTTGGACCGAGAACTTTCATTAAATAGAGCTTTCTTGTACAGGCTTATGGTGTGACCTGAAGGGATTTTAATTGCATTTTTGATGTTTTATATTTCTCCTCGGGATAGAAATGTTCAATTATGGCTTTTTAATAAAACAATTAGAATGCCAAATAACATTTTCCTTAGCAACTTTAGATAGCCATTGGGGAAAAATATTTACTCTACAAGAATAAAAACAGCAATTACAAAGAAGTGAAATTTGGTCTGTGGGAACAGAAAATTGCACATTGTCAAATGTTTCAATTACAAATTCATTGCCATACCACCATTCACCATTTCACCTGTGATCCTTTCAAATGTTCAACTGAAAACTGCCTATTAAAAATGTATTATTGTACTTTTTTGTGTACCTTTGGACAGTGTCACTGTTATCACACTAGTGATAGTGCAGTCCTATCCTGGAGTTAGGCCGGCACAGTTAGGCCAGCAAAGTTTGGCCGGCACAAAGGCCACCATAAAGCACGTTTGGACCACTGTCCATGTCAGGGAGGATGGTGCACGTCTGTGTTGACCTCTCTTACTCCAAGAGTGGTCTAAACATACTTTACGGTGTCTCTTGTGCAGGCCAAACTTTGCTGGTCTATGTGCTATGTGTTGAAAGAACTCCAGTGGGATGGTTCTGCTTCAACTTCCACCCCTGCACCACACATTGCTGATCTACAGAGTTGCTTAGGTTTCTAAAGAAGCATTAGAAAGGTCTGCTCAGAGACATGCTATAAGTGTCAAGTGGAAGATACAGTTTCTTTACTCTTCGTATGATATTGCTGCTTCTACTTCCTGGGGTGCACGTAGCAGTCAATTAATTTAAACTGCTGCCCTCTGTTGAATTATTGATTTATATTCTTTTTTTTGGCAGAGGTGTAGCTGGGGCGATCACAGGTTTTGCAAGCAGCCACTCCCCTTCCTCCTCTTCAGAGCCATTCCCAGTGGCTAGAGCAAAATGGAGGCTATGAATGGCTCCGAAGAGGAGGGGGAACAGCTGCTTGAAAAACTTAGTGCTGTGATCCCCCTCTAGGTACACCTCTGCTTTTTGGAGAAGATATGAGTTATTCCTATGAGCATTAACAGCACAGTCTTATCCATGTCTACTCAGAAGTAAGTCTCATTGAATTCAGTGGAACTTACTGTATAGGAGCGTAGCCTTACAGCCCCAATCCTATCCTTCTACCCCCCCCCCATGCCATCATGCTAAAAAGGCTTGCACTGCATCCTGGGGTAGTGGTAGTTGATCAGGAGGAACATATTTTTCCTTACCCCCATAAGCCTTCCACTTGTCAATGGGGCCCCTTGGACCTGCACCAGGTATTTAACATGTTGGGTGGTGAGGATGGAGGTAGCATCCAGCACAAGTCGCCTGCATCAGGTGCCACCCTCTCCCAACATGATTCCTGCCCTTCACCTGATCCACCCACCCTGTTCCACCCCTGTTTCTGACCCACCTTTGTTAGTGACTGCATTCATCTGGCAGCATCACCCCATAGGACTAGGCTATAAACCAATTTCTTATTAGACACAATGCTGTTATTGATTAAGCAATCACACCTGAAGATAATTCCACCCTTTGCAAATTATAGACCTTGTCCTTTTGTTGCCTTTAGAGTCCTCATTTAAAAAGAATGCCTGCCAACTGCTCAAAGTAAGTTCCCACTCTTAACAACAGCTAAACCAATGAAGTACGTCTTCAAGGACTTGATAGGATTGAAGTTCCCACTCTTACACAACACTACACTAATGAAGTTAAGGCAAAGGAAGAAGGTGTTGAGCCTAGTTTTCTGGAGGTGAAGTTTGTAATTCTTTGGAAAACGTGCGCAAAGAAAACGAATATTGCATCCAACAACTCAAATGGCCCAAACCTATGCTCATCTGGCGCAGTGTGGTACAGTGGTGCTGAAACGGCAGCTGCTATATCCTGTGGAGTCAAAGCAGCTGCCTGAAGTCTCCTCTGGAAAAGGAAACATCAATTCCCTTGCCCTGTGTAGCGCGCTGGTGACTCTAGTGGAGCTGGTGCAGAACCAAGGAGAACTGTGTTGGGCTTCGAAGCTCAGGAGGAGGGATTGGATTTGGTAGCAGCTTTTGCCGCCATCCCCACAAGTTTAGCTGACTTGGGGAGGGTGGACGGAAGGTGGAAGGGACGAATAATTGGGCAGGGTGAGAGTGGAGAGCCATGTAGGGTGGCCCAGGGTGGGGGTGGAGTCCAGATGCTGGAGCACTTATCCTAATCCCTATCCCCAGCCAGTCAGGCCCAATCTGGGCCACTCAGATTTGTGCCAGCGATTTTGCTGGTGCAGATCCAAGAAGCCCCATATGGCTGACTGGGGCCGATTTATATTAACATGAACGTATTATTTGAAGATACCAACATTTTACCAATTTGATGGGAAATTTAATGCAGAATCAATAAACTATGCTGAAATATTCGTATTCTATCAAATGCTGTAGCCAAACATTCAGTTCAATTTGGGATGCGTGGCGTAGGCACAGGTCTGAGGAACCCATAGGGGAGGCTGAAGCCTCTTCTGGGGCAAGCGTGCCCTTGCCCTGGGGAGGCTCCTCAGCGCTCCAAAGCAGAGGCGGATCTACAGGAAGGGCAAAGCTCTAAGTGTTGCAAGAAGCCTTACCCTGTCATGTAAATCCCTCCTCTCCCTTGCTGCTGTAGCCAGTAAGCAACGCCAAGATGTTGCTGTTGCCTGTGAGGATTGGCTGAAACGGTGCAGGAGAGGGGTAATTTCCACTGCAAGGTAAGGCTTCTTGCAAAACTTATCATTAGAGCTTTGCCCTCCCTTAGATCTGCCTCTGCTCCAAAGCATCATTCTTTTTTCAAATCTGCTTGTTCTACATTCAAATAACTTTTCTGCTATATTTTATATAACATCTCCAATTGCTGATTTCGTGAGCTTCAGTTAGGGTCAAGTTACATTATAAGATTGTCATGTAGAAAAAAGGTGGACTACTCAGAATGGAATACTGCCATTCCCATATCATCTTGGTGAAATCTATGCAGATAATAATATGCCATTTCAGATTGTTTAAAGACTAGGAAGTCCTGTGTACATTTTGCATAGGCTTGTGCTAATTGGTATAGATTAGTGATTCTCAAATTGGGTTGGCACCTACTGGGTGGGTTACAAGCCAATTTCAGTTGGGTTGCATAGCATCTAGTGCAGCCATTGCTGAAAATATGGGAAGATGGGACAGTGGAAAATATGGGAAGATGGGACACATTTTGCTTGTGGCAAAGTTGTAAATAGGCTTTTTTTCTGATTCACTGTGGCATTGGAAAATGGCTAAGAAACAACCAAAAATACTGCTGCATTCTCGGGAAAAGAAGCAGGCTCTGGTGTCCCAATGACTGCACTTCTGGCCATAATATCACTTCTGATGGCTCAGACATATTGTTATTCTAAAAAGTGGGTCCTGGTTCCATAACGTTTGAGAACCACTTTTAAGCTTCTATGAATCAGGAAGCATGTAGAAATCGAAGAAGTTAGCCAGTTTTAGGTGGGTCATGTTTAGGAATGTACCCAGTGGATGCTGAACTATAAAAGCAGGTTCAGAAACATTGACAAAGCTGTTTATGCTGGCATGCTACTTTGGCATTCCTCAGTCTGCGGCCAGTTCGCAGCCAACCTTCTGCCAATCTGCTTATTCCCTGGACTCTCTTAAAAAGACAATTTGAATCCTACTAACTTCATCTCTCTGCTATCACGTTCTTGTTTTAACCACTTGTTACTAGGCAGATCGTTTTTCATAGAAAAATAACACTTTAACAGAAGGCTAACATCAGTTTCCTTATTTTGTATTTCATGTCTCTGTTGAAACAAAACCAGTCTCAGTACCTATAAACTGTTCGTTATATGCCACCAAATCAGCTGATTTTCAAATATGCAGCAGTTTTCAGTAATGTAATGCAAATTATTGTGGTATTGTCTTGGGCATTTGTTTTGGCACAGGAAAGGCAGGATATAAATAAATAAATAAGAGGTCTTCGGAATGACAGTGAAAGTGTACAAATTAGCGATAATCCAAGTGATTGTTTCTGTCTTTAATATACTATCTAATTATTTCATTTCCTGATGTATAATAGAATTTGTTTCATTTCCTAGGTAACCATGGCTAATATTGGAATAAATGAAAATCATTACCCAGAATCCTGTGAAACAATACTTTTTGCTCTCCGAATGGCAACATGGAATCAGATTTTAGATCCATGGGTATACATTCTTCTAAGAAAAGCTGTTCTGAAAAAACTCTACAAGATTGCAAGGAGATTTTGTGGTGTGCATCTCATTAATTTGCATACATGGGAACTCAGCTCCATTAAGAATTCTTTAAAAGTTGCAGCAATTTCTGAGTTGCCGAAACAAGCAAATCAGCAGCCCCTCAATTCTACAGTGTAATAAAATGAAATAGAGAACGATTGCATGATGAGTTAATGGTCCCTCAGAAACTCAAAATTTAATAGTGTTGAGTAGGCTGATATTTTTCACTGCTTCAAAACAGGAGATCTGGCTCCATTTCATGATATTTATTTTTCAGGAATTGCTATTCTTAGATGTTCATTTTCCCAAAATAAATTTTAGAAGAGTATTTATGTAATCTGCTCCTCCAAGCCTGGTGGAGTTTTCACTGAGTATAGAAAACTGAGTATAGGGCTGAGTATAGAAAAATGCTAGAAAAATTACTGTACTTAAAATGACAATACTTTGTAATAAAATTCAAAAAGCTCTATTAAAAAAAACACACCAGAGTGGAAACCATATAAGGGGGTTTCACCCTCCAGAAACACTATTAAAGAATAGTTTCATTTTAAATAATATAGACACAATCCAGCCATGCCAGGCACTTTTTGTTCATACTTGATTTCAGACGGATAGATTTAAGAATTGTTAAATGGATAAACCTCAAAGTATTAACTTTGGCTGGTTTGAGCAATGATGTGTTCATATGTGCCATAAATTAGTGGGTGCTGAGTTCAAAAAAAGAGCAAGCTCCTGAAAAGAAACACTGAGAAACCATATGTTGAAGGTTCCAATTCTATATGCACTTCCGTGGGAGTAAGCCCTTTTAACACATTGGGAATTCTGAGTAGATGTGTATAGGCTCATGCTGTTAGAGCACAGCAAGACAATATGTTTAGCTAATGATGGATGAAACCTGATGACCATGAGTGGGTACAGTGAATAAATGCTGAAATAATGTTGAAAAGTTAATAGCAATGTACAGTATGTATTTAATATGGGTTGACTTTGAAGGGGTACCTTATTTTTTAGGTACAATGTTTTCATCTTTTCTCTTACCAAACCCTCAAAATATTCATTACAAAAATAGCAGAAGCTCAGTTTCATGCCAAAGGGGCGTAACGCGTTAAAAATTAAATGTCTCAGCGCCCTGGTTTTTAAAATTTATATGCACGGTAAAGAGATGTTAGAGAAAAACATAGTAGTAAATTATATACCTCAATACAGTTATGTATTGCACGTAACTTGGAACTTCTATCCCCCTCATTAATTACTGATTATTCATACCATGAAAATTTTATGAAATCATTTGTTAAATGTTTTGTGTAAACATTAAAAGTACAATAAATTCACATTGTGCCAGTGGCATTCCTAGAAGGAGGCAAAATGCTCAGTTTTGCAGGAGACTCTGTGTAAAGTGGACCTTCTCCCTTGTCTTCAGATCCATTCGTGGTTCACACAGATGGCTTGGAGGCTTTGCTCTCCAAGCGGCAAGTGGTGCTGAAGATTAGGGGGAGGGACCGCATTACACAAGAGTCAGGCTCCTGCGAAATTTAATGCTTTGCCCCCTAGGAACGCCACTGCATTATGTGTAATGTTAACAGTTCTACTCATTGTGAAGGATGTGTGCCAAATGTTAATTTTAACTGTTTCAATTTCATAATTATGTAATAATTCATGATGTGCTTTTTGGAGGCTTCAGCTAATTACCATAAACTTGGAAGGAAAAAATAAACATTCATCGATTTTACTGGGGTCAGAATTAAGCATGCAGCAATAGAAAATATATATTTTTAAACAAATAGAGGATACGGTACAAATACAACAATTTCCATGCACTTGGTCTGATAAAAATAAAACTGGCTTGCTAGACCTACCTTAACGTCTGAGGCAGATGGCTCAAGAGTAACTGTGATGTTTTGACTTTGTCTTTTAAAGACGTGTTTTGCAGACCAAACGGGCAGCGGTGCAATCCAAACCCTGGGCTGGAATCAGAAGGCCAACATGCTTGCTCCATATCCAGCCCGGGGCTCTGAGCTGCTGCTGTGCTACCCAGGGAAAGGGGGAAGACATTCTCCTTGCCCATGTAACACGCAGAGGCCTGGATGGAGCTACTTGGAGCTACGCCACTGAACTTGATGGCACAACTCCTAACAGCCAAATTGGGGTCGCCCTGGCTGGGAACAGAGGTTAGGATCTAGGCCAAAGGCCGAGCCTACCTCCACCCCCCTCCTGGGCTGGCCCATTCATGAGCCCACCCATTCTCCGCCCTGCTTCTGCCCCTTTCCACCCTTCCCTCACCCCATTCCCTTATCCTCCCACCCACCTGATGTCCCTGTGCCGGCCTTGCAAGGCTGGCCTTACCTTCAGGCCGCTGGACCTGGGCGATGGAACACGGACGCCAGCACAGGGATATGTGCTGGATACTGACTCCTTCCAAAACGGCGCAAACACGCTTTACGGCTCTGTGCTCTGAGTTGGGGATTCCCATTGGTGATGATTCTTGACTCTGGGACATGGCTAGGATGAGGAGAGAATTGTCTCCTTTCCATAAGCAAGGATGTTATAGAGCAGAGTATTTGTACAACAGATCGATATGTTCAGCAACCTTTATTACCAGGAACCTGCTGTCATACTGCTGAACATGAGCCCCATGTATTATTGCATAAATATTTCAGATTCCGTAACTTTCTGGGATATCTGGCAACTAAGTACAGAGGATTTTTTCTGCCCATTGTGTAAGCTTGTTCCATTTTTATTTTAAAAGAAGTCGTAACAGGAAAGGCAGAGATGTTAATTCTGTTCCTATAGTTTGTTTACAGAAAAAAGTAAAGCGGTAGAAAGGTTGTGAATGTACTTAAGACAAGTCACATGCTTGGCCCTGAACAGCTTCCTTTTATGACAAGTGAATCAGTGCGTGCAATAGTATCACTTTTGCTGCAGCTGCTGCTATTATGAAGATCACTACTACTATGAATTTTTTTTCATAATTAGTGTGTAAGTTACTAAATGAATTAGTTGATTAATTTGTGTGCTAATTGCTGTACAGAACATAGAAGGGACATTCCAAGGGTTTACAATCTACAGGGCATCTCTGTACAAGAAAAGGTACACACACTTTAGAATATCAGATTCATACATATAGTGCATGTAGTGTGTACAGAAGCAGTTGCTTGACTCACAGCCCAGTTCTAATTAACTACCCTTGCTATAATGCGGCAGTTCCAGAACAGTGCTGGCTGTATCCCACATGGGCGATTCAACCTTTCGAGGTGTCCTTGGGGTAAGGGAACATTTGTTGCCTTGCCCTGGCATAACCCGACACAGACCTGCATCTGTGACATCATTGGTGCAAGCCCATGTGGACCTGGGTCATGGGATTGAGGCCGGGAAGGCATTAGGATATGGTGCTGCCACCAAACACATCCCCTTCCCAGTCCTGATCTGCTTTCCTCCCTGCTCCAGCACTGCCCCGTTCTGCCCAACCCATGACCTGCCCCTGCCACCACCTCACCTGCTCTGGCACAGCCAGGGTGAGCTGTTAATGAGTGTGTGGGTTCTCCGGCCACTTGTGCCAGTGGTTCTGCAGTACACAACAGTGGTGCACCTTTTGTGAAGCCACTCCAGGACTTAGGTGGTGATTGCCAGACCTGCCACCATAAACCCATGATTAGATTAGGCTGTGAGGCTGCAATCCTTTACACACTTACCTGGGAGTAAGTTCCATGGAGTTCATTGGGACTTACTTTTGTCTAACTGTGCGTAGGATTGCTCTGTGAACGCATGCCATAAAACAGTCCCTGGAAAGCACTGTGTTTAATTTGTGATGGATAAGAGACGCACATGGATTCACTCTGCACAGTACCATTGAAATGACTTGGAAAGTCAATGCTAAATTGTTCTCTTTATTGTACAGAACATAACATCAGTATATCAACACGCTTCAGTTTTAGTGCCGGTTCAGGGTGAGAAATTTGCTTCAGCAACTGCAAATTGATGTTGAACCACACAATTGTGGAAATATATGAGTAGTGAAAAGAGCATGTGATTTTTTTCGAATATTGTTGTGCCAATAAATGTTAGTGTGTATATATTTTTTTTTTCATTCTGACTGAATTGTTTTTTAAAAGTATGTATATTGGTTTTCTTATACTCTGTGTACTGATATAGACTGAATGTAAAATGCAGTGCCATTAAACTTGTTATAATGTGCTTTTGAGAGTCGTGACATTTTTAGTGAGGCAAGAGGGAACCTCAGCTTCTGAGAAATGATGGCTGTGCTTCGAAAGGCACAGAAATGTCATAAATATTAGAAACATTTTTGGCAGCAGCATGATTTGGATGTTTCAAGTTGACTCATTATTCACTTTATTCTTCTAAGGGCCCAATCCTGAAAAGTTTCCAGTGCTGATGCAGCCTCCATGCATTGGTACACCTGCATTGGTGCTGAAAAGTTGGATTGGATCGAGCCCAAAATGAGCTATTGACGGCCTGATTTTTTTGTGGCTTCATCCTTGGAAAAAGTAGTAGAACTAGCAGCATGAAATCATCTTAGTCCTCATACGTTGTGCAATATCATCAGCGCCCGCCCAAGACTTTCTGGAGTCAAATATTGTCTCAGTGGCATGCTCTGGATTCAAAAAAGGAGGACTGGAAGTGTGAAGGAAAGAAGATCTCAAACACTAGTTCGCCATGCCTCTCCACACATGCATTCTGTACCCCTCATCAAATGCAGAGAGTGGGGAAGTGAGGCAGACGTGGGTGGTGTGCCCTCCCAACCAATCTGCTGCCTGAGAAAACTGTCTCAGTTGGTCTCATTGATGGCTGGATGCTGTTAATCTTCTCTTTTTGCCACATCTTCCTGAATTAACCTTTAAGAAAAACTGATCCTCTAATCTGCAGAGACTGGGGCGCAATCCTAACCTGTAGTTAGGCTGGCACAGTTAGGCCAGCAAAGTTTGGCCAGCACAAGGGCCACTGACGGTAAAGCATGATTGGAACTCTCGGAGTCAGGGAGGATGGCGCACGTCTGTGTGCTGGCCTCTCTGACTCTGAGTGGTCCAAACATACTTTACGGTGTTCCATTGTGCTAGCCAAATTTTGCTGGCCTAACTCCAGGTTAGGATTGTACTCTGGGACATTTCTGGATATTGAATATGTTTGGCAGCAGACCTTTTGCCTGGACTATACCACTTCAGACTGCAGAAGAGGCCTACACAGGTGAATGCCCCTTGATACAAATCACTTGCTCCATATGGAAAGTGAATATTTTCTTTATATAGAAAAAATCTGGTGCAACATGGCTTTTGTGTGCCCCCACCTGCCTTGCATGTCCCTTGTACTCATCCAGACGAGCAACAGGCATGCCCAGGGCTGATGGCTCCTGCCACAAAGTACAGCAGCTGGAAGTTGGTGGCAGTGACATGAAGAAGTCACTGCCAACAGCTTGCAGGAGGCCTATTTTGGGCCAAACATCCATAGGAATGGGCAGGCCGTCCAGGGGAGATGCTCTGTTTGTTGCTCCAGATCTGCAAGTGTCAGCTTACAAGTGAGGTGCCAGTTGTTACAGCAGGTGAGCCATTGGCAATCCCAGTGGGGGGGGGGGCTCATGTGCGGGGCCTGATTGTCTCCAATCACACAATCACACTAGGGCTGATCCTGCCAGCATAGAAACTTCCTTCATTTTCAGTGTAGCACAAAAAGGCTAGAATCAGATGTGTATGGAATTCATATGCAGTCACTGCCTCAATGGACTACTAATACTGGAATGATTGTTAAGAGGAAAATAATATTAAGAGGCTTAATTTTATTTAAAGCCTTGTAAATACTGCCACTCAGGCCCTACTGAAAACGTAGTCTGCCATGAGGTTTTAATTGTTATTGTTTTGGTTGGCCTTACTGGAATATGATTGGGAGTATCTTATGATTTGTAGCTGTCTGAGGCTGTCAGCTATACTCTCAAAGGAAAACAGATGACAAAATCTCAATTCTGCTATAGTAAATGAAAATGTTCAGCTCACTGGCTTGCTACTTTGTCCTGGTGAGAGCGTGACAGCATTCTATTAATTTAAAACAGAATTGCACTAATCCATAAACGTGGAAGAAGCTTGACACTTTCTAATTTTTTTTAAAAAAAAGCGGGACAAAATGCAGAGCCATCTCAGCTTGCCTATGGATATTTATTTTTTATTTATCATATTTCTACCTCACCTCCCTCTCCCTAAGAGGACCAAAAGTGGCTATTGGACAATGAAGAAACAAGTACTAACATATGCTAGAGACAACCTTTCATTTTTGTACAAGATTTTTCAGTGAACTCTATAGGATTTGTTGAAGTCAAGAAAATAACCACAAAATGAACTTGCACATTACATTCACAACACAATGTTTGAAATGTATATTTGCCAGTTAAAACATCTGCTCATCAATTATGGTGACAAGTCTCAGCAAATAACATTCTTCTCTACTTATCCAAATTGAAATCTGGAGCTCAAATAACTTGATTGATAGAGGTGACACAGGCACTACAAACCCTGGTATGAGTAGCTTTCCAAAGTGCCTAACAGCACAAACCTATGTATGTCTACCCTGAAGTAAGCACCATTGTATTAAGTTGGGCTTACTCCCAGGAAAGTGTGCATAGGAAAATGTCCTAATACTCAGGCATTTTGGGAACCCTGGAAACTACATGTCCCAGGGTGCAACTAAGACATTGCTGAGCATGACCTCAAGGAGCTTTGGGACAGATGGTTCACACCTGAAATCCTACTGAGTACTCCAGCATCCTGGAAGATGACATGTTTCTTTACAACCTGTGCGTGCCCAGAAATCCATTTACATTTTGACCTGAAGAATTATAAACTCAAGAAACTTGTCTTGCAAGCTAGGTACTTGCAAACTTTGGTGACAGCCACTGAGCAACAAACATTTCTATCCTGCGATGGCAACTCAGGCTGCATTCCAGAATGGGCAGGTTAGGTCATCAATGCTGACAACTCTGGAATGACTGTTGTGAGTCAAGCATTCAAGCTAACACCCAAAGCACCAATTGGGTGCCTCCACAATTCCCCAGGCCTCACAAGAAGTGGGACTGGGCAATGAACACCCACAGTTTACATAAGAACGTAAGAAGAGTCCCACTGGATCAGGCCAAAGGCCCATCTAGTCCAGCTTCCTGGATTTCACAGCGGCCCACCAGGTGCCCCAGGGAGTGCACGAGATGACAAGATGCTTGCATCCTGTTGCCACTCCCTTGCACCCGGTACTCTGAAGTAGCCCACCACCAATGTAAGGAGGTTGCACAATCCATCATGGCTTATAGCCCACGATGGACTTCTCTTCCAGAAATCCGTCCAATCCCCTCTTAAAGGCATCTAGACCAGATGCCATCACCACCTCCTGTGGCAGAGAGTTCCACAGATTAACTACCCGCTGGGTAAAAAAGGACTTCCTTTTATCTGTTTTAATTCTCCCAACCCTCAGTTTTAGCGGATGCCCCTTGGTTCTGGTGTTTTGAGAGAGGGAAAAGAACATCCCTCTATCGACTCTATCCCTTCCGTGCATAATTTTGTATGTCTCAAATGTCCCCCCTCTGGCGCCTTTTTTCTAGGCTGAAGAGCCCCAGACACTGCAGTCTTTCTTCATAATTTCTTCATAATTTTACCGCTGATTACCAGCATTTCAGCATTTCAGTTTACCGCTGATTACCAGCATTTCCAACAATATTGTCTGAGACAAAACTGGAAAATTTATGCCCTTGATCCTACATTAATTCTTCAATTAAAAAGAATTTTTTTAATTTAACATTTCACAAACACTTTGTAAATTAAAAGATTTGGGCAATTTTCTCCCCAGAAGGTCATTGCAAAACATGCAAATACACCATTGCATGATTGCGAACAGAGTAACATTTTGAAATAACAAAGCAAAACCCAAAATCTAATCTTCAGTGCTTCCTTGTAGCAAGATAATTCTGGATTTCATCCAATCACACTAGGATGTAGTTAATCTATGTCCTATAGTAATCAATAATCCAAAGCAATCTGTGATTACCTTTGCACACACACACCCATTGAAAGAGGCACGCCAGACAGGCTTGAGAGAAACATTACAAAAACTGCAGCAGGGCAATATCTAAGACTCCACCCACCAACCCCAGGCAACTAATTTGGGGGAAACAGTGCTAACCATCTACCTATCAGCAAACAAATCGGGCATCACATCCTGATTCCAAGCCAGATTGAATCAAGGACAGAGGAAGCTTATTGCTGCTGACCAAGAAGCTTTTATACACTGGAGAAGGCATGACGTCATATTCTTGAAGCCATGGGTCTGGTCTAACAATATGGCTGACGCATGGGTCTGGTCCCTAAGCTTCCTCTACATGGCCGCTAAGCCCGCCCCCTGGTTTCACTTCGCTCCTATTAATTGTAAAGGCAGGGCCAGGAGTTGCCGCTGACCAAGCACAATGGAAGAAGGCTGGTCAGCATGCACACACCCTACCAACCAACTCAGCTAGCCCAACCTCAGATGATGAGCCAGCCAATGGTAAATCCTCAAATTTGCACTTCTGAACTGGCGTGTGTGGAGTGAGCCCAGGCAAAAGGAGGTGGCGCTGTAAGTACGCCATCGTTAATCTGCCATATATATCACAAGGGAAGTCTTCAAATAAGAAAACTGATATGTTGAGAAATTTATCTGTAGAAGTGAATACTTCCAGGTATGGATGTACAATATTTCAATTGTATCACTGTCTTGGGTTGCTAGAAAAGCAAAAACAGAACTCATCTCCCAATTTGGGAAAGCACCCTACCCCCAAACCATACTTGGCAACTTTGCTCAACAAAGACCGTCATGGAGAGGAAAAACAGCTAAACCCCAGTGTCAAATCCTGCTATCTGCCAAGTCTGTTGACATCATCAAAGGGTGGGTTTAGCAATTATAAATCAGTGCGTCTGGATTGCATAACAGCCCAGAATATGAAATATATTGAAACTAAGATCATAAAACATCAGTAGGGAAGGAAAGTATTTGATAAAAACTGCTCAATAGGGTATACTTTTCTCTCTGTCACATCTAGTGAACAGACACAGGGTGCAATCCTAACCTGGAGATAGGCTGGCGCAAGTTAGGCCAGCAAAGTTTGGCCGCCCCAAGGGCCACTGTAAAGCGCATTTGGAACACTCTTGGAGTCAGGGAGGATGGTGCACATCTGTGTGCTGGCCTCTGACTCCTAGAGTGGTCCAAACATACTTTACGGTGTTCCTTGTGCCGGCCAAACTTTGCTGGCCTAACTTGTGCAGGCCTAATTCCAGGTTAGGATTGTGCTCACACACACATTTTTTAATATATAAAGAACTAATAACAAAACAGATGGGAGTTGAGAAAAAAGCTAATTAATGTATTCTGTACAAATTTAAAAAGACATTTCTGAATCATTCTGGTACTGTTGACTGACTATGAGTAAGCAAACCATCCCTGGAAACAGCTAAAATCAGTTATGCAATTGTGGAAAGAATTATCTGAAGAAGGATAGAGCAGGTTGATAATGTGATAATAATCAATGTCAATGACAATAAGTGCCAGAGATGATGATTGTATATGATGGAACTTAGTAAGGACTTCGGTATCTTGGTAATCTGACTGGAATTATTATTCATAATTTCTATTCTTCTCTCCCTCCAAGTGATTCTGTCATATTTCCAGATAATGGAGACTAAAGACATTGTAATGCTTACCACAATATCTAAGACAATGGCTTCAGTCCAGAGAAATGTAGTCACACATAAGTCCCATTGAAATGAATGTCCTTAAATTCTATTAATTCTAATAGGACTTAAGTGAAACTAACATCCTTCTTATTAGGTTCAATGAATAGCCCTATTCACTCATTATTCTTCTTTGTGTCCAGTGAACACATGGAAATCAAATGGAGTAGTACTAGCTACAGCTCAATTGCCACCTCAATTGCCAGGCATTCACAAATTTGATACTTTTCTGCAAAAAGCAGTAGAAACATGTTACAGGATCAACCATTTGCTGTGGAAATGTCAACCAAATACAGATTGGGTATAATCACTTTAATGACATTTTTGTTAAATAAAGTCTATGCATGTCTACTCAAACGTAAGCCCCATTAAATTCAGTGGAACATTCACAGGGACGTATGCATAGGATTGTAGCCCGGCTTATGCAATATTTTATTGGATATCTGACTTGACTTGGTGAAAGATGAGGTTTAATCTGCTAACGGTGTCTGCAAATTGGGTGCTAGTAAGTGGGCAGGAGGGAAATGCTCTTTGTGTTGATTGTGTATATAACTATGGCTGCAATCTTATACCCACTTTCCTGTGAGTAATTCCCACTGAACACAGTGAGACTTACTTCTAAGTAGATATGAATAGGATTGCACTGTATGACTGCAATCTGATGTGCAGTCATCTGGAAACACAATGCAAGTTTACTTCTGAGTAAACATTCACAGGATTGCTTGGTCAGTTGCATACACTGAACACAGCATTTCATAAAAAGGCAAAACAGAAAGCAGTACTTGTCATTCATTTTAAATACCTCATGATACCTCATTTTAAAATACCCTATTTTAAATACTTTTTAAATAAAAATACATTGTAAATAAAAAATACTTCATTCATGATACCTACAGCAATGTTCTTAACATGCCTCAAACAATACTGATGCTATGTGACTTGTTTCTTTGGCAAGCATTGTTTTTATGCACTCTAATTGAATTGCTTATATTAATATTTGTGTATACAAACAGTGAGCTGTCAGGGGCCAGCCTTAAGCCAATGTGACCAAAGTCACTACAAAGTCTTGCACTTTGGGGATCCCTGTACTGCTACTGCAGCCAGGAACCCTGTGGGCCGTAAGACAGTGAGGCAAACTTTGCATTGGGTCCTCCTGCCTGCCCCTACCTTTGAACAGTCTGAAATGGCCTTCCTGGAAACCATTGGCGGTGATGTAATCATGTCACCCGCAACTATTTCCAGGTGCCACGTTTTGTGTGTGGCACCATAAGCATTCTCTGAGTCGCCACAGCTGTATGGTGTATGGGAGGTGTGGGTGGGGGCTCCCATGGGAATGCCCCGCATTGGGCCCTGCTGCTCCTGGGGCCGGCCTTGAAATTGTCAGTACTCTTGGAACTCATGCTCTGAAACACAATGGGGGAGGGGCCAGTGATGTAATGGAGCAGGAACGCGCTGGAATGGCCTTTCCTGAACCTAATCTGGGCTAGCTCCGCCCACTCATCGCCATTTGTTGCCAGCTCCATGATGGACGCGGCGCGGTGAAGCGCTCCTGGCCTCTTAGGGAGCACCTGCTCACTGGGGGGGGCGGGCCGTGGGCCTGAGCGAGCAGCGGTGGGGCGCGTCCAGTGAAAGCAGTCGCGCAGCGGGCAAGAAGGTGGCAGAACCGAAGGGGCGGGCTGCGGGGTGCGGCCGGGCCGCTTTGAACAGTCCTGACACGTGCCAATCAAACGTGAGTCCCGGTCACCATTCCTGTTCTACGATCATTTAGATCCCACCACTGGGAGGGGCTTAACATGGCTCCTGACTCCCAGAATGATCACTAGGTTAATCTTCAGCCATTGCTCATGTCTTAGAACTATCACACATCGTTGTGAACTTAGAATTATCTAAGAACTATCTTATGTCTTAGAACTATCACATGTTCAGCCAAATACCTGAATTCCTGAGATGATGGAATCTCTCATGATGTCAGAAGATTGCCACCTCATTAACAATAAGGGCATAATCCTAATCTGGAGTTAGGCCGGCACAGTTAGGCCAACCAAGTTTGGCTGGCACAAGGGCCACCATAAAGCATGTTTGGACCACTCTCAGAGTCAGGGAGGATGGCGCACATCTGTGTGCTGGCCTCTGACTCCAAGAGTGGTGCAAACATCCTTTACAGTGTCTCTTATGCCAGCCAAACCTTGCTGACCTAACTGTGCCGACCTAACTCGGGGTTAGGATTGTGCCCTAAATCTCTTATTACAACAAGGCTCAGCTATAAAGGGATGGGCACCAGTGGACAAATGTGCTGTCCCATTGTGGCTGCCAAGATGGCCTGAGATTAGCCTTTGCTGCTTATTCATCTGAGGAACAAGCCAGAAGCTGAAGAAACTGGTCGTTTCTGTTGCAAACTGGCAACGCTAATTAAATAGTCTTGTGACCTTATGAGACAGTCAGGGATTATCAGACCAATCCTATCCCCCACTGCTTGCAGTGCTGCTGCCAGAGTGTGCATTGCATGCTGTGGTGGGGGAGGGATAACCAGACAGCCCAGATGAGGTAAGTAAAAAATCTTTTTTACTTCCCCGTAGACCCCTGATCCACACCACAATTGGTTTCCTCTGACACCTATTTAGCAGGTGTAAGTCTGAGAAGTCTCATGGACTGGGAAAGGGGGAATAGGATTCCAGCATGTGCAGCTGCCAGTCGCTAAGATTTATCCCCTCCAGCCCTTGAACAACCCCTGTAAGGTCTGCGCTCCAGGCCAGGATCCTCCCCTAAACCACCCCCATTCAGAGGCGGAGGAAAGGTGTAGCCCAGGGTGGCGCGAGCCATGGGCGCCGGCAGCACGGGGCGCCATTGCACGGAGTCCGCTGACTAACCATCGTGCTGTTTGGCCCACCTGCCCTCCCTTGCATCTGTTCCACTCCAAAATGGAGCTATTCTGGGCGCAGGGAGGCGTGGCTGGGTGATGCATGGGGTGGGGCGACGTGCTAGGGGCGCCGTTTCGTCACCCTGCCATGGGCGCACTCGGGGCTCTGTTCGTCCCTGCCCCCATTGTTGACCTATCTGCTTCAGCAGGGTTGGTGAGCCACTGGTGCACACTTGGGGCCTCTGGCTATTTGCACTGGTGGCCTCAGCCTGTGCACCATTTGACTGGCTTTTGTGTTAGTGGCCTGTGGTTTATACTGACAAATTGTGAGATCTGTTAGCATAAAGCAACCACAGGATTGGAGCATATGACATCTTTTGAACAAATGGTTTCCTGTGTATTTATTTTGGGGATCAATCCAGAAGTCATAACTGTGGATTAAAAATGTTAGAACTGGTCCCAGGACAAATGAAAGACAGACAACGTGGTTGGCAGTACGCATACCAGACCTTAGCTAGAGACAGTCACATCAAAGATGCATGCACAGTACATAGATGCATTATGATGTTAAACTCTATGGCACCAAAGAAACCTCCCTAAGCACAGATATAATTGATAACAATAGGTGTTGTTACCAAACGAGTGGTAGAGAAATATTGTGTCTTTGTCAGCCAGGACTTGTTTTGCTTTTTAAGAACACTTTGGGGTATTCTTTCAGAGTTCTTAATTGTCAAGGCACTTTCCTGGGAATATGCCCCACTGAACCCAATGAGACTGCTGAATAGATTTGCACTGGCAATCATCTGATTTAGGCTTCCCTTTCAGATTCGTCCTCCTTGCTTCTCCCTTCATTCTGCATATTTGCATGTTGCATTCTGTTCTTTTCAATATCTTTGCATTTGACTGGCCAATGGGGGACAATCCCCTTTCGCATGATGCATTTGAACCTATCAGCGCAGAGCTTTCTGACAATACTAACTCTTGAGAATGCTGGTTCTGCAGCTTGTCTATTTCTATGGCCATGAACATGCTGAACACTTGCTACTGAGTCAAGACAAAGGCGAGAGCACATATCGCAGGCCCACATGCACAATTTAGGATGCAATCCTATACCCACTTTCCTGGGAGTAAGCCCCATTGAATACAATGGGACTTACTTCCAAGTAGGCATGCATAGGATTGTGCCCTTCATTATGTTCCTGCAGTTGAGATAGTCAGGAAGCAACAGACTTTTGACTTGTCTAAATTCTTTTTTTCTCACTTATCCTGGAGGACAAATTGGATGTTGTTTCTTTTCTATCACTTCATGCCCGGTGTAAAATGAAAATGGGAAAAAAATAAAATCAAGAGCAATTTGCCTGGTGCCAGCACTGAGGAGTTTTAGATATCAGGTCAAATGGTTTTATTTAATCATGTTGTTCATGAACAGCAGCGCTGAACTTCACTGCTCTTCTTCAATTTTATTGATGTGCAGTTTTGTTATTATTGTGATTTTGCTTTATGCAGGTTTTCTGCTATTTTATTGATTTTTCTGTTTTATAATAATTGGAGTTGAATGATATTGTTTTAATTTAATTTTGAAGGATGAATTCTTTTAGAAAACTTCTAAAGCAATAAGTTTATTGCTATTAATTTAGAAAAATAAACAAATTAACTGCTCAATTCTGACTAACCCCCCCTCCCTGCTGATGCAGCCATGCCACGGGAGAGGGGGAGGGGGAAGGTCAATTGCTGAGGTAATTGTGATGGCGGTGGGGGTGGAATGGGGGTCATTTTGGGTGCGGAAGAGGGGGTGTGCCAATACCCAAACCCCGTCCATCTCCTTTAATGATACTGTTACACACCTTGGACGTATGCCTCCTAAACAGCAGGTACAGAACTGAGGATATTTGTGGAAACAAAAGTTTGCTTACCCTGAAGAGATTTTTCTGATGCCATGGATACAGCATGTGTTCTCTTGGGATGGCTGCATCGGCGAAGGGGGAATTTTGGGTAGGATTGCATGGCTATTGACTGACAAAATGAAAGCATTTTATTAGTAGGACCAATTTCTCACCCCATGAAAAGATATAAATAAAATGACATAGCAGTGCAATGGTATTAGCTATTGAGGGGAAGTGATTTTTTAAGTTATTTTAATTAACAATCATAATACAGTATACAGTATATATAATTTGCCTGAAAAGCTTTAAGAAGGAGGAAACAGAATGTTAAAAGGCAATAAATAAGAAGGTGGGAAATGAGGAATCAAAGCAAAAGTGGGCTATGAAGATTCTGATGGCTTTGGAGATGATTTGGATAGAATTATTTTGGCATACACACATCTTTGCTCCTTGCTCCGTTGACATACTGTAATTTACCCTGAATTCAGCATCTGTTTTGCGGCCATATCAATCAATCAATCAATCAATCAATCAATCAATCAATCAATCAATCAATCAATATTTATATACCGCTTTTCAACACAAAGTTCACAAAGCGGTTTACAGGCAAATAATATTAAAGTTAAATGGCTCCCTGTCCTAAAAGGGACCACAATCTAAAAGAATGGAGAACACCACCAGCAACAGCCACGAGAAAGACACTGTGCTGGGGTGAAGAGGGACAATTGCTCTCCCCCTGCTAAATATAAGAGGACACCACTTGAAAAAGTGCCTCTTGCCCAATGTGACAGCAATTCATAAATCATTCAGTGCTGGTGATTTATCAAAACTGTACTGTGGTTATCGTATTATTAGAGTAGAATAAGGGAAGCTCAGCGTTGATAGCTACCAGAAGGGTATAAAGTCTGTGAACTCCACCCCAGCCTCAAACATGGTAATCAGTGATACATACCATGAATTGGAAGGCAGGATCCATGCACCCAGTTTACTCTAAGGACATGGTGTTTGGGGGGGGGGGTAAATCCATTTCACTTGACATTCTCTGCTTGACCAGTGCCAGCATCTACAAGGCAATTTTCCTCCCCTGCTCTTGCCTCTAGTAACAGGTCTCCAATGACATTCAACATCTGACTATGGAGGTTATAATTTACTAACATGGCAAACAGCCATTGACAAATCTCTCCAAATCTGTGAAATTTTCTACTTAAGGTAGATGCCATCCCGTGGCAGTGAATTATGTACATTAATTATGTGTTCTGTGGAGAAGTTCTTTCTTTTGTTTTTCTGCTGCCAATCAATTTTATTAGATGACCCAGGGTTCTAATACTACGACAGCGCAATCCAACACTGCCCGTTGCGTTGATGCTACACCATAACTTCGATGCGATGGCCTTAGCACCAATGCAGGGGCGCCGATTGGCACTCCCGTGTCAGCGCTAGAGCAATGGGACCAGCGCTGCAGGCAGCACTGGTTTCATTGTGCTCCCGCCAAGCCTCCCTCGTGTCGGCTGAAGACAGCCGGGGCGAGGGAGGCTCCGTGTCCATATGGACACAGGATTGGCGGGAGGGGGGAGATTGGGGCGGGACGTGGATGGCCATAAGGCTGCATCCTAAGCCCGATTGGGAGACCACTCGACCCCGATTCGGGCTACGCGGTCTCTTCAGATCTGTGCCTGCTATTTAGCGTGCGCCAGCCTCCCCTATGGTAAGGGAGCGCATGTTCCCTTGCCGCGGGAAGGCTCCAGCCTCTCCTGAGCAGCACAGGATGCAGCGCTGGCTCATCGGCCTTGCGGGTTTGGCACTGCTCAGGATTATGCTCTGAGAGAGGGGAAAAAAAAACATCTTTGCACTTTCTGCATAGTTTCCATAATTGTATAACCTCTCTGCCTTGTTATCTTCATTTAAAGTAAAAGCCCGGCTTTTGTTTTCCAGCTGTGAGATGCATGCCAGGACTGTATACAATATTACAAATGTGGCAGTAACATTTCTCTAAAGAGATTTCTGATTTTGGCTGCTTTGTTTTCAATAACTGTCTCAATGTCCTGTACTTTCCACATACATTTAACCTCCAGGAAGTTCCAGATGAGACATAGTATCTAGACCCAGGGTCACCCCAAGACCTCCTGAAGACTGAGTGCGCATGTCAAATGCAGCCCCCTTACCAGGTGATGTGCTAACCTCTGCTCTTCCCATTTCCCAATGTTCTTGCTGATTCCTTCCCTCCGCATTTCCTCTTCCCTGTTCTCCCTTTATTCCTTTTCCAGTGCAGGGAGTGGAAGAAAGCGCAGTGGATGCAAATACTGCACCGCCTACATTGCATCCCACTGGGGAATTGAGGCTGCTGGAGTTCATGGTAAGGGAATATTTGTACCCCTGCCCCGGGGGAAGCCCCAGACAGTTCAATGGGTCAACTTGGACCTGCGCCAGTGATATCTATGGCACAAGTCCTCATTTATCTGTGTTGGCAGATTAGGCCTGGAAGGGCGATGGGATGTGCCACTGATCCCGCCCCTTCCCAGGCCCTATCTCTGCCGCTGCCCTCCCCACCCCATCTCACCCCTCCCCCACTCATGTGCTGGATTTTCCTGCTCCAGCAGATGTCCGGCTACTAACACCAGCAGGAAAGCTATGGCCTTCTCACTGCCGCACCCAACCTTTTGTGACATTGTGAAGGTCTGGCACGCCAGCAGAATGAATCTTTTGCAAGTATGCCACTTGGATGGAATTGGCATCTGAGAACGGCATCTCTTGCCATCTCTATTAGACTCAGTTCTTCAAACACCTTTCCAGAAAGAAGTTGATTCAGATATGGGTAACTGTCCAATATCTGAAACCAGAAGGCGACAGGACCATTCTAGGACCTTTTAGAGAGCATCACGGAACATCAGAGTTGACGGAACCCTGGAGATCATCAAATCCAACCCCATGCTCAGTGCTGGCTAAATGCTACAGAGTTGTGGCCACACCAGCCTCTGCTTGAAATTAAAGAAATTATATGAGAAATGATGAAGTCAACATCTGTACTAACTTTTCTCATTAAGACGATCACATCAGGGTTTATTCTTGAGAGATAAAACCAATGAAACATGACATTTCATGGACATATGCAATCACTAGCGCTGTGGGTGTATGAAATCATTTGGAGCCCAGTCTTCTGCACACTTCTTGAGAACATTATTCTGCTGAAATCAGTGGGATTGGTTTCCAGATGCTGCTGAGTTTGTTTCTCTGTTTTTAATTCTACAGAGTCATTTGTAAACTGAAGGGCTGCCTGAGCCAAATTACTTTGGTTCCCTAGGTCAAGTACCCACCACATTTCTTGGAACGAAAATGGTTTGAGGGAAAGGAGCGTTGACAATTATTCATACCGATATACTTTAAGCAATTACTAATTATCCACACCAGATATTCTATACCCAGCAAGACATCACATAATATTTTCCTTTCATTTGCTCAAACAGTGTGTAAAAAATCAAGACTGAGGAATACTAGATAGTTGGCTCAAGAAAACATTAGAAAGCATTTAAGTGGAGTATTTCCAGCACCTCTATTTGTAACACACCTCCAAATGTGTACTGTGCTTTTTGAGTGTTCAAAGCATTTCACACGTAGCGATATAATCCTTACCAGATTCTTCTCCTTTGCAAAGGAACTGAGTATTATTCTCCCCATATTGCAGCTAAGGAACGAATTCTGTATTTATCCAACGTTGCCATGGGGTTCTCCACTGGCACTGACCACCATAAAGCAGTCAGCGGCAGTCATAAAAAGTGCTCTGACAGTGCGCTACACAGCTTGCTGCTGAGAGGGATCCCCTAGAACAGTGGTCAGGGAACAGGGGTAAATTACCCCAAATGGGGTAAAAATGAAATTCCTGGGGGTAATGGACAGATAGGAGTATGCCCCGCCCCCTTTTCCCTCATCCTTCCTTCATGACCAACGTTCTCGACACCAGGGAAGAGCCCAAACCAGCTCCGGGTGGGGAGGCCGAGGAGCTGCCGCCGTTGCCACCACCCAGGAGCCCGGCAGGGACACGAGACGTGCAGGCATGGGGGAGGCTCTGGTGAGCGGCTGAGGGGTGTGTGTGTGTGTGTGTGTGTGTGTGTGTGTGCATGTGCCCGCAGGCGTGTGTGTGTGTGTGTGTTGAGAGGACTTCTGTGGACGTGTCTCTTTGCTTGTGAGCAGCTAGGGCTCTCCCTGGGTTTGCCTTGTCTTGCTGTCCCAAGGAGTGGGGAGGGCGGGCGAGGGCTGGGGTGCCTGTGCAGGGAGTCAGGGACACAAAGAGAGGCAGGAGGCAATGAGGCAAGGCGAACAGCAGAAAACAAAAACAAAATCAGAACTGCTGTTGCTGGCCTCTGTGAGCCAGAGCCAATCTGAATTCATTATACAGAGAAATCTTAAGTCCGAGCACCTAAACCTGTTGTCAAAAAGGTAAGCTAGTTGTAACCCAGAAGGGTTGAATTCTATTCTCTCAAGGTCTGCAGGTGTACCCAAAACTCTTTACAACTTCATATTTACATAGCATTAATTAAGCTCATTAATTAATCAGATAAAAAGCAATGGGTTCCAATATGTAATTTTTTTCTTTTGTTCTGGCGGGGGAGGGGCTAATGTCAAGGGGGTAACATCGGCGTAACTAAATATATTTTGGGGTAAAAGGTGAAAAAGTTCCCTGACCCCTGCCCTAGAAGTCCCCTCCCTGAATTCCCAATGCCAGTTCTGACTGACAGTAGGGTTGAAGGTTCCCCCCCCCCCAAACACAATGTCATGTCATTAAGCCAAGGAGACCCTCTTAGAACCTCTTTGTTTTCAGCAGTCACCTTGAGCTGGGTACTGATTCCTACTGACTCCAATCCTGCTCTGGGGCTAACACCCTACACATCCAAGGTGCAATGACACCTTGCCAGGTCACCTTGCCATGACCTTCCTCCAGGGCCATCCATTTCAAAGCCCATGCAAAGACTCCTACTTCCATAGTTACACCATGGAGAGCTCAAGGTAAGGCAAACAGCGTGTGTGTGGTGCACAAGATGGGAGGGCGGGAAAGCACCCTCAGAACTGTTGTCACTACTGGCTCTGCTCCTTCAGACTGAAGGAGACATATTCAGACTGGTGTCTTCAGGGAGCAAGCAGGATGACAACACACTCAGCAATTTAATTGGAGGATTAAAACGTACTGTCTGAACTTGCTGACTCAGTGCCCAATCCTGTGGGACTTACTGCCCATGGTATGTGCGCACTGTTGGCTCTGGGTGTTGTAAAGCACATTTAGAGCACTTGGAGAGAAGGGACCACTTCAATCTGCAGTGCACCCAGCATGGGAGGTAAGGACAGAAAACCTGTCAGGGTGGGGAGATGGTGGAACTGGGCGGGGGAGGAGTGGGCCTGGGCAAGAGTGGGGCCAGCAGTGGCTTCCACCACTGGATCCTAAACCCCTGGGTTGGGCTGGGCAGCCTGACATGGAGCGGCTCAAGTCTCCACCAGCAAAATAGCTGGCGGAGACTCAAGGAGTCCCATTGCAGTTTCCCCCAAAGAGACTCTGGTGGCTCCTGCGGATCCTATAGGATGCAGTGGTTGCCATTTTGCTACCATTGCTCCTATGGGACTCAGGATTCTCAGGATTGGGCTGCCCAAAGCCCATTGGGTTCAATGTGACTTTCTCCCTCATAAGTGTGTCTTACTTTGGAATGGACATGCACAGACTTGCACTATTAGTCTACAATCCTTCGTAAGAATCTTCTTCCTTAGCAAGAGTTGAAAACAGTACAGAGAAATAATTTAAAACCCAGTCTCACCCTGATTTGTGATTTGTTTTAAATGAAAAAATTGAAGCAAAATATCCGTATCAGATCTCTTGCTTCAGAAATACTAGGAAGGAGACACTGTATCTTATTTCCAAGAAGCCATTGGTTTAAAAAAAGGTGAATTATCCATTGGGCAAGAGCTGTGCCGCAAGGTAAAGAAGGAGAAGTATTCTGAAATTATTCATACATATTTATATCTATTTTATTTTTCTCTGTGCTTATAACTTTAGGCTTTCAAATCCTTTACCAGTGGCTTGCTCTTATAAGCGGCAGTGGAATAAAATACCCATAAATTCTTGAATGCAATTTCATTCTGTGGAAGGGGGCACAAATGTTGCAAAGCCTGAGAATTCAGTATAATCTTCTGCATTCCTACTCATACTTGTATGGTCTGTTCTTATAAATTTGCATCAGAATCCAATACCCACTTAAGCATAGATCCTAGACACACAGACTTATTTCCAGTTGTGTTCAGGAAAATTGCTAGTTTCTGTTTATCTTCTTTTTCCACAAAGCCTGTGGCTTGCACATATATAGCCAAACTCTGTTTACATTTTTTTCCAGGAATAAGCAACTTCTCAGAAATTTTTAGTGCCTTGGACCTTTTTAAATGCGCCATATCCTCAGCTAGTGGTGAACCTGAGGGGAGCAAGGGGGGCGCAAATGCCCTGGGCGCTAGGTTCTTGTTAACGTTCAGAGCCAACATTTCTCATGTCTTAAAGAGACAATGCACTGTTCCCACAAACCATTCTCTTCGACATGCTCATCTTATGTGTGAGGAAATATTTTTCAGTTGGGCAGCATTTACATACATGCATGCCAACCTAGCAGTTCAAAAGCACCTAAATGCAAGTAGATAAATAGGGACCACTTCGGTGGGAAAGGAATGGCGTTCTGTGCGCTACGACGTAGAGTCATGCCGGCCACATGACCACGGAAGCTTGTCCTCGGACAAAACGCCGACTCTACAGGCTTTGAAACGGAGATGAGCACCGCCCCCTACAGTCAGTCATGACTAGACCATTCAGTTGTGGGGAAACCTTTACCTTATACATATATAGGTATTTATATACCCCTGCTAACTGGGCAAGAGGTACTTTTTCAAGTGGTGTTCGTCTCATATTTAGCAGGGGAAGAGTAATTGTCCCTCTTCACCGCTGCGCAGTCTTTCTAGTGGCTGTTGCTGGTGGTCTGCCCTTTTTTTAGATTGTGAGCCCTTTGGGACAGGGAGCCATTTAACTTTATTATTATTACTATTTGCCTGTAAACCGCTTTGTGAATTTCATGTTGAAAAGCGGTATATAAGTACCTGATTGATTGATTGATTGATTGATTGATATACTGCCTTTCTCTGTTTTACACAGAGTATTTTACACATAGGCAGGTTAATCTAAACCACCATTTTTCAATGGGGCTTTTACAATATGTTCTGTGGAAAAGACTCACAGAACCCTCAATTTACCAGATGTTCATGGTGTGGTTAATTAAATAGTTTGCTAATATTTAAAGATTTGTTACTTGATTCTGCCCCTTTTGGGAGTAAAGTAGTACCATCTTGGTGTTGTTGTTTTTTTGCCTCAGTAAGCAAAATGTCTTGGACCAGTTCTTGGTTCACTGAACATGTTATTGTTGTGTTGTATTCAGACAAGGGCAGCCTAATCCTAATCTGTGCTGGGAAAAAACAGGCTGGTTGGCTTGCACTGTATCCAGTGGAGTTTAGGAGGCAGCTGGAAGTCACCTTGGGGTAAGGGGATATTTTCGCCTTACTCCAGGTGAAGCCCTAACCACCACAATGGGGCTAATCTACTCTGCACCAGCGAAGTCACTGGTGCAGATCTGAGCGGCCCATGTAGGGCTGACCAGGCTGGGGGTGGGGGTTAGGATCAGCCTAAGTGCTGGATCCTGACTTGATCCCCTTCCCAGGGCTAATCTGGCTATGGGCTTTCCCTCCCTTGCCTCATTCCACCTTTTCTTTGCCATCCCCAAACCCATGACGGCCGAACTTGGTGAGAGCTTCCCCCACTTATTGGTGGCCTCCACAGGCCAGCGCAACTGCTTGTACTGGCCCAGTTGCCTCCCGGAGTGGTGCAGATGTGCCTTATGGCATGTTTACAACATTCCTAGTTTGGCACAAGGGACTTGCGCTGGCCCATCTGCCTCTCAGGATTAAGCTCTGAATTAAGTACGCATGATCTGCTTAAGTGCAGCCAGACTCCACATTTCCCCTTCTCTCTCTTGCCTTGGGCTTGGAGAAAACCTTCTGTAGGCCTCTGTTCTAGAGCTGCCCAAGAAGGCGGTTAACCATATTTAATAAAGTTGGGTGGTGATTGAATGACTCATCAAGGTTCAGCAGACAAAAGGACTGTCAACAGAAGGGGTTTCTGAGTGCTTCGATTTTATATCCAGACCTGACTCATTCCATGGAGGGAATGGCCAAGTCATATGATGACTCCATGCGCTGAGGCACTCTTTGAGCCTGGATCAAGCGGCGCATGTGACCAAGGCGTAATCTGAATTGTTTGTCAGAAGCACAAACCACAACTCGGCACATCACCACAAACCTCTCTAACAAAGCTTGAGTGATAGCCTGTTAAATAGCAATCTGAATTCATCAAAGAGTCAGGAAACCCATAAATCAACAACAGGAGGTGCATGGTTGGTTGTACACAGAATGAACATGACAGTAGACCTTGACTTCCACTGAAAACAATGGCACTTAATGCGACAAATAGGTTTAGAACAGGGCTTGCCAGTATCTACTGGGGGCCCCTAATTTCTCGATATAAGTTCTCATAAATATTAGAACATTTTGCATTATTTATTTGCAGAATTAAAGCTCCACAAAATCTAATTTTTTAAAGCCAAAAGTTAGGGCATTTTTTTCTCCATTAAAGTTAGCATATTCTTTTCAGTATGAATATTGCAGAGGCAAGCCTATTTATAGGAATAAAAACAATTTCCCAGTATTCAAGCTGTGTGTGCTGCATCCTGCGGTGTAGGGACACCCTCAAGGAAGGGCATATTATCTCGGAGCTGCATTGCGGCTGCATTTGTACTGGAAAGTTGGATAAAATTTAGACTTCAGATGTCAAGGGGCATCCAGAGGAGAGCCACCGGTGTGATCTCAGTGCATGGACAGGTTGATGTGGCTTTCTGGCCTCATGCCATGTAGGCCATTAAGGGCTCAATCTTAACTTGCACTGGAACAGACAGGTTGAGTTCCCTGTACTGTATCCAGCGAAATGTAGGTGCAGGCTGGATTGCAATTCAGATTGCAATTTTTTACACCTTACCCCATGCCATGCTCCAGTCAGCCCTGTGGGGCTACTCAGAAATTGCAGGTGCAAATCCAAGTGGCCCATGTAACAGGGCCAGGATCCAGTCTGTGCTGCTGTGCTTGGTCCCACTTCCTTCCTGGACTTGATCAGCCTCCGTCCACCATCCCTCTGCCCCAAAACGCCCCACCCCATCTCCGCTCCTCCCTTCTGCCACCCTCTCCCACTCCACCCTCTCCCAGTCTCTGCACCTGCCTGTGCAGGTGAGCACAAATGTATCCCATCTGGGTGCAGATCTAGCACTGTGAGGCCAGACCATGTCCTTGCACTGGCCTAGCCTGCTCCCGAGTAGCTGCAAAATACTTTACGGCATGTTCAAAACATTCAGGAGCCAAAGCAAGGGACTTGCACTGGCTCAGGGAAGCATTTGGATTGTGCTATATATAGGGTTACCAGACACCAACTAGGACAGAGTGCCTATACCTTTAACCATTATATAGAAGAGAGAATTTGGGCAGGTGCAGCTTTTGATAAGCAAGGCAAAGATAGCTGTGTGGTGGGAGGCCACTTTTAAATATTTAAAATTTAATATTTAAAATTTTAAAAGAAAGGAGAGGTGACAGAATGATGATGATGATGATGATAAAGTTAATGGCTCCCTGTTCCAAAAAGGGCTCACAATCTTTAAAAAAAAAATGGTGAACACCAGCAGCAACAGCCACTAGACAAAGATCCCATGTTTTACAGTTTCACTAATTTTTAGATGATGTGAAAGCGAAAATCTGGTTATCTGGAGACACATTTTATTCTTGTTCATTCTTTTGTAAAGCAAGTTTGTTTTTCAGCACACTCTAAGCTTTGCTGGCTGCTGAAACCTAAACCCTGAGCAACAATTTACAGCTGTGCCAACTAATGACTACAGTGTTTACTAGTCACATTTGGAAAAGATAAAAGTGTTAACTTTTGCTTTCATTTATGCCTGTGCATAACCATTAATGTTACTGGCTACAGTGTCTAATAGTATCTAAAAAACAATTTTAAAAAATCTACATTTATGGTTTCCATTTCCTAATAGGCATCTTGTAATTCAGGTTATGCTGCACAAAATTTTTATTCAGCTGGATTTTTTAAAAAGATACTTTAACAAAAATAAAAAAAAATCTTATTTAAGTTATATTGGATTCATATTTTCATGAAGCACATGGGCTCAATTCAGACATAATCCTAAATTTTGATTTAACCTTATGAGAATAAGAGTGCAATCCTAACCTGGAGTTAGACCAGCACAGTTAGGCCAGCAAAGTTTGGCTGGCACAAGGCCACTGTAAAGCATGTTTGGACCACTCTCGGAGTCAGGAAGGATGGTGCACATCTGTGTGCTGGCCTCTCTGACCAAGAGTAATCCAAACATACTTTACTGTGGCCCTTGTGCCGGCCAGACATTATGCCAGAGCATGTCCCCTGTACCAGCCTTGGAGTGTCACAAATGCACCATAAATAACACAGTCAAGAGCAAATATAAGGTGCAATTTGGATTGGACCAGGACTGTATTATTATTTTTTGCTACCTTTTATCCAGTGAGCCAATTACGCCACTGCAAACTTAAAAGCATGTTCTTGGGGATGGCTGCAACTCATATGTGCCATTGCCAGGTTTGCTTTAATTAATGCTACTAGAAATATTGGCCAATGGTACTCAATGGTACAAAATGGCATCATTACAATTAGCTATGTCATTTGCAACCAAGGAGCCTTTGACATAACAGGCAGCAAATCAACAGTTATCAAAAGTTCAATGTAAGCTTCTGTAAAGGTGGCTTTTGATCTTGAGAAAACAGTAAATACAGATAAGCTTTCTGCATATCAGAATGTACTGACAGTGCTCTCCTGTGTGATATAGAATACCTTAAAAAGGAGATCTGGATGGCTCGACAATCTCCAGGTTTTTAAATGATACAGAGGGTGCAGTCCTAACCTGGAGTTAGACTGGCACAGTTAGGCCAGCAAGGCTTGGCCAGTACAAGGGCCACTGTAAAGTGCGTTTGGACCACTCTTGGAGTTAGGAAGGATGGCACACGTCTGTGTGCTGGCCTCTCTGTCTCTGAGAGTGGTCCAAACATACTTTACAGTGTCCTTTGCGCCGGCCAAACTTTGCTGGCCTAACTATGCCAGCCTAACTCCTGGTTAGGATTGTATCCAGAGATTCCTAGGCTGAAGAACTGGCCAGTGATATTGGATTAGAGCAACTCTTGGCCTTTTAAGCACTGTGTGGTAGAAATAGGCTTGGCAGCTGGGTCTTTTTCTGTCACTACAATGTTGAGAAGAGAGATGTGGTTAGTTTATAGGTTTCTTGTACTGCTTATCTGAAAAAAAAAATCAGAAGCTTCTTGGAGTATTGCAAGAAACCATTACAATAAATCAATTATCCAAATGGAATAACAATAATGGCATATTTTAAGAGCCCAATGCAAAAGACAGCCTATGCTGAACTACTAAACCAGGGATGATAAAGACTTTAAAACAAGAACATTTGATAATGATAAAAATTCTTGAATAGCCTTCCTAAAAAGGAAAAGTCTCACATTGCATCTGAAAAGTTTGTAGGCTCATGCGTAGGTCTGTCTCCTATGGAAATTGATTTACAGGATTTAGTCACCCTGGAGAAGACTCTGCCAGACATATGATCTGATGCATTGAGGGAACTTCCACTGGTACACTCTATAGCTCCTAAGAGACAGATAGTCTCCACGGAATAGAGAGCTTCAGAGGTTGCTGCTCAGCCTATTACAGCTTATCTGTCAAAATCCAGTATGAAAACTCGAAGCCAATTGGGCCATTATTAATCCTGTCCTCCTGACATATCTAGGGTGAGTGAATGCACACAGAGGGTAACCTCTTCTCATCCAGCTGAATGTTCGTATGGAATCTATGTGGATATGCGCGCAGTGATTTCGTTACGTTTGTGATTCCGAGGGTCTAATGGTCAATTGTAGCTGTTCAGTTGTAGACATGTAGACTCTATGTGATATGCTGCTGGACGGGTGTACATCAGGAGTGGTAACTGCCAATGTGATCCTGTTACATCATTAAGGGACTGGTTCAGATAATCCTTTTCTTAACAATCCCTCTGTGAAAGTGATTGGGTAGACCCTGACTCCCTTCTGTTTAGGCTCCACCACTGAAGATGCTATCCAAAAACGGTGCTGGGCCAATGCAAGCCACTTGCATCAGCCCAATGCTGCTACAAACGTGCCATAAGGCATGTCTGCATCAGCGGGACGGGCCCTGGACCAACACAGGCAGCTGAGTTCAGCGAGTGCGGCAGCTTTTCACGGGGAAGGGAAGATGGGAGAGGGTGGAGGGAGGCTTGCCCCATGGGCAGGGCAGCCTGGGGAGGGGGAGGAGCCAGGATCTGGCTGTTAGGCCATATCCTAACTCCAGGCTGTGTGGCCCCAATCTGAGATGCTGCAGGCTGCTTGGACTTATGCCTGCTAAATAGCAGGCACAGATCTGAGCAGCCCCGTAGGGGTGGCTGGGGGTTACTCTGTGGTAAGTTACCAGTTGCCCTGCAGTGAGCTCCACCACCACCCAAATCTGCATTGGATTCTGTGCAATGCCTTCACTGGCCTGCATTCTCCAACGCAGGTTAGGATTGGGTTGCCCATCATTCAGGAGTAGTAGTCTGAACTCAAGTAGTATTTATCACATGTGAAGTATCACATGTGAAGAGGCAGTTTGAATGAATCCCCTACCCTGTGATGTACATGGTATGTACCATGGTATGATACCCTTTCATGATGGGAGGGGCACAGGATGTGTGTACCCATACTCACTTTCATAAGCACATGAAGTGGGGCAGGTTGGAAAAAGACTGTCTGAACTGGCTCTGTGTACATTCACCCACTCTGGATATATCATGGATATATATCTGGATATATCATGTACAGGATACAGGCGGATGGAATAATCATAAAATTCTGAACAGAAATAGAAAAAAAACAATCAAAGACATAAAAAGTGCATCCTCTTTAAGATGAATGCTGTGTAGTGTCATGGAAAGCAATTGACTTTTGCTTTTAATTTGACTTTTAATACTGTGTAGTGTCATGGAAAGCAAATGCTCAATCCTACGCGTGTCTACTCAGAAGTAAGGCCAACTGATATCAGTGATACCTACTTCCAGGTAAATGTGTATAGGATTGCAGCCTTATACCTCGCTAGATGCATGTATTTTAAGCAAAAGCAGCTTAAAAATAGGCGTCCAGATTTCCATGAAGGAAAATCCTCTGTTGTTGAAAGGTTGGTTTTTGCTAAGGACTATGGGATTGGGGAAA
>JAJKFI010000096.1:352149-365699 GCA_029204185.1 Lerista edwardsae
GGATCATATTGGTCTTTGCGTTCTCCCTCGTTGCGCGACTTGGCAATCCTCTCCATATTATTAGATTTATCAGAACATCTGTGTTTGTTAATTGAACTTGGCAGTAAGGGGACTGGAGAATCTCATTCTTCCATGGATGAACAGTTTTCTTTTTACTTGATTACTATAGGGATAGCTGTTCCACATCACTTTATTGTTGAAATTGTGATAGCTCTTCAGAGAAACTGTGGATAAACAGCCTGAGAGAGCTACAGTTACTGTGGAATTACAAATCTCCTTTCCAAATTCATCTACTCAGGTTTCATTTAGAGCTGTTGCCTTTATAGCATTTGGTATCCCAAATATTTTGCACACTTCCATGGCTGTAAGCTCCACTGAACGCAGTTGGACTTATTTCTGCAGAGAATCAGGATGCCCTGACTTCAGACGTCTCAGTGGCAATTTAATATGCCTTGAAAAGAAATTGTACTGGATCTTTTGCTGAAAATGATCCTCACCAGCTATAAAGCCCTATTATTATTATAAATATCTGGAAAAAAATGTCGTCATCAAAATTTGGAGCCGAACTATGAGGGGATAGGATATACAGGTTGTTTGGAATGGTTTCAATGGTGAAACTGTAAAGCTCACTGGGATTTGTTTTCAAGACCTTCAAAATGAATTCAATCTGGTGTTGATAGCCTTGGACAAATGAGCACCATGGAAGGGCTTGCCAGTTGGCCAGAGACTCTCTTTCCTTTGCAGAGTAGTTTTGAACCACTTGTAATTGTGTACTGGAAGGACCTCGTACTTGTGAGGTTGATGTGGTTAGAAAATATAGCCACAGGCATTTTTTGGGTAGAAATGATGTTTGGATAATAGGCTTCTATTAACATTCTCCTACATCTTTTACAACTTTTTTTTACCCTGTTTTTGAATCTTTACTGGAAAATGAATGTTGTGGGTTAAAACTCTTCTGAACGGCCTACTTGAAAGCAAAACTGATCTGTATATTGTCTTTTCCATACTGTATTTTAGGGCCCAATCCTAACCTGGAGTTAGGCCGGCACAGTTAGGCCAGCTAAGTTTGGCTGGCACAAGGGACACTGTAAAGTATGTTTGAACCACTCTTGGAGACAGAGAGGCCAGCACCCAGATGCGTGCCATCCTCCCTGACTCAGAGAGTGGTCCAAACGTGCTTTATGGTGGCCCTGGTGCCAGCCAAACTTTGCTGGCCTACCTGTGCCAGCCTAATTCCAGTTTAGGATTGTGTCCTTAATAGATTGTTTTTATTACATACCTTTATTTATATGTGTGCTTTTTGTTTACCTTTATAATAATAATTGTTATAAGAATTAAGCAGAATTGATTCCTGTGGTTTTTGCATCCTTATTTTGTGCACATTTGCAGCTGAAGGTTTCACTCTAGTTGGTGTGCTGACTTTACAGTCCATAGGTAAAGACACTGTTGCACTCTGTGATGTTATTTAATTGAAAATAAACCTGTAGAGTCTGGGCAGCTCAAGGCCTCTTGCCCAGTCCTGGTGCCAGTGCTGCCCCCCCTTACACAACAGCACCCGTCACCTCTCCTCCTGGCACTCCCTGGATTCAAAAACAAAGAAGGAAATGGAGCAGAAGAGTACACTATAGCCAGTGGTGCAATTCAAATGAATTAACAACTGGTTCTATGATGTCATAGCTGGAGCCAAAGAAAACCCCCGAAGCCAGCCGAGGTAAGCTAGTGGGCGGGGCCCAGCCATTTAACAACCGGTTCTATAGAACCTGGGCGAACCCCTTGAATTTCACTACTGATTATAGCCCATTCTTCTCTTCCCCTCCACACTTCCTCTTCTGCACTATTTTAAATCCAAAGGAAAGACGGGGATCTGGTGGAGGAAGGTGGGCAGAAGTGGGATCCACTGCTAATTCTCTCCATGAGCAGAGAGCCTTAGGAGGCCTCGTGTAGGCTTATGTTGTGCAAAGTCCAGCATAGATGCTATCTATACTTCTTGATAGAAATCTTATGTAGACTTTTGTGCTTAAACTCCCGTTATTGAACCACAATCAAGGACAGCACCATGTTGATTTCAAAATGAGGCTGTTTGAGATTGCAACACAAAACTTTGTATGATAATACTAACATTTCGAACAGCCTGTGGTAATAATTCAACTGTATTATTATTACCTTAGTAATAATAACTTAGTAACTTAGGAACTGAGTTAAGAATACAGACACACCCATGAATACACTAGAAAAAACAGAGTGATCATAAAGGAATTGTGAAATGTGTCATTGTCCCATAACTATGTGATAGGTTGGTAGGCCTAGAATAGCACCACATATTACAATAAACACATTTTTGCAGCTGAAAAATACTAGACTTGTGCTGAACTTTCTATACTCTTCCCCCTGTAGCATGTAAAACAACTTTCAGTATGTTTTGATGTCATTATGGGCACAATCCTAACCTGGAGTTAGGTCAGCATAAATCTCTTGTGCTGGCCCAGGAGTGTGGCAAATGTGCCATAAAGTGCATTTGCAACACTCTCTGAGAGCACAATCCTAACCTGGAGATAGGCTGGTACAGTTAGGCCAGAGACGTTTTGCCTGCACAAGAGACACTGTAAAGTATGTTTGGACCACTCTCAGACTCAGAGAGGCCAGCACATAGATGTGCACCACCCTTCCTGACACTGAAAATGGTCCAAACGCGCGTTATGGTGGCCCTTGCGCCAGCCAACCTTTGCTAGCTTAACTGTGCCAGCCTAAATCCAGGTTAGGATTGCACCCTCAGTCAGGGAGACTTGCCCATGGACGTGGGCCATCTTCCCTGACTCAGAGAGCGGTCCAAATGCGCTTTATGGTGTGTTTGCGAAACTCCTGGGCCAGCACAAGGGACTTGTGGCAGCCTAACTCCAGGTTAGGATTGTGCCCTAAGCAGTATTTCCTCATCTCCACAAGTATCAGCCAATTGTATAGAGCCTGGATAGTGTAACATATCAGAACATGGGTGAATTTCACAGCATGTAGGGGGAGGGGGAGAATGACACAGGGCCGCATCTTTTGCTGTTTGCTTTATATTTCTTGTAACTTGTAGTTCTACTGCAAGAGCACACTACCAATGAGCGGTGCTGAAAACAACAAGGATGACTCTTAGGCACAAGTATGCAAGGCTTAAGAATTGGTCATAAAAATGCTAAAGCAATAGTTCAATTTATGGAGATCCTATGTGTGGATTTTTGCAGCCATGCTACATGGGTATGAATGCTTCTCCCATGTCCTACCAATGTCCTACCAATAGGATCACTTAGCCTTTGAAAGAGATTGTTTAAAGCAGTGGTTCCCAAACTGTTTAACACAAGGACCGACTTTTTTGCGGGCCCAAGTAGGTTTACCAGACTTTAAAAAAAAAATCCGGAAAGAAAGAATTATTTATAAGTAATAATAACCAGAAAAAGACCCTCCAGCTTTTAACTCCCTGTATTTACACATACTTGCCAACTGCAGGAGCTGAGCTATTTGCAAGGTAATTGACAACTACAGTGTCTGATTTTTGAAGCCTCACGGCTTGAGGCAATTAGTTATCTGATCTGTCCATCATCCTTTGGCGACCCACCAAAAATCAGGTTGCAACCCACTAGGGGGTTAATTTAATATTTTCAAAACCTAAGAAAGATTATAGAGTCCAAAAATATCTTGGGCCTTCTCAGGGCTGCTTTTCATATGATATATATTTGTCCCACAATAACTATGCATAGATGCAGGGCTAGATGTGGGTACTGATTTATACTTTCATGTGCACACCTGCCTGTTTTGTGACAACCATATATTTAACAGGGAAACTGGAAATGACAGCAAATTTACAACTATCACAACACATCTTCATTAGACAAAATAGTGGGAGCTTATAAAAAAGACTATATATGAAGAAGTCATTTTTTGTTTTCATGGAGCAGAAGCAGAGTTCGAATAGACTATTAGGCCTTGGACACAGAAGGGAAACTGATAGTATGATCTTGTGCATGTCTGCTCAGCAGTAGGTTCCACTGTGCTCAGGTAAGTGTATATAGGATTGCAGTATAAGGCTGCAATCTGTAACATACGTTCCTGAGAGTAAACCCTATTGAATTCAGTGGACCTTACTTTGGAATAGACATGCATAGGATGACACTGTTCTATTTCTGCCTGTACACCATTAATAAGAGCAGATGCACTATTAATGGTTTTCAATGTGTCTTTTATTAAACTCTAAAATAATTATTAGATTTAATTCATGGTTTCAGGATTTAGTGGCTCCATTTACACACTTCAAAGACTCTTTCTCTTGGCAGGGAGGGGGCGTTTTGCCCTCCTACTTTTGCTAGAATGTTGTTTGTGCATGAAACCTATTGACCTGGCTTTCACCAATCAATTAATGTTGATAATGGGCTTTCGACTTTGTTATGCAATAATTGCCTTGTCCTTCTCACATAATTTCTTTGAAGGCTTATTTTGTCAATAAGAAGAAAACACAAAGCAGTGGGGAGGGAAGAGATGCATTCTGATTAGGGCAGGTCCCTAATCAGAAGATATGTCCTGACTGCCACTTGGCTTCTCAGTCTAAAGGTCTGGTTTTTTTTACTTATAAACTTTGGCAGAGCATTCCAAAAGCATACTTGAGCTGGTGCAGGCCTCCTGTGCGGGCTCTGGGTGTCTTTTTACTTGCTTTTACAAGTCCTGCAGGAAAAGGCCCCCAGCTGAACAGATGTAGTGAATGACAACATCTCAAGCATTCATGCATTCATTCCTTGCAATATCTGCTCAGTTTGGAGCTTGCCACATGCAGTTCCAAGTGGAACACTGAGCCTAAGCCTTGCAACAAGTCTTGTGCGATGTCTTGCATTCTTCAAGGAGTTTCAGGAGAGCTTGTAAAGGAAAAAAAATGGTAGCATACTGTGTATCATACCAATCCTGCAAAATTGTTGTTCTTTTAGCACATCGGTCCATTTGTATTGGATTCATTAACGAGAATCATATGAATTGATTTAGCACATCTCAATCCTTAAAAGGGCCTATGATCATCCTTCCCAAGTCCCTTAAGAAGAAAAGCTACATTTGGGTGTTACTCATCATGGAAGCTGTACCTGCCCAAATTCCCTCTTCTATACAAGAGTTAAAGGCATAGGCACTCTGTCCCAAGTTGTACCTGGTAACCCTAAGGGGCTCTTTAATTTTGAAAAAACATAAGAAGAGCCTGCTGGATGCAAGGGAGGGACAACAGCATACTGGTAACTTGTTGAGTGCTTCCTGAGGCATCTGGTGGGCCAGTGTGACATACAGGAAGCTAGACTAGATGGGCCCTTGGCCTGATCCAGCAAGGATCTTTTTATGTTCTTATGTTCATACATCTGCACAGCAGATTTTCAGCCCAATCCTGCACCCATTTTCCATGATGCAGCCACACGGATGGAGCATGTGCTACAGCCAATGGTGGGGACGACGACAACCAGATATTTTCAATTTACCTCTGGGTGGGCCTTCTAGCGGCCTATGGGTCTCCTTGGTCCCATGCTAGCTATGTTGCTGGCATGTCCGGGAAGAGGAAGGGGTGGGGCGCCTGGAGAAGGAGAGGGATAGGATCCTAGAACAAGTCTCCACCAGGATCTGGCCCCTCCCTTCCCTGTACCTCTGCTTCCCACCCATGACTACTGCCAACTTACTGGGTCAGTGCAGCCAAGGCTCTGTGGTGGCAGACACATGGAGATATTGGTGCTTTTTGCCTGGCAGTGGTGCAATGTTTGCACCATTGCTTGGCCTTTGACAACAACAGAACTGTCCTGCTATCATAGAAGGCCCTATTGCAGTGGTTCTCAAACGTTTTAGAGCCGGGACCCATTTTTTAGAATGACAGTCTGTCCGGGACCCACTGGAAGTGATGTCAGGGCCAGAAGTGCTGTCAATGTGATGCCATAGCCTGCTGTTTTCCTGAGAACGCAGCAATAAGTTGGGTTATTTCTTAGCCATTGTCCAATAGCAAAATGAGTCAGAAAGAAAAAAGCCTATTTACAACCTTGACACAAGCAAAATAACCACACAGCTCTCCCCTTTTCCAGCATTCCATCTTCCCATATTTTCAATATGGCTGCCCTAAATGCTTCACGACCCACCTGAAATTGGCTCGCAACCTACTGATGGGTCCTGAGCCACAGTTTGGGAACCACCGCCCTATAAGAATTGGGCTGAAAATACCTTTTCTGAGAGTGAAAATTTCTTCCATACATCCAATCCAATACATTTGGATCTAATCCATTATTGCTGCAATTTGTTGAGCCTGGACACTTGTACCTTCAGAGCTATAGTAGTGCCTGCTGTTTTCTATTATTAATGTATGGTTCCTGACTTATAAAAAGCATTTGCCAGAGTAACTTACAACAACCAACTTAATTGCCTATCCACTTTCATTGTATTAGATCATTTAATAAGAGACAAAATACATTAAAGTAATAGCTGTAAGAACAGCCATCTGTCAGGGAATTGCGCAAGCTCTTGAACCATAATACAGAGAATAGCATCCATCAAACAAAGCTGCCCTACATAGGGTCAAAGCCATCAAGTTCCTGCCCACTTCCCATTTAAACTCCTGTGCAACATACTTACTAAAAGTTCTGTGTCAAGAACCACATCTGACCATTATCTGCAAGGACTGAAGACCTTCTGGACAGTCCTAAGGATTCTAGGCATAGACTAAGAGCACAATCCTAACCTGGAGTTAGGCCAGAACAGTTAGGCCAGCAAAGGCACAAGGGCCATAGTAAAGCATGTTTGGGTCTTTTTCGGCGTCAAGGAGGATGGCACACGTCTGTGTACTGGCCTCTCTGACTCCAAGAGTAGTTCAAACATACTTTACAGCCAAACTTTGCTGGCCTAACTCTAGGCTTGGATGGGGCCCTAGTTGTCTCCATTCTTGGTTTTTTGGGAAGAACACTTGTTGCTGTACCATTAGAGACATAAAGGCAGGATCTTAGTATCTCATGAGGAGACTATTGGTCAACTCCATCATCTGTTGCTTCAGTGCAGTGGCTCATAATAGCAAACATGTGTGTTCATAGAAACCCCATGAATTGCACTTATTTATAGTTATATGCTGGAAAAAAAATTCACAGTACCTCATCCTGTACATTTTCCATTTAAGCGTCAACCTATTTGCATCTGTTTTGTGTGTCAAGATGAAATGGCAATAATTCAGCTATAGCAGTGGTTCCTCAACTCTTTAGTGCCGCTACCCACCTTGTCCTCCGTGGAGGTTGCTTCTACACACTGGTCCATTATGCAGGGCAGTCTGGGGCCCATGGAGGCCAGGGAGTGGATCATGAGCCTGGCATGACCCAGAAGTGGCCTCCGGGATCTCCCAAGACGGTATTGCGACACTACAGGGAACATTGCATCATTCCCACGCACATGGGTCCGCAACCCACCACACACTATGTCACAAACCATCAGTAGGTCGTGACCCATATTTTGAGAAACTCTGAACTATAGGGAAGAATATAGCAAAAAAAGCTAAGCGGCTTCCCTTTTGTTACTAGTCTAATGTCCTCTTTCCTTTGTCACTTAATGCTTTCATGTTTCCAATTACTCACTTGCAGTTGTGCTCAATATTACTAATGACACAAACCTTTTTACAAATGATACTCATAAACATCTTCAGCATTGCCAAGAGAAATGGTTTCATTTTCCTTGAATTACTGTAAATGTGAAGATTACTCCAATGGGCATGCAAGAACTGTAATCTCAATGGTATGCAGTTTGTTCCCAACTGTGTTTTGACACACGTATGTTGAAGAAACCACAAACGCTTACAAGGTCAGGTCAATCCAACAGGGTAGAATTCCTTGCAGTCAAGACACTTAAGAGATTGGCCTTTACTGTTCAGATGACACTTTGCCATGAGCCCAAGAGAACAAGAGACTAAAGGGCAGTGAAGAATGCATTGAATGTCACGTATTTCCTCCATAGTTTGCACCATTGTGCTTTGAGAAAACCATGAAAAGCATAGGCAGAACGTCATGTGTGATGTAACACAGTGGCTATCTGTGCGATGGTCACACACAGGAATTTATAAAATGTTCTTGCTTTGACAGATATGCTTTCTATGCACATCATACTGGAAACATTTTTTTTGAACAATGATTTGAAAAATACAAGCAACAATGGTTTCTACTTTTAAACACGAGTAGCGGGCTGTTGGGAAATTGTGTCATTTTTTCACAGATTTTGTGATTTGAAAGGCAGAAAGCGGGGTTATGTGTTTTTAATCTAAGTTCTTATTCCAAGTTCTAATTTTTATTAATTTTAAATGCTTTTAAAATGTACTAGGTTGGTAAAATAGGTAGGTAATATAGGGCACAATCCTAAACTGAATTAGGCTGGCATAAAGTAAGCCAGCAAAGTTTGGCCAGCACAAGGGACACCGTAAAGTATGTTTGGACCACTCTCGAAGTCAGAAGCCAGCACACAGACGTGAGCCATCCTCCCTGACTCCGAGAGTAGTCTAAACATGGTGACCCTTATGTTGGCCAAACTTTGCTGGCTTAGCTTATGCTGGCCTAACTCCAGTTTAGGATTGTGCTCATAGTGTCAGCAGATGCAGCTACAGTAGTATTTCTAGTTGGAAAATACTACTACTACTACTACTACTACTACTACTACTACTACTACTACTACTACTAATAATAATAATAATAATAATAATAATAATACTTGGATTTATATACCGCCTTTCTTAGGTCACCAGATTTCTCTAATGACTATAACTCAAGGCGGTTTACATAGGCAGACTTTATTCAGAAACCCGAAGGTTTTTACAATTTTTACAGAAATGTTCTGTCTTTCAAGAACTATACCCATACAGATGGATCTTTCTGGATTTAGTCCTTCTTTCTGGCCACCCGTTTGTCTTCTTGCTGGCTAGAATAGAAAAGAAATCTATTTTAATTTTTGGAAACATCTTAGTATCTTAATCACCAAAATGTGGTTTTTTATTCACATATTTTCACACAAATTTTTTTGTGTATTTTGTGTTTATATGCATTTTTAACAAAAATAAGCACCCCTGTGCATGAGACAACCAATAGTTCAGAATCCAACTGACTAAGTAGGGACAAAACAAACAGAATTGTTAACTCCTGATACTAAATATGAGTATTCAATGAAGCTGTGAACCCTGGATGCTGATTAATGCATTTTGCCAAGGATCAGAGACGTCCATTTCTTCAAAAAATGCAGCATTAAGTGTGATACAAACAGAAACAAACTATTATGTGTTAGGCTTGATGGGCCACTTTTCCCATACCTGCCCGTTTCTTACACTCTGGGTCAGATGTCCTCCTCTAGATGCAGCCACCTTCATAGGTGTGGTCAGTTTCAGCTAACAGAAGAGGCCTTTTCAATGGGGGCATCTGAAACACTCTCCCTCGATGGGCATCAGCTTTTGTATATTTTGTAGGGGTGTGTTTTTGGGGTGATTTTTTTTTCCAAAATTCCTTGAGTAAAATAGCAAAATGCAGTGTTTTGTGTTTTTATTCTACATGCTCAATCCAAGTTCTCATTTTTATTAATTTTAAATGCTTTGAAAATGTACTAGGTAGATGATACAGGTGATATAGTGTCAGCAGATGCAGCCACTATATTATTTCTAATTGAAAAAGGAGTCTATTTTAATTTCTGGAAAATATCTTGAACACCAACAAAAAAAACATCTTTTTGTTTTTATTCAGATATTTTAACGACCAAAAAGTGGTTTTCTTAAAAAACCAAAACCAAAACCAAAACCAAAACCACCCCCAACCATTTGTATCATTTGGGCTACAAGTCATTTTGTTCTTCTAGGCTTTTAGTCAGTGGTTGGTAGTTGCCATTTTTAATATCTTTTTACTGCATGCTCTTACTATAAGTTTTTTAAAAGTTGTTTTTGTTATTGTATGTTAGCGTCAAACGAGATATGACCCTAAACACATAACTTGCCCTTCCAGATTTGTTTTAGCAATGAACACTTGGTGAGGGTGGGGGAGCCCAAAGTGAGCTGAACCCATGACTAGGGGTGGGGAGAATTTAGAACTTTGTGTCTCTGTAGTTGCAGTCCTGATTGCCGAATAACCCCCACACACTGTTTTTTGTGGAAAAAGGCTTCCATTGGCTATTATTAAATCCCAATAGGATTGGGCTGTACATGTGTGATAATGTTAGGCCTTGAAAAGTAATAAACAAATAAATGCTACAGTTTGTATAGTATGTGAGTGCCTGTGAGTGCAGGTAACAAAATGGCGCCCATCAACTTGCTCAACTGAGCTCTGAGTCAGCTGATGTGCGTGTCACCGCCCCGCCCAAAAACAATTAATTAAGAGCAAGGCAAGCACCAAAAACAAACATGAATATAATTGAAAAGCACACCCACATTTGTGCACCACCCTCCCTCACTCCAAGAGTGGTCCAAACATACTTTACACTGTCCCTTGTGCTGGCCAAACTTTACTGACTTAACTGTGCCGGCCTAATTCCAGGTTAGGATTGTGCCCTAAGTAGTAAGAGATTCACTCTCTGAAATAGCTAATGCAAACCTGATAGAAGATATGAATTATAATCCTCCAGGTTAGGCTTGCTCCCTTTGTTGTATTGATTTTAATTATAGAATCGGATTATCTGCAGCTTAACTATGTGATAAATGTACTTTCAATTGTTGGAATATGTCTGGAGTCTAAACTTTCAGCACTCTCCGGGTAGAGTGCTGAATCTGGTCATCCTCAGGTAAGAACATTAAGTCCAAACCATCATAACCAAAGTAAAAATTTCTCCTTTTGACTTGGTTTTAACGCAGGTCTGTGAGTGGCCGAGCACTGATGATTTCCAAAGATCTTAATAAAAAAAACACCCAACTCCCAATTCACAATAATTTGGACCAATAATGCACCACCTAGGACAAGTGCTGACTTTCTTACCCTCTGATCTTTTATTCTTCTGCCTTGAAGATGAGTACAAGAACTGAACATACTGGCTGGATGGGCACAATGGGCACACAAGAGCAAGAATATAATGCTTTGTCCTGGGTACATTTAGTCTGGATTGGAAGTTTTAACCATGGTTTAAAATCAGTTTAAATTATTATCTGGTTCATAGCATTCAATTAAACTCACAAAATGATACCTTGAAATTAAGGCACTATAGGCTAGGTAGAACAAAGCAGCTGGCATGAAAATTACTCTGGATGTTCAGTAGAGCACTAATGTTTCATTCACTAAGAAGAATGGGAGCACTGCGTCAAAACTGGGTCAGTTGAATCAGTTCCTTGTCAGAAAATGATTGCTACAGCCATTTAGTATGCAAGCACATGGCTTAGTTCTTCTATGCACTTCACTCGTTTTCACATGCATTTCTGAGCAATCCAGGTGTGCGACAAATGCCTTGATGTGAGTTTCTTTGAGATGACTATTTTATTGCACAATAACAGCACCAGCCTAACCAGGGCTGAAATAAGACAGGCCAACTGGCCTATGCCCCATTCAGCCCCTTAGGAGGCAGCTACGGCACAACTCAGAGTAAGAGGACTTATCCCCCCTTATCCCAAGGAAAGCCCCAGTCACCCCTATGGTGCTACTTGGAGCTGCATCAGTGATTTAGTGTAGGGCCAATTGCTAAATTGCAAATCCTGAACTCCCACGTTCCGTCTGAGCCGACTGAGCTGGGGACGGGGGTAAGAACTTGCCCCCCTGCCTTTCCTCATCCCAACCCATCTTCCCTCCCAATCCCCTGCCCTCCCCTGCACCGGCCAAACTCAGCCGGTGCGTGCTTACCTTTTCCTGGCAATGCGGGGCCTGGATCTGGCACCGCTGAGCCAGTACACATCCATGCCCTGGCTCAGCTTCCTCCTGAGTCGTTGCAAATGAGCTATAGGGTGCATTTGTGACACTCGGGGGCCTGCACAGGAGACTTGTGCCAGCCCAACCTCAGGTAATGATTGCACTGTAAATGTCACACTTGTGAGGGATCTAAACTTATTCTTTTCAGCTAGCGCCTCTCTTGTGGAGAAAATACATTTCTCCAGCCACGGGCAGCCAAATCCTGAGCTTCCTGGCTCCTGAAGGAGCAGCAGTACCAAAATGGCTACCGTTGCATCTCGTGTGAGCTGTGGCAGCTATGGGAAACTCTTTGGGGGGGAAGTCCTGAACATGGGGGTTCAGGATGCAGCAGTAAGAGCCACGGCCAGTCCCACCCCTTCCCAGGTTCACTCCTCCCATTCCTCTGCCCAGTTCTGCCCTCGCCCTGCATTCCCCATGTCCCCAAAAGCTGCATGGCAGGCCCTTGGTTTAACTTACCACAGTCAGTGGAACAGTGGGTGCTCCACAGTGCAGAGGCTCTGTGCTGTGGCTTAGGCATTGGGGCCTTTGGCAGTGCCATGAACATGTTTGTGTCACGAGAGCTGGCAGTAACAACTTCCCTTTGGCTTCAGCATCGGGCCCTTAGACAACAATATTTTATTGGTGAGAGTTTCTAACATCCACCCTGAACCATGAAGGTCATGCTTCTACAGGAGCCATGAGACAAATCGTTACCAAAAGAGCTGGCTAGGGGAATGTCTCTCTTTAAGAAGGAGCTAAAAGTGTTCAAAAACACACAAACAAATTGACCAAAATAGAAGGGGAGGACAGGTCATCCATCACGTCACATCACATGCTCAATAACAGAACACTGCTACGCAGAAATAACCTTAATACAATTATATAGAGACTGTTGCTCAGTGGGTTGATCCAGAGTGTTACAAAGAAAACAGATGAAGTGCACGTGCGACTCCTAACATGTAAACGTACAAAGTGTATTTGTCAATGGATTTAATGGTACAAAGAGGAGCGGCAATTCTGTTGGGGCAATCAAAGCAGACCAAATACAGAGTTGCAGGCAGGATGCCAAAACTACATACACTGCAGTCAGTGGAGGCAATACAAACAAGAGGTGCATTGGAGGGATTATATAATTGCATCCCATGGAGAGAAGGAGGTTCACAAATGGGATTGTCTCAGGATGTGTGACTATGAAGGGAAGTGGCATTTTGGATGGGGTTTGAGCCTTGACCTGAGTCAAGAGGCTTGACTCGAGTCTCAAGAAAAGCAGTGTCCAGAGTGCAGATCATTCATTTTAGATATAAAGAATCCTCATGAAATAGTCCATAATAAAATGTTGGCATCAGTTGGTATTGGCAGGCAGGGCTGGCTTCACTGATGTTGCCTGGCATCAGGTATGCAGATCATCCATAATTAAATATGACAGTATAATACAATGGAAAAATAGTATAGGAAAAATACCACATGTACTAGAACTAACAGGCCAATCCTAACTTGTGCTAGAACAGCTGGGCTGAGTGGCCTGTGCAAGGTATCCAGTGCACGGTAGGTGTCAGCTGGAGATCAACTCAGGGTAAGGGGATATTTTTTCCCTTACCCCATGTCGAGCCCCAGCCACCCTGCTGGGGCTTCTTGGATCTGCACCAGCAACTTTATAATAATAATAATAATAATAATAATAATAATAATAATAATAATAAT